>JAXLNS010000009.1:32941987-32944487 GCA_037215915.1 Pantherophis vulpinus | reverse complement strand
TTTTACAGTATCCTTCCCCTGGAGTGGGGTGGGAATGGGGATTTTACAGTATCCTTCCCCTGGAGTGAGGAGGGAATGGGGATTTTGCAGTATCCTTCCCCTGCCACGCCCACCAAGCCACGCCCACAGAACCAGTAGTAAAAAAAAATTGGATTTCACCACTGCCTTCGACCATATCAAAGTGCAAAGTTCCAGAAACAAATTATGACTAAAATTAAATAATAAAAATAAATTTGATAAAAGCAATTTAAAATGAAATTGGAATAAAATAACAATTTAAAATGAAATTGGAATAAAATAACAATTTAAAATGAAATTGGAATACAATCGCTAATTTAAGATAGAGATAAAGTATGATGAAACATGGCGGATTTTTAAATTTTTGTTTACGAGCGAGGATTTCTAGCGAGGAGGAAGGGGACGGCTTTGGCAGGTTGTGAAATACACACAGGGGCCTTGTTTGTGTTTGCAATTCCCCAGGGACACCCTCGGGAAGTGCTGCTTCCTTCAAGTCGAGATCACCTTGAAGAGAGCCACCTACTGCGTCTCGTTTAGCGACACCGACAAATTTCCGCCTCCGTACCGCATCGACAACTTTTCTAAGGTAAAAAAGCACCTGGTTGGGCTTCTGGAAATGACCATTTTGACTGCAGATTCAGAGGGCGAAGAAGAATGCTCGTTGGAGCTTGGATTACGGATAAATCCTCGACTTACAAATATTGCTATTATATCCCCCCCAGTCCTTCTTTTCCCTAGACTAGACATGCCTGTTCTGCCCCAGCCACGGACCCCAAAGAACGCAGCACACACAAAGTCTGTAGAAACCTTAGTTTACTAAAATAAAATCAGGGGTTTTTTTTTTTCCAAACAAAGGCTGTTAATTAACTTTCTTAACAGCCTACAAGAATCCAAAGAATAAATAATCACAATCTTACTAAGGTTGGTAGAAAGCCCGGAAGCAATTTTGCAGAGGATCCAAATGCGAAGGAGAGTGAACTAAAGTTGTTCCTTACAGCTTGCTGCAATCGGCATTCCTCCTTAAATAGGCTAAGGGAGTGGCCAATTAGCCCCAAGCCTTACCCTCGAGGAGACCTCCTCCTGAGGAGCCACTCCTGCCTTTTGGCAGTTCTGCGCACCCATGCATTGAGAAGAGGCTCCTCCTCTTTGCCCTCTTCACTTATGGGAGCTTCTGGAGGTTCTGAAGGCCCTGGCTGAATCCCCGCCTCTGGCACCACATCTTCTCCAGCCTCCTCATTGTTCGACTCGAGTGCCAGCTGCACAGGCTGCTGGCTCAGCACCACACCAGCCTCCTCGCTGTCCGAATCAGCCACCAGTCCCATTTCTGCAACCGTTCTTTGTATGTTTTAGTCTCCAGGCCTTCCATCCTCTTGAGTTGCTCTTCTCTGCACTCTTTCCTCCCAGGTCCCAGTCGTCTTCACCCAACACGGCGTGGCCGAGCCACGTCTCAGCACCGAAGTGAAGCCCTCCACCACTTTAGACTACGCCTGGGACGAGCCCACCCTCCCGCCTTACGTCACCCTGACGGTCAAAGGGGCCGGCTCGTCCGAAGTCACCTGCTGCATGAACGACTTTCAAGAGAACAAGCAGCTGTATTACGAAAACTTCATCTACATCGCGGCCACTTACACCTTTTCGGGGTAAGCACGAAAAATCGTCAAGCAAAGTTTATTCAGACATTTCATCCAAGTAACTTCTACAGTTATGATGAAAATTTTGGGTTAGGCATAAAGTCAAGAGTTGTTGGAATGAAGTCAACTCTTGCAGGGGCTTCTCAGAAAAGAATAGAATAGCAACGTTGGAAGGGACCTTGGAGGTCATCTAGTCCAACCCCTTCTTGAATAGAAGAGCCTATAATATCACAGACAAATTGGTCTCTTCTTAAAAATCTCCAGTGATGGAGCACCCACAACTTCTGGTGGCCAGCTGTTCCACGGGTTAATTGTCCTCAAAGTCAGGAAATTCCTCCTTAGTTCTAGGTTGCTTCTCTCCTTGATGAGTTTCCCCCCGTTGCTTCTTGTCCTGCCCTCAGGTGCTTTGGAGAATAGCTTGACTCCCTCTTCTTTGGGGCAGCCCCTGAGATATTGGAACGCTGCTATCATGTCTCCCCTAGTCCTTCTTTTCATCAGACTAGACATCCCCAATTCCACCTACGTCCAAATATTCCAGACGTCCAACTCAGCCTAGCAGTTTTCCACGCAGAATTTCAACAAGAGCTAAAAATCTCTTTCTGTGATTTTGGTCTGGACTTCGTCTGCGGTTCTCTTCTTATCCTCCCTTCTCAATTTTTCTTTGAAATTCAAGAGTCCAGGAAGAGACAGGAAGGCCCGTCGCGACCCACAAGGACCTTGACTGCGCTGAGCTGGTCCTGGATGTTTCTCCCAAGACGCAGAGAGTCATCTTAAAGAAAAAGGTATGAAACTTCGCGTGGTTTACTAGGAGGAGTTCTTTCCACTACGGACATCCTGGGTAGACCCATGCC
>JAXLNS010000009.1:32596987-32936987 GCA_037215915.1 Pantherophis vulpinus | reverse complement strand
GGTCCAGCTGAAATTAGAAGGAGGGATCGGTTTGTCTTTGGTGAACAAGGCCCCCGAAGAACTCATCTTTGCAACTTTCATGGGCATCAACGGTTCATTTCACCCAGCTGTCGGCCAGTCAGGTGCTGGAACTGAGCGTGCAGGATATGCAGGTAACTGAAACAGCAGGCGGAAAAAAACAGCCTCACCTTGGGACCAATTCAAGATGGGGTGCAGAGAAGAGCAAGAGAGAGGATTAGGGACAGGAGGCAAAACGAACGATTAAGGGAGCTACGTACGTCTAGTCTTAACAAAGAGAAGGACCAGGGGGGACATGATAGCAGAATTCCAGTATTTGAGGGGCTGCCCCAAAGAAGAGGGGGTCCACCTATTCTCCAAAGCACCTGAAGGCAGGACGAGGAAAAAACGGATGGAAACTCATCAAAGAGCACCTAGAACAAGAAGGGAACCGAGGTGGCGCAGAGGTTATAGTGCAGTACTGCAGCTACTTCAGCTGACTGCTAGTTCAGCAGATCAGCGGATCAAATCTCACCGGCTCAAGGTTGACTCAGCCTTCATCCTTCCGAGGTGGGTAAAATGAGGACCCAGATTGTTAGGGGGCAATATGCTATTTAGTATACTGTTGATTGTTGTAAGCCTCCAGAGTCCTCGGAGAGTGGGCGGCACAGAAATATGAATAATAAAATAAATAAAATAAAATAAATAAACTAAGATGGGATTTCCTGGCAGTTAAAACAATTATCCAGTAGAATCACTTGCCTCCAGAAGTCGTGGGTGCTCCCAACACCAGAGGGTTTTTTATTTTATTTTATTTTTAAAAAATCAATTTTATTGATTTTCTATTTAGTGCATTTTTCAGTCGCTTACTAAACATCGTGTTTTTCTGGGTATTTAATTCGCTTAACCATACAGATTCCAATCTTACTCTCCACCCCTTTTTTTTTCCCAACCACTGGTAAAATAAGTTCCACCGTTTGATGACATTCTGTGTCTTCTTTCTGTTCGATTTTCAACGTGAGTCTATCCAATTCTGCACAGTCTAGTATCTTCTTAACGATCTCTTCGTCTTGCGGTGTTTCTTCATCTTTCCAATATTGTGCTTTTTTAAAAAGAAACCTCTGGACAGACATTTATCTGTTTTAATAACAGAGCTGTTTATTGCCTCGAGTTTGCAAACCTCTGACTGTCTGTTTCCCCTCTCCTGTTCTTCCTAGGTAGACAACCAGCTTCTCCGCACCACTCAGCCCTTCATGCTTTTCCTTACCCCCAAGCTGGGCGAAAATGAAGCTGCCGAAACGGCCCAGCCGTGCAGCTGAACGCTATGAAATTCCCCAGTAAAAGTCCTTTAAGTGACATCTACAAGGTAATCCCTTCTAGCACGGATGACGTTACTTAGCTAGGTCATGAAACGTTGCGACATCACAACCAAGCTCAGAGAGCACCAAGGACCCTTCAATCCTTTTCCTTCTCCTCCTCTTCCTCCTCCTCCTCCTCCTCTCCCTTCTAGCACTGATGATACCTAGAAAACATCCAAGTTCAGAGAGCAGCAAGGACCCCACAATCATCATCATCCCCCTCCTCCTCCTCCTCCTCTCTGCAAACCCACCTCTCTTCTAGCACTGATAACGTTACTTATTTGGGTCATGAAAGGTCTGTGAGGAAACAGAGAGCACCAAGGCCCCCAGAATAGAATAGAATAGAATAGAATAGAATAGAATAGAATAGAATAGAAATAGAATAGAATAGAATAGAATAGAATAGAATAGAATAGAATAGAATAGAATAGAATAGAATAGAATAGAATAGAATAGAATAGAATAGAATAGAATAGAATAGAATAGAATAGAATAGAATAGAATAGAATTCTTTATTGGTCAAGTGTGATTGGACACACAAGGAATTTGTCTTCGGTGCATTCTAACTTTTAATAATCATTTAATAATGATTTACTAATAATTCTGATTTTATTGCGAGAACAGCCCTTGTTTGATGTCTTCCTTCTAAGGCCACCGGTCCCTGACTCCCAGTCAAGAGGCTGCAATTCAGAGCGCGTGAATTCCAGACTTGCGAGGTTCTCGCACGTTAAAACTCTCTTAGCGATTTAGCTGTTTGTGAGCCTTTTTATCATTGCGATCACGTTTCTTTGCGTCCCATCTCACGGTCCAGGATTACCTCTTGGTGTCCTTTCCTTCGCCTCTTTTTTCTCCCTTGCCCCCCCTCGCCCCCACCCCCCACCCCCGCCTGAGCGTCCGGTAGGCTGAAATTGTCCTCTTCTGTTCCAGCACCTGATGGTCACAGCGAGCAGATTCACGGTTCAAATCGAGGAGAAACTCCTTCTGAAGCTTCTCAGTTTCTTCGGCTGCAACCAGTCAGAATCGGGTATGTATTTCCCATCAGCGGTAAAAATCCGACGCCTCCCGAAAACACGCTTACGACCGCTGCCAAAATTCAGATGCTTGGCAACTGACTTGGCAAGGAAGGTTGTAAAATTGGGGGGGGGGGAAGAAAACTCACTTAATGAATGTCTCACTTAGCAACGGAAACGTTGGGCTCCGTTGCCGCTGAATGACGGCATCTACATTTCCTTCCTTCCTTCCTTGTCGAAACGCAGAGGTAGAAAATTACGACGAAAACCTTCACGAAAAGCCCGTCGGACAAGAGCTTGCCCGGAAGAGGTACTATTTTGAAAACCTCAAAATTAGCATACCGCAAATCAAACTCAGCGTTTTTACGTCTAGCAAGCTCCCCCTGGATCTGAAGGTAAGGCTTTTGTCTTAAACAAGGTGCGATTTGTGTGTGCGTGTATGTGTGTTAATTAAAATTATGTCCTGCTTAATAAGCTCTTGGAATCATTTTATACCAGATTTTATCATCTCTCGTCTGTCGAGGGAAGAACTTGATACAGATTATATCCAGGATGGGAGGAAACGGTTGATATTTTCTCAACCCTCTTTCTGACCCATGCAATAACGATTCTCAGCAGGCTCCAGGTCGACTCGGCCTTCCGGCCTTCCGAGGTCGGTAAAACGAGGACCCAGATTGTTGGGGAGGGGCAAGAAGCTGACTCTGTAAACCGCTTAGAGAGGGCTGTAAATTTCTACGAAGGGGTATATAGGTCTAAGTGTTATTGCTATGCCTTCCTCCCTCCCTCCCCTCCTTCCTCTCATTTCATCTTCCTTCCTTCCTTCCTTCCGTCACTTTTTCCTCCAGTCACTTTTTTTATTATTATTATTCTGGCTCAGGCACTGAAGAGCACTCTGGGGTTCCCTCTGGTCCGTTTCGAAGACGCCGTCATAGATCTGGATCCCTACACCCGGGTTCACCCCTACGAGACCAAGAGCTTCATCGTCAACGACATTCTCAAGCACTTTCAGGAAGTAAGTAGCTCCCGGGGTTCTTTCTTTGGGGGGTAGGTTCGGATCTGCGTTGCTTTCCAGTCCTGTAAACATCCATTCATCCATTGATACGTCCATCTATACATACATCCATCGATCGATACATCCATCCATCCTTCCTTCCATTCATCCATCCATCTATCTGTCTATCCATCCATCTATCCGTCTATCCATCTCACCACCCACCCATCCATCCATCTCCACCCACCCATCCATCCATCCTTCTTTCCTTCCTTCAATCCATCCATCCTTTCATCCATCTATCCGTCTATCCATCCACCCAACTATCCATCCATCCTTCCATTCATCCATCCATCTATCCGTCTATCCATCCATCCTTCCTTCCTTCCATCCATCCATCCATCCTTCCATTCTTCTATCCGTCTATCCATCCACCCATCTATCCATCCATCCTTCCATTCATCCATCCATCTATCCGTCTATCCATCCATCCTTCCTTCCTTCCATCCATCCATCCATTCATCATTCATCCATCCATCCTGTCATCCATCTATCCATCTATCCATCCACCCATCTATCCATCCTTTCATCCATCCATCCTTCCATTCATCCATCCATCCTTCCATCTATCCATCCACCCATCCACCCTTCCTTCCTTCCTTCCATCTATCCTTCCATCTATCCATCTCCATCCATCCATCCACCCTTCCTTCCTTACTTCCTTCCATCCATCCATCCATCCATCCATCCATCGTGGTCCTATCTGTATCCTACCCTCTCAAAGTGATTTCTCTGAACCAGGCCACCCCGCTAAGAGCTTTCTCTTCCATCAGGAAAAGTCCCCCGTTTCTTTTTACTCTCCCTTCCCCTGGGGCAGGAGCGTTTGTGGGTTGTGCCGGCGAGCTCCGCTTTGTGACGCCCGCCTCGTGTTTTTCCAGGAGCTGCTCAGCCAAGCCGCCAGGATCCTGAGCTCCGTCGACTTCCTGGGTAACCCCATGGGCCTCCTAAACGACGTTTCCGAAGGAGTCACCGGGCTGATAAAATACGGCAACGTTGGCGGCCTGATACGGAACGTGGCCCACGGCGTGTCGAACTCCGCGGCGAAGGTAGGCGCGGTTCTGACACACTTCATTTAATGACCGTCCGAAGAGAAGGTTACTAGGGGTGACATGATAGCAGCCTTCCGGCATTCGAAGGGCTGTCGCAGAGAGGAAGGGGGGGTGTCCATGTATGAACTGCTGTCATGTCACCCTTAACATTTAGTCTCCAAAGCACCAAGGCAGGACGAAATAATAGGAGAGAAGCAACCTGGAATTAAAGAAAACTTTCCTGGCAGTTAGAACAATTAAGGAAGGAAGGAAGGAAGGAAGGAAGGAAGGAAGGAAGGAAGGAAGGAAGGAAGGAAGGAAGGAGGGAGGGAGGGAGGGGGGAAGGAAGGAAGGAAGGAAGGAAGGAAGGAAGGAAGGAAGGAAGGAAGGAAGGAAGGAAGGAAGGAAGGAAGGAAGGAAGGACTTGTCACCAGACGTTGTGGAGGCTCCATCCCTGGAGATTTTCAAGAAGACACTGGACCGCCATTTATCTGAAATGGTACAGGGTCTCCTGCCTTAGCAGGGGGTTGGACTAGAAGACCTCCAAGGTCCCATCCGGCCCTAGGATTGTATGATTCTAAGAGAGATAAGGTACATGATGGATGGAGGGATGGATGGATAGAAGGAAGGAGGGAAGGAAGGAAGGGGAAAGGGGAAAGAAGGAAGGAGGAAGGGGAAAGAAGAAAGGGGAAAGAAGGAAGGACGGAAGGGGAAAGAAGGAAGGAAGGAAGGAGGGAGGGAGCGAGGGAAGGAAGAAGGAGGGAGGGAGGGAAGGAAGGAAGGAAGGAAGAAGGAGGGAAGGAAGGAAGGAACCAGAAGTTGTGGAGGCTCCATCCTTGGAGGCTTTCAAGAAGAGACTAGACATCCGTTTGTCTGAAATGGTCCAGGGTCTCCTGCCTGAGCAGGGGGTTGGACTAGAAGACCTCCCAGGCCCCTTCCGACTCCGTCATTCTGTTAAAATATTGCTCTTCTCCCTGCAAGGAAGTTTGAGCTTGACCAGTTGACCACGGCTGCAGCTTCTCCGTGGATGCTGTCGACAAGGAAGGGATGATTAATGACCCTTCTCTGCTTCCCAGATCCTTCCGCTCGATTCAAAAAAAAAAAAAAAAAACATCCAGACTTTCTTTCATCCTTGTCTGCCTTATGTTTTGAGGCGGGGGGGACGGCAATCCAAGGTAGACCTCAGGAGAAATAAAGCCCCTTCCCCTTCTTCTTCTAACCAGGTGGGCCTTTGGGCTCCGAAGCTGAACTTTAATAAACCCCCCCCCCTTTTTTTTTTTTAAAGCCTGCCAAAAAAAAATGATGATAATCCTTCTTTATGGGCCTTGTCTGGTTTCGCCATTATATGGATTTTTTTTTCCCCGCTTGATGGTCCCCGTAATGGTTTTTCCATGTCTCTTGGAAGCGTGCAGTGGGGGAATGGCTTCTTTCAAACGCCCCGAGCCGAGGATTGAAGTTGGCACGGAGAACCCAGATCGAGAAAGTTCACTGCAGTTTGATCCCTGGAGACCGTCTGTGTGTGTGTGTGTGTGCGTTAGGAAAGGACTTTGATCCTAAATATAAGTCTGGGAGGGAGTATCCGTTCCCTCTGCCCTGCAGGCTGCTGGCTTTCAGGAAGAAAAGAAGAGGAGAGGAAGAGAAGAGAAGAGAAAAAAGAAGGAAAGGGACAGAGAGGAAGGAAGGCAGGAGAGAAAGAAAAAAAGGAAGGAGAAGAGAAGGAAAGAAAAGAAAGAAAGAAAAAGAGGAAGAAAGAAAGAAGAGGGTAGAGAGGAAGGAAGGAGACAGAAAGAAAAATAGGAAGGAGAGGAAAAAGAAAGAGGAAGAAGAGAGAAAGAAAGGAAGAAAGAAAGAGAAAGAAAGGAAGAAAGAAAGAAAGAAAGAAAAAAGAAGGTAGAGAGGAAGGAAGGAGACAGAAAGAAAAAGAGGAAGGATAGGAAAAAGAAAGAGGAAGAAGAGAAAGAAAGAAAAAAAAAGAAAGAAAAAAGAGGGTAGAGAGGAAGGAAGGAGTCAGAAAGAAAAAGAGGAAGGAGAAGACAAGAGAAAAGGAGAAAATAAGACGAGAGAGAAGAGAGAAGAGGAGAGAATAACAGAGTTGGAAGGGACCTTGGGGGTCTTCTAGTCCAACCCCCCCCCCCCTCTCAGGCAGGACCCCCTCCACCATTCCAGCCCAACGCTTATCCAAATCCCTTCTTCTAAAAAAGCCTCCAGTGTTGGATCAGTCACAACTTCTGGAGGCGAGGGGGTAGTGTTGCGCTTCCAATCGCCACCAGCGGCCCCAAAGCCTCCCCTTTTTTATGAGCCCCCCCCCCCCCCCGCGCTTGACGCAGGAAGAGGGTAGGTTGTGTAACGTTGCCACGTGTTGCTGCTCTGTGTGTGTGTGTGTGTGTGTGTGTGTGTGTGTGTGTAGGTGAAGAGTCGTCCTGGTGTTGCCTTTCTCCCCGTCGTAAATCTCCCCATCAGTGCTGACTTTGAACCCTCGGCAGAAAGGAAAACATTTTATTTTATTTATTTATTTTATATATTTTTTTTTGCCTCCGGCCTGGATGTTCTGTGCCCTGTACGACAAACAAGCCTTCAAAAAGGGCAAAACTTTGGCAGCTCTTCCTTGACCCCCTTTCCCCAAAGCCACCTTTTCAGCAGGGACACACAACCCACACACACACACACACACACACACACACACAAATACAAATGCAGTGTGAGGGATAAGGCACAAGGCGGCCACCGGATCCGAAGGGTCTGCCTGCAAAGCCTCTCTGCAAAGCTTAAAACGAAGACGATTTCTGCCAGGTTTTTTTTTTAGAGCCGATTTATTCGGGCCACCACGTCGCGCGGGGAAAAATTCACCCGGAAAATGCAATTATGCTGGGAAGAGTCGGCATTGAAAGGAAAGCAAGGAAAGCCGTTGAAGAAGACGGTTGGTTGGCTGGACGCCATCAAAGCTGACCCCAGCCAGAGCGGAGAAGAAAAAAAAAACTCGACTCGGATCGGAAGATGTGGGGAGACCTGGTCCAAGAGTGGGACGCCCCTGAATGGATAAATCAGGATCAGCGTCATCACGGCATAACAAGAATTGGACGGGGTCTTGGAGGTCTTCTAGTCTGCCCAAGCAGGAGATCGTAAACCATTTCAATCAGTCAACCAATCAATCAATCAATCAGTATAGAGTTGGAAGGGACCTTGGAGGTCTTCTAGTCCGACCCCTTGTGCAAGCAGGAGACCCTAGACTTGTGATGGCGAACCTATGACACGCGTGCCACAGATGGCACATGGAGCCATATCAGTGGGCACGTGAGCTAAGCTTTGGCGCGCATGTGTGCGCTGGCCAGCTGATTTTTGGGCCTTCTGGACCCACCGGAAGTCGGCAAAAGGGCTGTTTCCGGCTTCCGGAGTATCTGCAGGGAGGTGGGGAAGGCTGTTTTTGCCCTCCCCAGGCGCCTAGAAAACCTCTGGAGCCTGGAGAGGGCACAAAATGGACCTACTGGGCCCACCGGGCCATTGTGTGCCAAAAATGGGGGGAGAGCGGGGGGGTCGTGTGCACATGCACAGCGCATGGAATTATGGGTGTGGGCACGCGGGACACCCCCCCCCCTCCCCATCGCATGACCCTTGCTTTCGGCACGGGATGGCAAAAAAGGTTAGCCATCGCTGCCCTAAACCTTTTCAATCAATCAATCAGAAAAGAGCTGGAAGGGACCTTGGAGGTCTTCTAGTCCGACCCCCTGCTGAAGCCGGAGACCCTAGCCAGCCCAGCTGGCTTTGCTTCCCCACCTACCCACCCCCCAAAAAATGATCCGTCCTGGCTTAATAAAGTCTTAACTTGCCCCAGCGTTGAACCCGCCTGCGATTCTTCGGCTGGGGTCAATTCAAGTTCACTCCGTGGACTTTCGACGGCCTTGTGTTTGTGTGTGTGTGTGTGTGTGTGTGTGTGTGTGTGTGTGTGTGTGTGTGTGCGTGCACAGGGAAAACAGCCGGCGGCTCCTGCCGGGATCTCTCGCATTCAGGCCTGTAACACAACACGGATGCCCGCAGGCACCCGCTGGGGAGCTTCACCGGAGCTCCTCCTCGGGGGCAGCTCCTTCCCGTCAGCTCCTCTGTAGGGGAGGGGGGGGCAAAGAGCCCAGCCCTCCCCCTCCTCTCTCTCTCTCTCCCTGCCCCATTTCATTGGGACTCCGTGGAGTCCTCGGCTGGGTAGGAGCTCCTCGGATTACGACCGTGCGTTTAGTGCGTTCACGAGTAGCCCCGATGATGCTCCCTAGTTTGGGTGATGTGACGTCTGCGGGAAAAGCAGCCAGCTCAATGAGCAACAAGGAACCCACACTCCTCGTCCTCGTCCTCCTCCTGATGATGTTCCCTAGTTGGGTCATGAAATGTTTGCAAGAAAACCATAAAGCTCAGAGAGCCCCAAGGACACTAGAGTTGTTGTTGTCGTCGTCGTCGTCGTAATCCTCCTCCTCCTGCTGCTCCCTTCTAGCACTGATGATGTCCCCTAGTTGGGTCATGAGATGTCTGCAAGAAAACCACTAAGCTGAGGACCCCACTGTCCTTCTTCCTCCTCTTCCTCCTCCTCTCTCTCTCTCTCTGCAAACTCTACTCCCTTCTAGCACTGATGATGTTCTCTAGTTGGGTCATGAAATGTCTTAAAGAACACAACCAAGCTCATAAGAGCACCAAGGTCCCCCTTTCCTCCTCTTCTTCCTCCTCCTCTTCTCTGCAACCCAACCTCCCTTCTAGCACTGATGATGTTACCAAGTTTGGGTCATAAAACGTCTTCAAGAAGACCACCCAGCTCAGAGACCCCCGAAGGACCCCACAGTCCGACTCTGAGCTGCCAACATTCTCCTATATCGGATAAATAAAATTAAACGGTCTTCTCCTTCGTCCGTCTCCGACCCACCCCAGTGCTGGAGAACTGAAACACACTCCCTTTCGAGCGAGACAGATGTTGTGTTTGTGTGTTTTGTGTGTGTATGTGTGTTTCCCGCTGCCCCCCCCCACCCCCCATGGCTCCTTTCTGGACGAAGCCCACCCGTCGATCTTCATGGCCTTGTGTTCTTTGAGGAGGTCATCCGTCGGAGGTCTCCTCGGGAGAGTTTCCGAAGAACCCGAATTGAGGATACAAATTTGTATCCTGCGTGGACCCAGATTCGTTGAAAACAACGACGACACCAGTTAAGCTTTCGACTTCAAAAGCCGTGGGGAGAAATGCACGACGGAAGGTCTTCTCCTGGCTTGGAGAAGGCATCAAGACCCCGGAAGGCTGGAAAGCTCTGGATGAACGATCCTCTGCCTTGAGGCTTGAGGGAGGTTCAAACATCAGACCCAGCAAGCCCTGAATCGTGGCTATTGACGCTGCATTCACAAACCCCTTGTCCAAAGCTAAATCACCTTCTCAGCCAAGGCGTCAGGCCTCCTGCCACCAGCCAAGTGCCAAATTTTGGCACTCTCACAAAAGGGAGCAGCTCAACAATCTTTCCTTTGGCCGGCCGCCGGCCCCTGTCTCTTTATTTTTATTTTTGTAGGTTTCAAACTGAGTTCTGGGCCTTTTTTTTCTTGCTAATCCATCCCTGGGAGGCCAGTAGATTCCCCAGATCTGGGTTGGTTTTTTTTTTGGGGGGGGGGGAGCGGGGGGGGCGGGTAAGAGTACTCGGAGCGAGCAGAAAGTAGGAAGGATATTCCCTCTTCCTGGCTATATATATATATATATACATGCATTTTTTCCAGTGCTGTTGTAACTTCAAGCGGTCACTAAACGAAAAGTCATAAAACGAGGACTTCCTGTAACCTGTTTAAAGCTTGCAACCTACTCTCTCTTTATATATATATATATAGCCAGGAAGAGGGAATATTCTAAAATCTGTTGGAAAAAGATATCCTGGAGAATAGGTTGCAAGCTTCAAACAGGTTACAGGAAGTCCTCGTTTTATGACTTTTCGTTTAGTGACCGCTTGAAGTTACAACAGCACTGGAAAAAAATGCATGTATACATACATGTGTATGTGTCTATCTCTACTTATCTATATTCTATATCTATCTATATCATCTGTGTCTATATCGATGAACCATCTATCTATCAGTGTCTGTCTATATCCATCCATCTATCTATCTATCTATCTATCTATCTATCTATCTCCATCATCCATCCATCCATTCATCTATCCATCCATCTATCTATCTCCATCATCCGTCTATCTATCTATCTATCTCCATCATCCATCCATCCATCCATTCATCCATCCATCCATCTATCTATCTATCTATCTATCTCCATCATCCATCCATCCATCTATCTATCTATCTATCTATCTATCTATCTATCTATCTATCTATCTTTCTTTCTTTCTTTCTTTCTTTCTTTCTTTCTATCTAATCTATTTATCTTTCGATGTCTCTTTCTATATCTTTTTATTTATCTTTCGATGTCTATATATCAATCATCTATCTCTGTATCTATCTATCTATCTATCTATCTCCATCCATCCTTCTATCTATCTATGTACTTTGAAGAGCAGGCATCAGAATTTCATTTTGATACTTGCCATCCTGTACACAGAAAAGCGACAACGAAGGTTATCTTACCTTAACTGTACATGAGCACCTGTCCTGTACTTACGAAGTTACTATATAGCTACGTGTAGGGTAAGTTAAGTATGTTCTGGACAATTCATATCTGTCTTTTTTTTTTTTTTTTTTTAACCTTCATGACAGTTTACCGGAACTTTGTCTGACGGTCTGGGAAAGACCATGGATAACCGGCATCAGACGGAGCGGGAATACATTCGATACCACGCAGCGACCAGCGGTGAACATCTCGTGGCCGGCATCCAAGGCCTAGCTCACGGTAATCCGTTATTATCAAGGCTGCAAGGTTTTTCCTCCTGTGAACCTTTTCTGGAGCAGCAAAACTTTTGAGGCTCTCCTTGGGTATCTCTAGTTTTGATGAAAAGAAGGAGGGGAGGGGGAGGACATGATAGCAGCCTTCCAATATTTGAGGGGCTGCCACAGATAAGGGGGGGGGTTTGTTTCAACCTATTTTCCAAAGCACCTGTTCTGTTCTGTTCTGTTCTCTCTATATTATTCTATTCTCTATTATTCTATACTATTCTGCATTCTATTCTGTTCTCTATGTTCTATATTATTCTATTCTATTCTCTATATTCTATTCTATTCTCTATATTCTATACTATTCTCTATATATTATTCTATTCTCTATATTCTATACTATTCGGCATTCTATTCTGTTCTCTATGTTCTATATTCTATTCTCTATATTCTATTCTATTCTCTATATATTATTCTATTCTCTATATTCTATACTATTCTGCATTCTATTCTGTTCTCTATGTTCTATATTATTCTATTCTATTCTCACTATATTATTCTATTCTATTCTCACTATATTATTCTATTCTATTCTCTATATTCTATTCTATTCTCTATATTCTATACTATTCTGCATTCTCTTCTGTTCTCTATATTCTATATTCTGTTCTATTCTCTATATTCTATTCTATTCTCTATATATTATTCTATTCTCTATATTCTATACTATTCTGCATTCTATTCTGTTCTCTATGTTCTATATTATTCTATTCTATTCTCACTATATTATTCTATTCTATTCTCTATATTCTATTCTATTCTCTATATTCTATTCTATTCTATTCTCTATATTCTATTCTATTGTCTGTATTCTATTCTATTCTATTCTATTCTCTATATTCTATTCTATTCTCTATATTCTCTATTATTCTATACTATTCTGCATTCTGCATTCTCTTCTCTTCTACTCTCTTCTCTATAAATGCTGCCTTCCTTTTGCACCATTTTGCACCCAAAACTTTAGACCTCGTTCAAGCCCTTAATAAATATTTCTTTTTTGGTTGTTTTCCCCAACAGGCATCATTGGTGGATTAACCAGCGTGATCACCTCGACGGTAGAAGGGGTGAAGACTGAAGGAGGATTTAGCGGCTTCATATCCGGCCTTGGAAAGGACTAGTCGGGACGTTAACGAAGCCGGTGGCCGGAGCCCTAGACTTTGCCTCGGAGACCGCCCAAGCCGTCCGAGAGACAGCCACACTGACCGGCCCCAGGTGAGTGAAACGGGTGGAGTCGTCTTCCGTCCAGCCTCATCATGCAGGTAGTTCTCGACTCGTTTAGCGACCGTTCGAAGTTACAACAGAACGGGGGGGGGAGAAAATGTTTTTTTCACAGTTACGACCGTTAGTGGGTTAGACTAGAAGACCTCCGAGGTCCCTATTATTCACACCACTGTTCTGCCTTCTGAGAAGTAAGACACCGTGGCTGTGCCCGCCGCGCCGCCATTTTGCGAGCGCACCCACGCCATCTCCAAGGAAGAATTAAAATAATAATAATAATAATAATAATGAAGTTATTATTCAGATAAAAAAATGGAGGTTTTATAAGAAGACCGGACAGCCATGCTATAGAGTCGGTCTCCAGCTCGGTCTCCAAGGGGTTGGTCTGGATGACCTCCCAGGCCCCTTCCAACTCCGTTCCTCTGAACCCAGCGCTTGAAGCTTCCACCCTTCTCCTCCCCTCTTGCAAAACCAAGCCAAAAGGAAAATAAAAAAAGAGAGAGAGAGAGAGAGAGAAAAATACCGCAAATGTATTTTCCTTGTGTTGGCTGAACTCTGAATAACTCCTTTGCTCTCCTGAGCCCAAAATAATCCATTTCTCATTCTGGTGTCACTTATGTAAGGCTCTTAAAAAGAATGAAAGGAAACTTTCTTTCTTTCGCTCTCTTTCTCTCTCTCTCTCTCTCTCACTCACTCTCTTTCTTTTCCCCCTCCTTTTGAATAGTTGTGACTCAACTTCAGTCTCCTGGACCCAGAGAGTTTTAATGACACTCCGGTGGTTTTCGGGATGACGTGGAAATCTGGAGCAGGTTGTAAAAAAATGGGGGAAATCAATTAAACCATTAAGCCTTAAACCAGGATTATTATTATTTCCTCCCCCCGCCCTCCTCCGGCCAGTCCGTGACGCCTTTTCTTCATCCGAGATCCTGATATTTTTGCTAACGGCAATTTTATTTTTTTATTTAGCCCATGGCCATGTTGCATTAGGCAGGAGGCTACAGTGCGGGGGGAAAGCGATGCTTGTGGCAATAAGAAGAATAATCAGAATTGGAGCTGGAAGGGACCTTTGGAGGTCATCTAGTCCAACCCCCTGCTCAAGTAGGGATTGGACGACTAGAAGACCTCCGAGGTTTCTTCCAGCTCTATTCTGATTATTATTCTTATTGCCACAAGCATTGCTTTGATAGAGAGAGAGAGAGAAAGAAAGAGAGAGAGAGAGAGAGATAGGATAGATAAGTTAGATATGGTAGATAGATAGGTAGATAGATAGATAGATAGATAGATATTAGATGGATAGATGGGGTGGAGGTAGACCGACAGATAGATGGGAGAGAGAGAGAGAGGAGAAAGGTGATAGATAGATGATAGATAGATAGATAGATAGATAGATAGATAGATAGATAGATAGATAGATAGATGATAGATAGATAGATAGATAGATAGATAGATAGATAGATGATAGATAGATAGATAGATAGATAGATAGATAGATAGATAGATAGATGATAGATAGATAGATAATAGATGGATGGGAGGGAGGGAGAGAGAGAGAAAGATAGATGGGGGGAGGGAGACCTACAGATAGATGGAGGGAAAGAGAGAGGAGAAAGATGATAGATAGATAGATAGATAGATAGATAGATAGATAGATAGATAGATAGATAGATAGATGATAAATAGATGATAGATGCATGAGATGAATAGATAGATAGATAGATAATAGATAGACAGACAGACAGATAATGGATGGATGGGAGAGAGAAGAAAAGAGAAGAGAGAAAGAGAGATGAGAGAGAGAGAGATGGTCTGGGGTTTCCTGTTTGAGCAGGGGGTTGGACTAGAAGACCTCCAAGGCCCCTTCCAGCTCTATTCTGATTGAAAAGTGGCCAAAGTTGAGGAACAGTAGCCCAGGCAGCTATTCCCCAGGGGTGGGGAGGGTGTTTGACTTCGTTGGGACTCCTGTATTGAATTTAGTGGCTGCATCTGACTTGGGGAGTCCTGTGTCCTTCCAAAACCTTTGGCCAAAGGAGCAAGCTATTTTCTATTTTCTCCCTTTTTTTTCCCTCTGACCCGGAGTTGCAGATACAACCCCCTGGCTACTTCTCTGCTCCAATTACAAACCTGGATTAAAAACCAAATTTAGCCACTCAGGCTGAGTCAGCAACCTCCTTGGCTGGGGGGTTCAATCTGCAGACATTGTGCTTGGGAAATAAATTTGCTGAGAGGTTAATTACAGCTTATTTCCCAATCACTCTCTTTCTCTCTCTCTCTCTCTCTGTCTCTCTCTCTCTGTCTTTCTCTTTCTTCTCTCTTTTTATTTCTCTTCCTCTCTTTTTCTCTCTTCCTCTCTCTGTTTCGCTCTCTCTCTCTCTCTTCCTCTCTTTTTTCTCTCTTCCTCTCTGTCTCTTTTCTCTCTTTCTCTCTCTTTCTCTCTCTCTCTGTCTCTTTTTTCTCTCTTCCTCTCTCTGTTTCGCTCTTTCTCTCTCTGTCTCTTTTTTCTTTCTCTCTTTCTTTTCTCACTTTTTCTCTCTCCCTCTCTTTCTCTCTCTTCCTCTCTCTCTCTCTTTTTTTCTCTCTTCTTCTCTCCCTCTCTCTTTCTCCGGAACCGGTAGTTAAAAATGCTTTAAAAAAAATTTTTTTAAAGTTTTTTTTTTTAACTTTTTAGGCATTTTTTTACTACCGGTTCTCCAGAACCAGTAGTAAAAATGCTTTTTAAAAGTTTTTTTTTTTTAAAGGGGGGGGGTCTCCATCAATCACAGCTGTGCCACGCGATCGTCTTTTTTTTTTTTTTTTTACTTTTTAAAATCATTTTTTTTGCAACCTATTCGCCTGAATAGGTTGTAAAAAAAAAAAAAAAATGCTTTAAAAAAGTTTTAAAAGCCCCGAAAAAGCAAAATTAAAAGGAAAGTTAAAAGAAAAAAGATGAATGAAAAACGATGGAAATGATCTGTACGTGTAAAATGTGTTTATGAGAAATAAAAAATTTTTAAAAAAAAATTGGGGGGAAGAAATAAAAAGTTTTTTTTTTTTAAAAAAAAAAAGAGTTGGCCACGCCCACCCGGTCACATTAAACCCCGCCCCCCCACACCAAGCACGCCCACAGAACCGGCAGTAATAAATTTTACTGTTAAACGAACCCATGCTGAGCCGCCCTTTCTGTCCCTAATTTAACCTCAACTTCAGGTTCTGCAGTTTCCTACCCAAAAAAAATAAATAAATAAATAAAAATAAAATAATAAAAAATTTAAGCGCAGTCAAGGTTGTTTGCCAACTTGGGTGTGTGCAATGGTGTGCAAACAGCCATTTGGAGTTTCTTTCTTTTCTTTTTTCTCCCTTGTTGTTTTTTTGGTTTTTGTGGGCGAGAGGAAGTGTGCGAAGGGAAACGCCAAAGAGCCAAAGGATGAAAGACGGGTCAGGAGGAGGAGGAGGAGGAGGGAGGGGCCGAAGGGAGGGGCCGGGGGGGGGAAGGCAACCCCCCCCCCCATCTCCTTAAACAGGTAATCACTGCATCATTGTTAGTGATACGCTTCTCGGTTCAAGTAGAGTTCAGCAAAGAATCCTCATTGTAGCACAACCTGCTTTTCATCCCGGTTTTCCAGGATACGACGTTCGGGGGGTTGGGCTGACCCCTGCGGGCGCCAAAGACCACCGCCCCTCCCTACTTCCCCCCCCCACACTTGAGGATGAGGGTGAAGATCACACTGGGAATAATAAACGGCCCCCAAACACGAGAGGCTCTAGAAAGTTGTGCAGAAAAAAAAAAACTCGGCCAGGATCCGTCCCGGAGAAGAGCGATGGGAGGGACCTCGGAGGTCTTCTAGTCCAACCCTCTGCTCAGCCAGGAGACCCCTAGGCCATTCCAGACAAAATGTGGTCCTATCTCTTCTGAAAAGCCTCCAGTGATGGAGCAGCCACAACTTTTCCGGTGGCAAGCTGTTCCGCCGGTTAATTCTTCTCGGGGGAAATTTCTCCTTATTTCCAGGTGGTTTTTTCCCTCCATTGCTTCTTGTCCTGCCTTCAGGGGCTTTGGAGAACAGGTGGACAACCCACCCACCCCTCTTCTCTGTGGCAGCCCCCCACCCCCAAATACTGGAATCCTGCTATCACGTGTGTGTGTCCCCCCACCCCACCCCACCTCTCCAGTCCTTCTTTTCTCTAGACCGGCCCTACCCGATTCCTGCAACCCGTTCATTGTACGGTCCAACCCTCTAATCATCATCAATTAAAACGATTAAAAGCTCGGAGGCTTAAAACGTATAAAGAACATTTTCAGGGATCGGGTATGGCTAAGTTTAGAGAAAGGAAGTCCTATGGGGGGGGGGGGGGCGGGTCTCTGCACCCCTTCCCATCTTAAAACTGATTTTTATTTTATTTTTTTTAAAAAAATCTCTCTCTCTGCTCCGGCTTTCCTCCGAATTAATTGTGCCACCTCATCGTGTTCTTTCTTTCTTTCTTTCTTTCTTTCTTTCTTTCTTTCTTTCTTTCTTTCTTTCTATTTATTTATTTATTTATTTATTTATTTTTCCCAACACAATCGCTTTCTCAGTGAATTTCCCCCCCACGTGACGTGGCCCAAAATGAGCGAGATTTGAAGTCGTTGTGATTTCTTCATTCCTGGGGCTTAGGGAAGAACTGGGGCAAGGGGGGGGGTGTTTCCCCCCCCCTTCCTTGGGGAAAGAATATCCGTGCGGGTTTCGCCTTTCCAGAAACTCTGGCACGCGGTGCACAGCGGAGGTCTCAATGTGCTGTTTTATTTACGGTTCTGTAGAGAGAGGCGTAGAAATCGGAACGTGGAATGTCTTGCATTTGTGAATAGGGCCTTGGAATATGTTGGCCAGATGTTGGTCAGTCTGATCGGCTGGTTCTTTGCAATGGGTGGGCAACCCCCTCCATATTCTGTGGCTTTTCTTCCTTTCTTTTTCTTCCTTCCTTTCTTCTTTCTTTCCTGCCTTCCTTTTTTCTTCCCTTCCTGCCTTCCTTCCCTTTTTATCCTTCCTTCCTTCTTTCATTCTTCTTCTTTCCTTCCTTTCTTCTTTTTCTTTCTTTCTTCTTCCCTCCCTCCCTCCCCTTTCTTCCTTCCTTCCTCCCTTCCCTTCTTTCTTCCTTTCCTTCCTTTTTTCCTTCCTTCCTTCCGTTTTTTCCCCTCCTTCCTTCCATCTTTCCTTCCCTTTTCTCCTTCCTTCCTTTTCTCCTTCCTTTCTTTTTATTTTCCCTTTTTTCCTCCCTTCCTTTCCTTTTTCTCCTTCCTTCCTTCCCATTCCTTCCTTCCTTCCTCCTTCCTTTTATATTATTTTCACGAACGACTCACAGAGGCAAACACATCCGATGCACCTCCTTTCTTTGGCCCCGCAACAACAATCCTCCGAGGTGGGTCGGACCTAGAGAGAGCCCCCAGGCGGCTTTTCCCTGCTTCTTCCCGTTGCAAACATACATATCTCCCAGGGGCCTTTGGTGCATATCCTGCTCGCTCGTGGACGGAAGGCCACTCACTGACCCCCGCAGGAGTCTCACACCTCCCGTAGCTGCTGCTTTTCAGCAGTTCGCAGCCCCCCAGCCCGTGCCTTGACCTGCGGGTCCCCCTTTGCCGCCGAGGGAGGGTCTCTTTCCCTCCCCCTCCCACCTCCATAGATTTCCCCTCTCTCTGTCCTTCTGCCCTTCTCCTGAACTCTTTTCCTCCCTTGGAGTCCCCAGCCTCCTCGCAGCTCTTGCCATGCACGTCTCCTTCTTCACAAGGCTGCAAAGCCCCCCGCCCCCCCCCCACAAGCCAGAACTGCAGCTCGGGGTGCATCAATTTAACCCCACCACCACCACCAATCCCACCCCGACAAATCGGGAGGAGAGCCGATCTGACCTCTGCTGTGATGATGATGGAAGAAGGGGGACGGTGGAAAAAAAGGAAAGTTTCATCCCCATTGATTGCGGACTGGCGGGTAGCCAGGCTGCGGCGTTGACCGGCGGTTGAACTACAGTGTGAAGGCGTGTGTAATGCTACTCGGGGTTTTGTACGGCCGCCAACGAGTACATATCCAGAGGGCAAAAGTTTAGAGCGAGTCGAGGCTCTGCGAATTAACCCTCTCGCGCAGCACGTAACGGATCCCCCCCCCCGGATCTGGCTGGTTCTCGCCGTTCCCCCCCCCTCCGCCCCAAAAAATGGAAACCTGCAATTATTCTTTTATTTCCGATTCTCAGCCGCAAAAAAGCCGCCTTAGAGGGAAAACAATGAGGGACATTGATGTCTGGCACACATACATACACATGTTCCTCCTCCTCTCAGGGCCCCCTGGCAGTGGGGCATGGGATAGACGATCCTTTCACCGCTCGTTCTCAACTCGCGACGGTCCGTGGGAGCGACGGTTCCAACTTTTGCAACCAAGCAAAGCCACTTGGAACCAAGTTTTTTTTTTCCACGCTTAACAACCGTCGTCGCAGCCTCCCAAATTCAGAGGCTCGTATTTACGACCGTCACAGTTTGTCCTGGGGGGGGGGAGGAGGTGTCATGCCATCCCCTTTAGGGGGATTAAGCCAGATTCGCCGAACTACCCGCTTACTCGCTGACCCCCCACCCGCGGCGGTTCACTTAACAACGGTGGCCAGGGGAATGTCGTTAAAAAAAAAATGGGGCGGAAACTTCCCCTTTTCACCAATTTTTTTTTTCTCGCTCAGCTGCCGAAATTTGGGGGCTCGGTTGGCGCGGTCATAACTCGAGGATTAACCTCAAAACTCGGCAACCCTGCGCTTTAATTCAGTCTGTTGGAAGAAGATTGTGAAAGTCGCGGCCTGTTTATAATCTCTTTTTTTTTCTTTTACAAAAAAAAAAAAAAAAAACCGAGGACGCTGGGTGAAAAATGTAGCTGCACAGGTTGCGTTGCATCCAGTTAGACATGCCCTGTGGGAGATTTGGTGGGTTGTTTTTGGCCCCCTCAAAAATTCCTTCCAAAATAGTCCATTTTCCTCTGGTTAAGCCTGCAACAGAAGTCTTCAAGTTTCTCGTCTTTTTCCCCCCTCTGGCCAAATCAAGAAATAATCCCACCTGTCACTCTCTAATTTTTGCACATCGTTTTTTTTCCCCCCTGTTTTGCTACTGCGAAAAGAACTGACTTAGGTAATCCTGTTTAAAAAAAACAAAACAAAAATACCATATATTGTGCTGGAAATAATGCCTCCGCTTCTGGGTTATTTCGAATTTGCTATCCTCCGTTAAACAAACAAACAAACAAAATAAAAGGGATTAAATGCAAAATGTTCGGGAGAGCATAAACCATCAGAAATAATCCCCGTCTAATCGGATATTAAAAGTTGCAAAGGTTTGAGAAAAGAAAAGGGAGAAAAAAGAGAATTAAAAACACAGCTTATATCACAAACAAATCAGCTGGGGGGGAAATTGAACCAGGCTGCAGACTTTTAACTCCAAGAATTTGTCACACGATATCACAATGAGATATATATTTTTAATTTCTAATCCTGGATCTCAAGACGTCGCGGAATGCTTTAGAAACCATAAATACAGGTGCTCCTCGGCTTACGACCACAACGGAAGCCCAACGTTTACGTTGCTAAGTGAAACGTCGCTTTAAGTGAGCCTCGCCCCGTTTTAACGGCCTCTCTCGCCACCGTTGTTAAGCGAATCTTTGCAGTTGTTTTGAGTTCGTCCCCACCGTCGTTGAGCGAATCCGGGTTCCCCCGTTGACTTTGCTTCTGAGAAGCGGATCACGTAAACCCGGGAACGTTGCAGCCGTCATAAGTACGAACCAATTGCAAAGCGTCTGAATTTCGATGCAGCGACGGTCATAAGTGTGAAAGAACGGTCCTCCTAAGTTTCCTTTTTCTTTTTTTTCCGGTGTCGTTGTAACTTTTAAACGGTCACTAAACAAACAGTGGCACGTCAAAGATTTAACCTATGATATGTTTCTAAGAGCTGGGGTTGAATGAAATTCAGGCGCTTGGTGATCGACTCGCATTTATGACAGTCGCAGGGTCCCGGAGGTGTGTATGTGTGTGTGTGTGTGTGAGAGAGAGAGAGAGAGAGACGCAGTCCCCTTTTGCAAAGTCACCGGGGAAGCCGGATTCACTTAGCGACCGTGTGAGTCAATGAACCAGCTGCCGTGATTCCCTTTCGCAAGAACCGTCATAAAACGGATAAACCATTCGTCTGAAGTGGGGTGTACGGTTTCCTGCCTAGGCAAGGGGGTTGGACTAGAAGACCTCCAAGGTCCCTTCCAACTCTATTCTAAAATGGGGGCGGAAGGAATTTCTCACTCAGCGGCGTAAACATCCGGGGGCTCGGTTTGTCATCGTAAGTCGAGGACTACCCGCAGAAAGGGAAGCTTCTTAAGATTTTAAAAAGAGAGGGAGAGAGAGAGAGACGGATTCGATGATCTGGTGTATAATTTAAGACCCAAAAGAAGGAAGGATACGGGACATTCAGCATCATCCCTGCCAAAGAATTTGCGCTTAACAATTGTGAGGAAGGAAGGGGGGGGGTGAAGGAGTCTCTTTGCGAGTCTCTGTTGTGTTACTGGTGCTTCTCAGATACACAACAGCCTCCTTTTGGCCGTTTTGTGCTTGCAAAATATCTTACGTGGGGCTCCCAAGCAATGCAAAAAAAAAGGGGGGGAAGAATTTTCCTGCCTTTTGGCAAAAGCGTTTTTAAGAGACCGCCACGGAGCTCCAAATACAGACCAGTCCTAAACGCTCCGCTTAGCGACTGCCAAAGGCGACTCGGAGAGCCAGATTGGCAGGGCCTGAAAGGAGAAGGCTGTGGGGTTGTGCTGTGCTTTCTCGCCGGCCTTATCCCGGGTTCGAGTTGTGCCTGCTTCCCTCCCTCCCTCCCTCCCCCCCTCCTTCCCTGAGTTGTGATGGATCCTGTTCCTTGGCTTTGGAACTGTGATTTCCACCCCTGGAAGGAAGCGAAGACTTTTTGCGCAGGGAGAATTGGATGCTACTCTGGGTGAACTGGGAAGAGGGGAGGGGGGGGGTTACCGGGGGGGGAGCGTGGGTAGCCAGCCAAGCGGGTGGGTGCCAGAGGACAGACCGTGCCAGAGGACAGAACAAAACAGAGTCGTCTCCTAGTCAGAGGCCGGCCCTCCCTTCTTCTTCGCCTCTCTCTACAAAGAGCACTTAAGACTTATATACCGCTTCGAGGTGTTTTTACGGCCCTCTCTCTTAAGCGGTTTACAGAGTCAGCCTCTTGCCTTCCCCCAACAATCTGGGTTCCTGATTTGACCCACCTCGGAAGGACGGAAGACTGAGTTAAGATCGAACTGCTGGCAGTGAGCAGGGAGTTAGCCTGCCAATGCTGGATTCCGACCACTGGGCCCCATGAACGGATGGAGGGATGGATAGATCATAGATAGATAGATAGATAGATAGATAGATAGATAGATAGATAGATAGATAGATAGATAGATAGATAGATAGATAGATAGATGAGAGAGAGATGATAGATTGATGAGAGAGAGAGAGAAATAGATCATAGAGATTATAGAGAGGATGGATGGATAGATCATAGATAGATAGATATAAATCATAGAAGAGAGAGAGAGATGAGGATAGATTGATGAGACAGAGAGAAATAGATCATAGATGAGAGAGAGTGGATGGATGATAGATAGATAGATAGATAGATAGATAGATAGATAGATAGATAGATAGATAGATAGATAGATAGATAGATAGATAGATAGATAGATAGATATAAATCATCAATGAGAGAGAGATGATGATAAATTGATGAGAGAGATGATGGACGGATGGATGGATGATAGATACAGACAGACAGACAGACAGACAGATATAAATCATAGATGAGAGAGAGATGATGATGATAGAGAGATGATGGATGGATCATAGATAGATAGATATAAATCATAGATGAGAGAGAGAGGATGATAGATTGATGAGAGAGAGAGAGATGATGGATGGATGGATGATAGACAGACAGACTGACTGATATAAATCATAGATCAGAGAGAGATGATGATGAGGGGATGGATGGATGGATGGATCATAGATAGATAGATAGATATAAATCATAGATGAGAGAGTGATGATGAGAGATTGATGAGAAAGAGAGAGAGAGAGAAGGATGGATGGATGGAGAGGGAGGGAGGGAGAGAGAGAGAAAGGTGGGGATACCCAGATACCTAAATAGATGAAAGAGAGAGAGAAAGAAAATGGGGGATGCCACCAGAGGGATGCCGCAAACGGTCGTCAGTGCAAAAAACGGTCCTTTTTCCAGCGCCGTTCTAAGTTCGAACGGCCACTAAACGAACTGTTGAAAACTCAAGCCCTCTACCTGTCGCTGGACTGACGGGTGCTGGCCTTGGACCCCTTAACCCAACGGCCGGTTCCGTCTCTCTTTTCCCACCCGGAATGACCCCGTTCTTCCTCTCCTCTGATTGACAGGACGCAGGCGGAGCGGATACGGAGGCCGCGGTGTTGCCGGAGTCCCCAAGGCCTCCTGCCCCGCTACTCGGGCAGCCAAGCGGAAGGGCAGGAGATACTCTTCAAGCTGACGGACAACCTCCAGGAGGAGTTGTAAGTACCCCGGGGGGGGCAGTCCTCGTCTTAACGACCGTCGCGTCCCCGGCACTTGCGCGATCCAAAAACCCAGCCCCCTTTTGGAGTTGCGCGATCGCCGCTGTGCGAGCTTTCCAAGACGCAAAGCGAGCGAGCCTTTAAAACCGACCTTTTTTTTGTTCAGAGTTAAACCTTTTTAAGAAGTTTTGTTTTTTTAAAAATATCTTGCTCTCTATGCCGTGATTCTAAGTGATTCCACATTGCTGCTCCCCGTTTCAACTTCTGAAAAACATTTGCTGAGTAATTCAATTACTTCCTGATGTGTGTGTGTCTCTGTGTGTGTGACTTTTGCTGGAGGCGGTCCCGAGTTTGGAGGCATAAATTTTCCGTCGATGTGGTTGCTTCTCCTTTCTTTCTGTTCCTTTCTTTTCTTTTCTTTTTCTTTCCTTTCTTTTCCTTTCCTTTCCTTTCCTTTCCTTCCCTTCCCTTCCCTTCCCTTCCCTTCCCTTCCCTTCCCTTCCCTTCCCTTCCTTCCTTCCTCTTCCCTTCCCTTCCTTCCCTTCCCTTCCCTTTCCTTTCCTTTCCTTCTTTCCTTCCTCCTTTCCTTCCTTTCCTTTCCTTTCCTTTCCTTTCCTTTCCTTCCCTTCCCTTCCTTCCTCCTTTCCTTTCCTTTCCTTTCTCCTTTCCTTTCCTTTCCTTTCCTTTCCTTTTCCTTTCCTTTCCTTTCCTTTCCTTCCTTCCCTTCCCTTCCTCCTTCCCTTCCTTCTTCCTCTTCCTTCCCTTCCTTCCTTCCCTTCCCTTCCCTTCCTTCCCTTCCCTTCCTTTCCTTTCCTTTCCTTTCCTTTCCTCCTTTCCTTTCCTTTCCTTTCCTTTTCCTTTCCTTTCCTTTCCTTCCTTTCCTTCCTTTCCTTTCCTTCCTTTCCTTTCCTTTCCTCCTTCCCTTCCCTTCCCTTTCCTTTCCTTTCCTCCTTTCCTTTCCTTTCCTTTCCTTTCCTTTCTTTCCTTTCCTTCCTTCCTTTCCCTTTCCTTCCTTCCTTCCTTCCTTCCCTTCCCTTCCTTCTTCCTCTTCCTTCCCTTCCTTCCCTTCCTTCCCTTTCCTTTCCTTTCCTCCTTTCCTTTCCTTTCCTTTCCTTTCCTTTCCTTAACTCCTTGGCTTTTTATCGGATGCTTTGACTTTGGAGGTTGCATTCGCTGGGAATGATTTCTAGATTTTGCAATCAGTGGGATTGGGGGGAAAAAAACCTGGCAAACGGAGACGTCGTAAGGGTCATTGAGAGGTCTGGCGGCCAATCCCGATCGGAAAAATGGACGTCAGCCAGTTGGGAAGCCGGACGCGAGCAAAACATAACCAGTTTGAATCACACAATGATTCCATTGAATCCTGGAAGGGGCCTTAGAGGTCTTCTAGTCCAACCCTCTGCTCAGGGGTAGAGTAAGAGTCTGGCAAGGCGCCCATCGACGTGAGTGACATCAAATTGGTCACGCCCACCCAGTCCCATGACCACCTAGCCACACCCACCCAGCCGGTCATTAGGCAGATTGTATTACTGGTCCGCGGGATTTAAAATTATGAATTTAGTGGTCCCTGAGGTCTGAAAAGTTGGGGACCCCTGGACTAGATGACGTACAAGGTCCCTTCCGACTCTGTTCATCTAACAGTGTCTAAAAATGAGCCCTCCTGCCTTCTCTCCTTCCTTTCCAGCTTCATCGCGGTGGAGAACGTAGACGGTTACGGCGTCGTCATCTCCTCCAAAGCGGTTTACTTCCTCAAGAGCGGGGACGCCATGGACCGAGAGGCCATCTTCCTGGAGGTCAAATACGACGACCTCTACCACTGCCTTATCTCCAGGGATCACGGACAGGTTTACGTCAGCTGACCAAGAAAGCGGTCAATTCGGCCAGCGGCAATCGCCATGCCCGGCCCGTCGCATCAGAAGCCCATGGTGAGCGGTGTCTCTCGGATAAATTGGTTTTAATTGGTGGTGGTGGTGTGATGCTGCTGCTTCGATTGAAATTATTTGACACTGGAGGGTTTTGGAAAAAAAAAAAAACCCTGATTACATGGTAATCCTCGACTTACGACCGACCGTCACTGAGCTGAAAATGTTCCCTCGCTAAGCGAGACAAATAACTTTTCAGGGTTTGGCGTTTTGAGTTTGCTTCGGTATTATTAAAAACCAATTATTTTAGGGTTTAATCTGGGGCCTTATCAACCAGTAACTCACTTTACGACCGCCGTTTGAAGACCCAACGTTTTCTGTCCCACGACAGAATCAATCGATCAATAAATTGAATCAATCAGAATATGGAAAGGATCCTTGGAGGTCTACTAGTCCAGCCCCTGTTCAAACAGGTTTTTCTTTTCTTTCTTTTTTTTTTTTAAGCGTCCGTGGTCATTTCATTTTTTTTCCCGCAGGTCCACGTCTCAGCCGAGGACGTAGCCGTCCGTCTCTGTCAAGAAATCAACTATGCAAAGAGCCTTTTCTACGAACAGCAGCTCATGCTGAGGTCCGGCGAACACCACGACAGTTAGAACTGGACTCCTGACCCGGAGAAAATGTCCGAGAAAATGTGGGCCACGCCCTGCCCCTCCATCACACCCTCGGCTCACCCTCGGAGATTCGGAGCCCCTAAGAAAGTTTCGGGCGAGGCACAGAAGCCCAAAAAACTCTGCAGGACAAAAAGAAAAAAAAAAAAAAAACCCCGATCTTACACCAACAGCCGAGACCCCTTAGGAGGAAAAAAAAAAAAACCTGATATTTTCTTAACCATTTGTGTGTGTGTGTGTGTATATATATATATAGTGTGAGATATATATATATATATATATGTTATACTTGTGTGTGTGTGTGTGTATGATGTGTAGACAATGTGCATCTATCTGCACACTTTATCACACACGCCGTCGAGATTGTACAAAAGTTCTTTTTTTTTTCCGTGTAAAGAATGATAGGAAAAAAAAAGTTATATTGCACTGAATTTTGAGCAATTTGCGGGAGGGAGGGAAACCACTTTTATTTCTATTTTTCTTTCCTTTCGCTGGAAGCGCAAAGAGGCAGGCCGGATGTCTTGAAAAACAAGGGGGGGGGGTAGACAGGGACAGGACCTCAGCCTCCATCCCTGGTCAGAATCGTGGGTGTGTGGTGGGGGGGTCTCTATTTTGGCATTGGGAGCCAAAGACGGGTGGAGGGGGGCGCTGATTTCTCTGTGTTGGGAGAGGGTCCCCCGCTCAATCCTTCCTTTCCGGCATCCCAGACGGGGTGGGCGGGTGGGAGAGTTTTAAGGAGAGCGAACGAGAACGTCGGTTTATAACTGTAATATTTGCAATCTTGATCCTGAGGATTCATTAAAAAGAAACAAAAAAACCGACACACACACACACCACGGCTTTTCTTACAATCTTGCGGTTATTTCAGGGGTGGGATTGAAAAATTTCAGCAACCGCTTCACTGCCTGGTTGCTGGGGGGGGCGTGGCCTACTCAGCCGCCTGTACCACAGTGGGTTGCGGGTTGTTTTCGCCCTCCCCAGGCTCCGGAGGCTTTCCTCGAGCATCCAGGAGGGCAAAAACTGCCTCCCCCAAGGCACCGGAGGCTGGAAATAGGGCCGTTTCCGGAATTCCAGTGGGCCCATTTTTCGCCCTTCCACCTGCACCCTGCATTTAACTGGCATCCAAAACGGGCCATGTGGAGACTCCCGGGAGGGGAGAGCCGTGGGTGGGCGGGGTCAGCCAGTCCTTGGAACAACCGGTTCGGGGACCAGATTAAAATTAACATCCGAACCGGCTGAATCCACTCCTGGGTTATTTCCACAGTAGTCGATTTTGACGTAACGTGGCCGGTGGTGGTGGTGGGGGGTAGGAGATAGGAAAGAATGCAGAACTTCGGAATGCATCTTCGGAAATGGGGGGAGAGACCCCCTCCCTCCCCCCCCCCCCAAAAAAAGCTGCCGGCCTGGACAATCGGCAACTTCACAGGTAGAGAGCTTCATTTTAAGGTAGGCGGGCGTGTTTCTCGAACAGACGGTCTCCGGGTAAGAGAAGGAGAAGGCTGGATTTTGGAAGAGTGGGACAGGATAAAACGAGAAGGGTTGAGCAGGGGCTGGACTAGAAGACCTCCCTTTCAGCTCTGTTCCAATCCATCGACTCAGGCTGAACAGACGTGCCAGGCCGAGGCCAGCCAGCTGGTACCGAAAGAGGACCAGACCCTCCATTTCCCCCCCCCCCTGCGACTCCTGCTGCTCCTCCGCAACGGGCACTTGGCAACTCTCCGCCACCAGCATCGCGAAGCCAAAAAAAAGAACAGGACGTCTCGCGCCTGGGATCGAACATACCTGCAAAAGAATTCATCCGGAGAGCCAAAAAAGTAGTGATCGCCAGGGAGGGATTCGGGGGGGGGGGGGGATGCATTCCGCTTTTGCAGCCGTCGGATAAGAGGCCACGAGCCAACGGCCAAAACTCGCTGCATTTCTGTAAAATAACCATTCGGCAAGAATTGTTGTGCTGGATATTCTTGGTGTTGACATTGGCATCTCCACCTCATTACTAAGTGAGTAAACAGAGCGTAGCCAAGACTCCTCGCTTAAAATACCTTCCTTTCCCCCATTATTATTATTATTATTTTATCCCTTCCCCAAAAATTCAGCTAGTTTGATGAAAAGAAGGACACGATGACATCTTCCAATATTTGAGGGGCTGCCCCCCAAAGAAGAGGGGGGGGGGGTCCACCTCTTCTCAAAGCACCAGAAGGCAGGACAAGAAACAACGGATGGAAACTAATCAAGGAGAGAAGCAACCTGGAACGAAGGAGAAATTTCCTGACACTTGAGAACAATTAACCCCTGGAACAACTTGCCACCAGAAGTTGCGAATGCTCCATCCCTGGAGGCTTTCGAGAAGAGATTGGACAACCATTTATCTGAAATGGTATAGGCCCTTCCTGTCGGAGCAGGACAGGTTAGACTAGATGTCCTCCAAGGTCCCTTCCAACTCTGTTCTGTATAGTTTTTAGCTCCCAAATTTCGGGTGTGGGGGGGGGAGGTTAAAAGTACTACAAAGGGAAAGAAAGCCATGGACAGAACAAATAACAAACTTCTGGTGGCAAGTTGTTCCACTGATGAATCGTTCTCGGTGTTGGGAAATTCCTCCTTAATTCCAAGTTGCTTCTCTTCCTTGGGTTAGTTTTTCCGTTGCTTCTTTGTCCTGCCTTCTGGTGCTTCGGAAAATAAGTTGTCCCCCCCCCCCATCTTCTCCATGGCAGCCCCCAACCCAAATATTGGAAGACTGCTATCTATTCGTTAAACTAGCCAACATCCAATTCCTGCAACCCTCCTTCGCATGTTTTAATCCTCCAGCCCCCTAAATCCTCTCGTTCGCTCTTCTCTGCGCTCTTCCCCAGAATCTCAACATCCTTTTTCTTTCAAAACTGGGACGCAGGATTCCAGGTGTGTGGCCTCACCTGTGCAGCCATTTCAATATTGAAATTATCCCTCTCTTAATGCCTCTATTACATTGCCCACCCACCCACCCAAAATAAACCCCAGCACGTTTCTGCGTTACTTGTGAAAGTTTGCTAAGCAGAAGAGGGAAATCTGAACCCTTCCCCACCAAGCCATGCCCGTCATACTTTTTTCCGACCCCTCAGCCCCCCCCCAATCCGTGCCCCCCCCCAACCCCCCCCCCTGCAAGGACAGGCCTAAGTTCCTGGGAAATGCCAGCCAGCTGGAGCAAGCAATGCCACCCCCCACCCCCCACTCCTGACCCATTACTCTCTTTGATTGACACTTTAATGAGGGTACGAAGAGGTCTCCCCCACCTCCTCCTCTCCCCCTCCCCTCCCCGCCAAGGGGGCTGGTTCCTGCCCCGTTTATCTCCCCGTCTCGGGTAGCCCAAATAGCTGCAGGAGCCGGGGCTGAGTTTTTTTCACCCGCTGGTGACCCTCCCATCCGTGATGGATGGAGTGCAGACGGGACTTGGCAGCAAAAGTGTGGAGTAAGAATTTCGGCCTGTCAGCAACAACGCAATGGATTTGCTAGTCCTAGGGTTTTCCCTCCCTACAACCCCCTCCCCTCCATTTGGGAGTCCCCTGCCTTTTTTTTTTTCTTTCTTTCTTTTTCTTTCTTTCTTTCGGTCTCTCTCTTTCCTTCCTTCCTGTGTCTGTCTATCTGTCTTTTGTCTTTCCTGTCTTTTTCTTCCTTTCTTTTTCTTTGTCTTTCCGTCTTCTTTTTTCCTTTCTTTTTGTCTGTCGATTTTCTCTATTTCTGCCTTTCTTTTTCTTTCTTTTTTTCATTTTCTTTCTGTCTTTCTCTCGCGCCTTCCTTCCCTCCTTTATCTGTCTGCCTTTTTTCTTTGTCTTTTTTCTTTCCTGTTCTTTTCTTCCTTTTTCTTCCTTTCAGTCTTTTTTCTTTTTCTCTGGTTCTCTCTCTCTCTCGCCTTCCCTTTCCTTCCTTCCTCCCCTCTCACACATACACACGAACACATTTTCCTTCCTTCCCTCCTTCCTTCTCTCCTTCCTTCCTCCTCCTCTCCCTCCCTCCCTCTCTCACACATACACACCAAACATATTTTCCTTCCTTCTTTCCTTCCTTCCCTCCCTCCCTCCTTCCCTCCCTCTCTCACACACTCCTTCCTTCTTCCTCCTTTCCTCCTCACTCTCTCACACATACACACATATTTTCTTTCCTTCCTTCCCTCCTTCCCTCCCTCTCCTCACAAACACACTCCTTCTTTCCTTCCTTCCTTCCTTCCTTCCTTCCTTCCTTCCTTCCTTCCTTCCTTCCTTCCTTCCCTCCCTCCCTCCCTCCCTCCCTCCTCACACACACACACAATTTTCCTCCCTCCCTCCCTCCCTCCCTTTCTCTCTTTTCCACCAGGCAGGAAAGAGCGTGACCGAGCTAGGAATTTTTTAAAAAAGAAAAAAATGGGAAAATCAGGCTGAGATCCTCTCTTGGAAAGACAGGTAAGGAAGGAGGAAAATTCCTTTTTTCTGATGTGTTTGGGAGGGGTTAGCAGGGGTTTCTCCTCCCCGCACCCTCCACCCCAGTTAACGACCGCAATAATATTACTTGATTTCCCTTTTTCTCTTGGAAACTCCCTCTGAAAGATTGGGCGAATGCCCTTGGAATACTGAATCCGGTTTTTTTTTGGGTCGCCGTGATATTTTTAAAAAAAGATTCTAAAAAGAGTGCAGAGAAGAGCAACCAAGATGATTAGAGAGGCTGAAACATACGATGAGCGGTTGCAAGAACTGGAAATGTAGAGTTTAATGAAAAGAAAGACCAGAGGGTCCATGAGAGAATGTGTCTCCTGCCTGGATAGGGGGCTGGACTAGAAGACCTCCGAGGTCCCTTCCAGATCTATTCTCATTGCTTGATTGAAATGGTCTAGGCAGGGTCTCATTCCTAACCAGGGGGCTGGACTAGAAGACCTCTGAGGTCCCTTCCAGATCTATTCTCATTGCTTCATTGAAATGGTCTAGGCAGGGTCTCCTTCCTAAGCAGGGGGCTGGACTAGAAGACCTCCGAAGTCCCTTCCAGATCTCTTCATCCTGTTCTCTCCTCGCAGTAGTTGCATTCTGCATCTCCAGCAGTCAGTCGGCCTCTCTTCCTTCCTTCCTTCCTTCCTTCCTTCCTTCCTTCCTTCCTTCCTTCCCTCCCTCCCCTCCCTCCCTCCCTCCCTTCCTTCCTTCCCTCCTTCCTCCTAGTTGCAACTCTTCCCTTACAAGTCAAAAGGGTGAGCAGACAATCCAGGCAGGGCTTGGCTTGCCCCCCCCCTTCCCCACCCCCCCCCTCCCCTCCCCTCCCCCACCCCTCGTCCCACATGAGCCACAGCCTGGAGTTCAGAGCAGGGTTAGCCAAACAGCCGATAAATTTAGCCCCAGGGAACAGGCGGCCGGCTAGGCCGGCCAAGCATTGAGGGGGGGGGGGGAGGTTGGGTTTGAACGTTTCACCCGGGTGGGCTAACCTGTTCCTCCACCGGGCGAGAGACAGGTGGGAAGACCCCTGGCGAGAGAGTCCGTCTCACAGAGAGGGAACCCCCGGAGCGGTAAACCAAACTCCAATAAGTTTTCATCTGGGGATTATGATCTCGGATATGCCCTTCCTTTCACAATTGGACAGTGATTCCGTTAAGGAAAGCTCGCTTAACGGATTTCTCACTCAGCAACGTCGTAAACCAAGGACTAACTTTGACTATTTGTAAGCACACGTACAAACACACACACACCCCGATTTGCTCTTCACGACGAGCCAAAAAGCCGAGACACTCTTAAGAAAGATTTCCTGGATTTATGGATAATTCCCTGCAGATTTACAGAGCTCCTAAGGGCTGGATGGGACCTTGGAGATCGTCTAGTCTGACCCCGCTCCCCCCCCCCCGGTCCAAGGCAGGAGACAGCTTGGTTCTCTCCTCCTGTGGGTTTGGCCCCACCAGCTTGCTCCAATCAGGCCAAATAGCTGAGAAGGTCTCCATTCGGGGGGGTCAAGCGTCCCATCTCGACCATCGCAGACGGAGGATGTGGGTCTACGCGACTTGAAAACGTAGGTTGGGTCTCTCCCAACGGCAGAGAAGTCATCCAGGAACCATCCGAAGTCTGTTTCCGTCCAAGTTCACGTAACGTTCATCGCTCTTCAGTGGTGGGTTGGAGGCAGCTTGGCTGTAAGATCCCAATGAATGGAAACTTCGAAGGCCCTCTCAATTAGAACATCTCCTGTGAAGATGGACCAGCAGAGGACAACCCAAGCTCCCTTCTCCTTCAAAGAAGGACCTCGAGGAGAGCCATCATCTGCCTGGAAATGTGGTGTGGTGGAAGCCAAAAGGGACCTTCCTCGGTCATCCGGGAGACTCCAAAAAACAAGGTGATGGAACCCCTCTGAGATGCCTCCAAGCTGAGGAACATCTCTAAACTGCTCACAAGCTAAAATAACGGAGTCCTGGTGGGTTGGGCCTTCCGTGGTGGATGGACTGGTCCATCCTTCAGAGGCCTCGCCGCAACCCAGGAGAACAGGAGCCCATCCCTGGAAGGAGACCAAGGTTCTGATGGTCAACAAGTGTTGTTTAGGTCCTTCCTTTGAAAGTATTCATGCACTGGTAGCTCCCGGCGAATCGGTGGATTTCGTCCAGCGCCGTTTGCGGGAAGAAGCTGCCAGGAAAGAAACGAGAGATGAGTTGGGGTTGACCTCTTAGAAGAACGTAAAAAACTGAAGAAACATGGAGGCCGGATGCTTCTTACGATCGGTAGCGATGGACCACCGAGGTTAGATAACAGTAACAGGAAGGAGGGGAAGGAAGAGAAGGAAGGAAGGAAGGAAGGAAGGAAGGAAGGAAGGAAGGAAGGAAGGAAGGAAGGAAGGAAGGAAGGAGTTGGAGGGAGGGAGGGAGGAAGGAATAAGTAAGTGAAAGGGAGAGAGGAAGGAAGGAAGGAAAAGAGGGGAGGTGGAGAAGAAAGGAAGGAGAAATGAGGGAAGCAAAGGAAGGAGGGAGGGAGGAGAGAAGGAAGGAAGGAGGAGGGAGGGAGGGAGGAAGGAAGGAATAAGAAAGTGAAAGGGAGGGGATGGAAGGAAGAGGGGAGGTGGAGAAGAAAGGAAGGAAGGAGAAATGAGGGAAGCAAAATAAAGAAGGAGGGAGGAGAGAAGGAAGGAAGGAGGAGGGAGGGAGGGAGGAAGGAAGGAATAAGAAAGTGAAAGGGAGGGGATGGAAGGAAGAGGGGAGGTGGAGAAGAAAGGAAGGAAGGAGAAATGAGGGAAGCAAAATAAAGAAGGAGGGAGGAGAGAAGGAAGGAAGGAGGAGGGAGGGAGGGAGGAAGGAAGGAATAAGAAAGTGAAAGGGAGAGGATGGAAGGAAAAGGAGGTGGAGAAGAAAGGAAGGAAGGAGAAATGAGGGAAGCAAAACAAAGAAGGAGGGAGGAGAGAAGGAAGGAAGGAGGAGGGAGGGAAGAAGGAAGGAATAAGAAAGTGAAAGGGAGAGGAAGGAAGGAAGGAAAAGGGGAGGTGGAGAAGAAAGGAAGGAAGGAGAAATGAGGGAAGCAAAACAGGGAAGGAGGAGGGAGGGAAGGAGGAAGGAGGAAGGAAGGAAGGAAGGAAGGAAGGAAGGAAGGAAGGAAGGAAGGAAGGAAGGAAATACAGAATAAAAGCTGGAAGGGACCTTGGAGGTCATCTAGTCCAACCCCCTGCTGCTCACCCAGGAGACCTTTTACTAGGGATTCGAACCGCCAAACTACCGACCTTTCTGATCGACAAGCTCAGCGTCTTAGCCACCTAGTCACCCAAGATGGTTTTCAAAAAGGCAAAAAACCATCTTTGGACATTCTTGGGCGCTTCTCCTTCAAGAAGCTTCTCAGGAGCTCCAGTAGAAGTCCTTCAGAAGCTTCCCAGAGGAGAAGCGAAACATTTTCAAGAGGGGTGGACCCAAGAAAGGGCTTTTTTTGGGGAGGGAAACAAAGCTCCTTTGGGAGAACCGTGACCTTGGATGGTGGAGACCCTCCATAGAACTACCAGGTGGAAAATTGAAGAGTCTTGGGAAGGGCTGGATGAGCTCTGAAGGACCCCTCGTGCTTGGCCTACAATGGTTCTCCAGAAGCTCCTGTTGGGAAGCAGCCATTGGCTGGGTAAAAGTTAGGGTGGGGGCTTCGTTTCTGGCCCATTCCTCCTTTAGATGCGGAGAGGACAGCTTTAAGAAGCGGCAAGGAATGGGGTGGTGGTAAGCCTTCTCTGGCGGGCAGCCAGCAGCTTTCAACAACTTGGCTGCCTTCCCTCTTTCAGTAGCAAGGGGAGTGGGCTTCCGCGGATGGGTTGAGGAAGGGAACCCCACCCAGAAATGCAAGCATGTTAAGACTGGGAGGGGAAGTTCCAGCAGCTCCCAAACCATCCGTTTGGGGAAGGGATCCCACCCCCAGTGAAGTAGGTCTGGAAGGGAGGGGGGGTCTTGTAGGGAGAGGGAGGCGCCCCTCAGGGGGAGTCCGTGCTCGGTAGCAGATTCACAGAACCGGTAGCAGACTTCACCCCCCGCTTCCAAGGGTCTGCAACACCGGTGGATTTATCTCCACCCCCCCCACCCCCCGCCTCCACTCCCGACTCCCACTCCCCTGTTGGTTGATTGGCTGATGTCGGCCATGATGACGTCCCGGTTCAACTCCCGGTTCAGGAGACGCGTTTGACGCCCCAAGTACCTTTTTAAGAAAATGAGGATGTGCATAGTCCATGGGAGCAGGAGGAAAGCTTGGTTCCGCTGGACGGCCTCCACCGTCCTTCGGGCCACCATCTCCGGCTTGAGGGGAGGAAAAAGATTGGGAAACCTGGAGGAGAAATCAAAGCCAAAGCTGAAAAAGGACATATCCTCCTGTCAGGGGTGGGCTTCGAAAAGTTAAACAAGGGGTTTTTTGCCTGGTTACTGAGTGGGTGTGGCCATGGTAGGCGTGGCCTAGTCGGCTTCCTGCACCATGGAAGGGGAGGCCTTTTTTTGCCCTCCCCAGGCTCCGGAGGCTTTCCTTGAGCCTCCAGGAGGGTGAAAACGGCCTCCCCAGGCACCAGAGGCCCTCTGGAGGATGGAAACAGGCCCGTTTCCGGCCTTCCCGATCTTCGGTAGGCCCGTTTTTCACCCTCTCCGAGCCTCCGCGTGCGCCCTACACTTACCTGTATCCAAAATGGGTCGTGTGGGGACTCCAGGGAGGTGCGGGGTGGGGTGGGTGGGGCCAGCCAGGAGTGGGATTTGGGGGTTCTCTGAACTACACCGAATCTTAGCTAGAGGTTCTCCCGAACCCCTGCGAACCCCCTGTGCCTGACTTCTAGCCCCCTGCTACAGATAGTCCTCAACTTAGCGACCGTTCGAAGTTACAACAGCCGTCAGCGCTTCAATGCTGGCATAGAGAGCAGAGGAGAGAGAGATAAGCTCTGAACTTTTGCCTGCTAAATCCCTTTGAAGTCGGGTTGTCGTGGAAATGAGGAGGGGGGAGACATTCCTGGGAAATGACGAGACAAGAAGTCTGAAGAATGACTTGGAAGATAGCCAGTGAGAAGCAGAGATTTGGGGATCGGAAAGGGAGGGATTGGGGGGCAAAAGGTCAGTCTTGTTCCCATCGAGTCATGATCTGGTGGCTGTGCTCAATTAAATAAAAGATTTCCTTAAAGATTGGCAGTTTGGAAATTCATTTACTTTGAAATAGCATCGAAGTCTGACAACAGCACTGAGGTCACACGGCCAGCCGTTGTAGTGGTCCCCATCATTCAGGTGGATTTCCATTCGGAGGTTTGACCGCCGACTTGCATTTATGACGGTGGCAACCTTCTGACCAACAAAAGTCAAGGGGGAAGATGGATTCGCTTAACAACCGTCTGACTCATTGAACAACTGCAGAGGATTCGCTTCACGAGACAAAACGCAGATTTCTCACTTAGCAACCTAAATTTCTGGGTTCCATTGTGGTCGTAAGCTGTGGGCTGCCTGTATTTTTGATTCGCGTTCACACGACATGCTAAAAACCTGTTTTCGGAAGCTGGGCCAAGTCCGTGGGAAAGCCGGGTTCATTTAACGACCGCGGGAACTCGTTGAACCTCTGCAGCGATTCACCTCACAAACGTGGCCAGAAGGGTCGTAAAATGGGACAAAACTCACGTAACCCATTTCTTACTGAGCAAGATAAATTCTGGGCCTCCGTCGCGGTCATACGTCGACCTGTATTTTTTCAACAGTCCGTTTTGTGGATTGTATTGATCCGGCCATATTTTTTGATCTCTCTTCCCATTCCCTCCTCTCTAAATACGGCAAATCTTTTCCTGAACTGTCCCTACCAGCTGTTTTGGGGGTGCCAACACCATCCGGGGGTGGGGTGGGGGACAGAAAATGTCAGGCAGCCTCTTTGCTGAAGCTTCGGTCCGACAAGACCCCCATTCCGGTGCCCGAAAAGTCCTTCAAATTCCGACGTTCTTTTGTTTCTTTCCCCGAATTGCTCAGAGGGATGGAGAGAAAGACGTCTGAATTCATTGTTTCTCAACTTCGGCCACGTTATATAAGACGCTCGGACTTCGACGCCCAGAATTCCCCAAAAGCAAACCTGGATGGGGGAATTCTGGGAATTGAAGTCCAGAGATCGTAATTTAACCAGAGTTGGGGGAAAAAAAAATCCACGGTTTTTTTAAGTCATGGCCCAAATTCAACCAGCTACCCACCTGATGCGTATTCCTTGAAACATCTCCGTGTTGGTGTGGAAGGGCAAGACCGTGGTGGCGTTGACCCCCGGACAGTCCAGCAGACCCAAGGTCAAACTCTCCATGAAGGCGAAAGAAGAAGACTTGGACGTACAGTAATCCACGGCGCCAGGAATGGCCGACAAAGCGAGGACGGAGTTGAGACAGACGATGTGTCCTCGCTGCAGTTCCAGCATCCGCGGCAGGAAGGCCTTGGTGGTCTGAGGAATCAAAAATAGAGTTGGGAGGGACCTCGGAGGTCCTCTAGTCTGACCCCCCCCCCTCGTGCTCAAGCAGGAGACCTGCCTAGGCCGTTCCAGACAGATAGCTGAGGAACTCTGGGAACTGAAGTTCATACGGGTTTTAAAGTTGCCAAATTTGGAGAGCCCTGAGGTAGAACATGGAATCACGGGGTTGGGGGGGACCTCGGAGGTCTTCTAGTCCAACCCCCTGCTCAAGCAGGAAAGCCTAGGCCATTTCAATCAATCAATCAATCAATCAATCAATCAGAACAGAACTGGAAGGGACCTTGGAGGTCTTCTAGTCTAACCCCCTGATTGAGCAGAAGACCCTAGGCCATTTCAATCAATCAATCAATCAATCAATCAATCAATCAATCAGAATAGAACTGGAAGGGACCTTGGAGGTCTTCTAGTCCAACCCCCTGCTCGAGCAGAAGACCCTAAGCCATTTCAATCAATCAATCAATCTAATTTAACTTTCGGGCCAAAATTTATATATATTTTTAAATGTTTTAATATTTGTATTCTATGTTTTTTATCTTGGCTGTACACCGCCCTGAGTCCTCAGGGAGAAGGGCGGTATATAAATTGGAAATTAAATTAAATTAAATTAAAATCAATCAATCAATCAGAAGAGAGCTGGAAGGGACCTCGGAGGTCTTCTAGTCCAACCCCCTGAATCTATTACAGGTAGTCCTCGACTTAACGACCGTAACTGAGCCACCAAAATTGTGGTGGCTAAGCGAGACAGCTACGAAGCAGGTTTTGCACCACTTCTAACCCCCCCCCCCCCCTTTCTCACTGCAATTGCTACACACTGCAGTGGTTACACTACGGACAGTCGTTAGGTTGAGTTTTGCCTGATCTTAAGAACTTTCTTGCTGCAGTTATGAGCTGTCAAATGAAGGACTACCTTGTAATGGGGAAGACGTTGGGAGGAATTTGATGCACCTACCAGCTTTATTTGGGGGAGGGGGCCTTTTCCTCACCCAGGAGAGCTGGGGCCATCCTGCCTGCCCACCCACCCCCCGAAGGGAAAACTGAGGTTCGTACCCAGAATTGTCCAAGGGTGTTGATGTGTTGGGATTTGAGCAAGGCGTGGTCATCGCTGTCCAGGAGGGTCTTGCCATGAACCACAGCTGCATTGTTCACCAGGATGGTGACATCTCCCACCTGGAAAGGGGGAGGAGGGAAGGAGGTCGTAAATAGGGGGTCACATGATATCAGGGAGGGAAGGAAGGAAGAAAGGAAGAGAAGAAGGGAATGGAGGGAGGGACAGAGGGAAGAGGGAGGGAGGAAGGAAGGACAGGGAGGGAAAGACGCAGGAAAGAAAGATGTGATGGGTGGGAAGGAAGGAAGGAAAGGAGAGAGGGAGGGAGGAGGGAGGGAGAAAAGAAAGATGGAAGGGAAGGAAGGAAGGAAGGAAGAGATGAATGGGAAGGAAAGAAAAGAAGAAGGAAGGAAAGAAAGAAAGAAAGAAAGGTTACGGATGGGAAGGGAGGAGGAGGGAGAAAAGAAAGGTGGAAGGGAAAGAAGGAAGTGATGAATGGGAAGGAAAGAAAGATGTGATGGATGGGAAGGAAGAAAGGAAGGAAAGGAGGGAGGGAGGGAGGGAGGAAAGAAAGATGGAAGGGAAGGAAGGAAGTGATGAATGGGAAGGAAAGAAAAGAAGGAAGGAAAGAAAGAAAGGTGATGGATGGGAAGGGAGGAGGGAGGGAGGGAGAAAAGAAAGATGGAAGGGAAGGAAGGAAGTGATGAATGGGAAGGAACGAAAGATGTGATGGATGGGAAGGGAGAAAGGAAGAAAAGGAGGGAGGGAGGAAAGAGAGGGAGCAAAGGGAGGAAAGTGAGGGAGGAAGGAAGGAAAGAAGGGAGGGAGGGAGGAAAGAAAGATGGAAGGGAAAGAAGGAAGTGATGAATGGGAAGGAAAGAAAAGACCAACGAAGGAAAGAAAGATGTGATGGATGGGAAGGAAGAAAGGAAGGAAAGGAGGGAGGGAGGAAGGAAGGAAGGAAAGGAGGGAACCGAGGGAGGAAGGGAGGAAAGAAAGATGGAAGGGAAAGAAGGAAGTGATGAATGGGAAGGAAAGAAAGATGTGATGGATGGGAAGGAAGGAAAGAAAGAAGTGATGAATGGGGAAGGAAGGAAGGAAGGAAGGAAGGAAGGAAAGATATTATGAATTGGAAGGAAGGAACGTCATAAAACCAGATGCGATCATATAATGCTTCCTTTAATGACCGCACCACTTAACAACCAGTCCCCTATTGTTCGCTGTAACTGGAGGTTTGTCGCCTGTCCCAATTCCTCTGCCAGCAGGACCAGGAATCCAGTGGCTCATTTGAGGGGTTCAAAGGCCCATCTCAGCGTTTCTCGTCCTTTTGCGTCTGGGCCCCAGACCAACGGAATCACTCACCTTTTCCCGGACGGCCTTGGCTTGCCGGTAAACTTCTTCCCGGTTGGCCACGTCGCAGATGAAATAGTGGCCCTCGGCGCCCATCGCTCGGATCTCCTGCGCGGCTTCCCTCAAGCATTTCTCCGTCCGTCCCCACAGGACAATCTGCAAGACGAAGGCGCACCTGGTCACCAATGACCCTCACAATGCCATCGACAATTGTAGAGTCAACAACTGGCCAACTCCAGAAGCCAAGCAGAGCTGAACGTGGTTGAGATACCACTAGGAAAGTCCCCCCCCCCGTCTCGACCCTCCCACAATGGACGAACGGCTGCAAAAACGGACAAAGTTAGCAGGGACGGCTAAATTAACTGCTCTGATTAAACATAAAAACTTTTATTTCGACTTGGAAACCATTTCTGGGCTTTGTGCTTGAGGTGGAGGGGAAAAAAAACGAACCTAGACACCCTCCACACACACACACACACACAAATGGACGAACGACTTAATCTGTTCATCTGTTTAATCTGTTAATCTGACTCTCTATGTGGCATCCCTGCGTTCATTGGGGGCATTTTTAAAGCCGAGACGAAGATGGATTTTTATCCATTGTTCTTCGCGCAGAATTTGGGAGAGAATAAATCTCCTTTTTCAAAAAAGCAGCTTCCAAGAATTATCAAACCGGAGTTGAGGCAATTATGCTTCCCTTGGAGAGGGAAAAAAAAAAACCTACTTTATAATCCTTTGCTAAGACTTTGGTCCTCCCAAGAACTAAATCACAAAGAATGCGAAGCATTTAAAGCAGATTAAATCAACTCTAGTTCTTTTTAATTAAATCGGATGTAGCACCCGGCAACTGCTCGAAAAACAGATTTTTTTTTTTTTAAGGGAGCTGACCAATATATAGAAATTTTACCATTTTCACCTAAAACTCTGGTTGAAGTTGGCTTGAATCACGCTAAATTGTTTTTAAATCTAAAATGCATTTTAGGTTAGAACATTCCACCTTCCAACCTTTCATACATTTTAAGTGGGTTTTTAGTGCAAAATAAACATCATTTTGCATTCCTGAAAGGTAGATTTTTAACTATAGGTACAAATCTTCCTCCGTTTCCATTTCTTTAAAAAAAAAAAATCTAGACCTCAAATTCTTTGTTTTACGTCCTGTCACTTAGCAATCATTCAGAGTCACGACGGACTATGAAAACCCACATTTGTGCATTTCGTTCTGGTTTTCAGCAAAATCCGTGCCCGTCGCGATTCGTCAGTTCGCTTAATGACCACGGGGTTTATGGTATTCACTTAACAACTGTCACGGGAAAAAAAAATGTCATAAAATCGATGGCTTTACGACCGTCACGAGGAACAGAGTCATAAATCCAGCGTTACCTGTAACACACGTTTTTTAATTTTGTAAAGAAAGGCCACACCCCAAAACATGGGAAATTCTGGGTCCGTGATTGCGTCGTGCAGTTTGAAAGAAAGAACGATATATAAATATAAAATATAAAAAAGATCAAATTGCTGTTACACACCGAAACATGAAAAACTTGCAAGGAATAGAATACAGCTAGTCCTTGACTTACAAGTTCATTGAGTCGTCATCATCATCCTCATTTAACGACCCCATAATCCCTTGCGAGGTGGAGTCTGGGCAACTGAACAGAGTTGAATGTTTTACTGGCCGGATGCCTTTCCTGTTATCAGTGCGGAGTTTTGTTCGGCAGATATATTCTCATTGTGCCCAGAGAGAGAAATATCTGCCTCTGCCTAGGATCGAACTCACAGCCTCCCGATTGTGAGTTCCACCTCTAAGCCACTGCACCACTCATTGCAACAGTTCATTTAGTGTCCGTTCGAAATTACAACGGCCGCTGAAAAAAAGTGACTTTTGACCGTTTCCCACACTTACGACCGTTGCAGCATCCCCCGTGATCAAAATTCAGGCGCCTGCCAACCGACTCGTATTTACGACCGTCGCCACGTCATTCGACCCCCTTTTGCAACCTTCTGACCGCGGGGAATCGAATTCGCTTGACACACCGCGCGACTAACGGAACAGCTGCCCGGGGATTCGCTTTAATGATGACGGCCGCAGGAAAAGTCGCAAAATGAGAAGCAACCCTCCTTTAACCACCATCTCGCTCAGCAGCGGGAAAGTTGGAGCTCCATTGCGGCCCATAAGTCGAGGACTAATTCGAGCCGCGGGGTTTCGAATCCGGTTCTAGGCGATTAAAAACTTCAAAGGTTCCAACCGTAAAGATATTTTCGACGGGCAAAAAACACACAAGATGACACACCCTTTTCCCCCACCCCCGCCCCCATATACAAGCCGAAACAAGAATCGGCATCGAAGGCATCTCTCTGATGTGTAAAAGGTATGAGATTCTGCCCCCCCCCCCTCCTTCCCAGGGCACGCACGCACGCTTACACACTCACCCACAAATAAATGCTTTGCTCGCTCAAGTCCAGACTTGACTGCCCTTCTCCGCGACGTCACCGGGAGTCAAGGCTGAATTTCACCAGCCTGTTTGCACGCCGTGTGGGCCGATGCAACCGTACCCCACAAACGGTCCAAGACAGTTTAATAAAGCCCCCCCCCCCCAAAAAAATAAAATCCCATTTGCTGAGTGTTACTTGAGACTTTCAAGAAGAGACTGGATGGCCATCTGTCAGAAATGGGGTAGGGTCTCCTGCTTGGGTTTAGGAGTTGGACTAGATGACCTCCAAGGTCCCTTCCGACTCTGTTCATCTGTTATTTTGAGGTGCAAAGGAGACAACCCCAAAGTAATACCCGAATTGAGACCTTCAATCAATCAATCAGCATGGATTGATTGATTGATTGATTGATTGATTGATTTAAGGTCTCATTCTCCAAGAAATGAGGTTCTCATTCTCCGGGGACCTTGGAGGTCTTCTAGTCCAACCCCCTGCTCAAGCAGGAGAACCCCCAGAGCATTTAAAGACAAATGGTTACCCACTTTCTTCTTTAAAACTTACAATGATGGAGCACCTGCAACTTCTGGTGGCAAACTGTTCCCCTGGTTTGGGATTAGAACGACAGAATAAAAGAGGTGGAAGGGACCTTGGAGGTCTTCTAGTCTAACCCTCTGCTCAAGGAGAAGGAAGGAAGGAAGGAAGGAAGGAAGGAAGGAAGGAAAAGGAAGGAAAAGGAAGGAAGGAAGGAAGGAAGGAAGGAAGGAAGGAAGGAAGGAAGGAAGGAGGGAGGGAGGGGGAGGGAGGGAAGGAAGGAAGGAAGGAAAGAAGGAAGGAAGGAAAGAAGGAAGGAAGGAAAGAAGGAAAGAATGAAGGAAGGAAGGAAAGAAGGAAGGAAGGGAAGAAGGAAGGAAGGAAATACAGAATAAAAGAGGTGGAAGGGACCTTGGAGGTCTTCTACTCTAACCCTCTGCTCAAGAAGGAAGGAAGGAGGGAGAGAGGGAAGGAAGGAAAGAAGGAAGGAAGGAAGGAAAGAAGGAAGGAAGGAAGGAAAGAAGGAAGGAAGGAAGGAAATACAGAATAAAAGAGCCGGAAGGGACCTTGAAGGTCTTCTAGTCCAACCCCCTTCTCAAACAGGAGATCCTAGATCACAACCAACCAACCAACCAAACCAGAATAGATCTCGAAGGGACCTCGGGAGGTCTTCTAGCCCAACCCCCTGCTCAAGCAGGAGACCCGCTAGACCAGACCAATTCAGACAGGTGGCTGTCCATCCTCTTCTTTAAAAAAACAAAAAACAAACAAACAACCCTCCAGGGATGAAGCCCCACCCCCGTCCCCCCCGCAACTTCATCCGGTGGCAAGGCGTTCCCCGGGCTCCTTCTTCTCACCGGTTAGGAAAGTTGGGGAAAGCGCCTTTGCAGAAGTTTCCCGGACAAGTTTCAAGCAACTTTTCTTTATTATTATTTTTTGGGGGGGGGGTCATCCTGTTTGGCCCGGGATTAGGGGAGAGGACCCCCTCCCCATTAAAAAAAGGGGCTCCCTAGAGGAGGGTCTTGGGGGGGGCGAGCCTTTTCCTTCCCCGCACCTGCCTTTTTTTTCTTTTAAGCCCCGCTCACCTTGCGGGCTCCGCGCCGGGCGAACTCGCGAGCCAGGGCGCGCCCGATGCCTCGTCCTCCGCCGGTGATGAGGACGCAGTCGGCGGTCAGATCGCGGGCTCGGGCCGGCAAGAAGCGTCCCAGAAGCGCCCTGACCGTCTGGAGCAACATCTGGCCGGCCAAGAGCAGCAGCGACGCCCCCAGACGCCCCCAACCCATCCTGGAGAGTGGAGACCCCCCCCTCTTTTTTGGGGGGCTGCGGGGCCCCTCCCCACTTAGCCAAGCCGACTCCCCTCCCCTCCTTCCCCGCGTCCCAACAGACCCCCCCCTCCCCACTTAACCAAGCTGACTCCCCCTCCCCACTTAACCAAGCCGGAGAGACCCCCCCGAGTGAGTTTTGCAGGAAAGCCCGGGCGGGGGTCTCTTCTTTTCTGGAGACCCCCCCCAAAAAACAGGAGGGTCTCTCGGGGCAGGAGGAGTAGCCCCCCCTTCTCTGGAGGAAGCACCCGGAATGGGGAGGGGGCGCCTGCAAGGCTCGGCTCTTGCGGATCGGGCTTGACTCCGAATTGAGCTCTTGGCGGAGCAGGTTTTTATAAAGCAGCGCGGAGTGACAGCCAAGAAGGGAGGGGAGGGGGTGGGGAAGCCCCGCCTGCTTGCCTGCCTGCCCCTCCCTCTCTCCTTGCCTGCCTGCCTGGACCAGCTGGGGGGTGGGTGGGCTCGCCCTCCTCTTCCTCCTCCTCCTCCTCCTCCCCCAAAGATCTCCCCGCCTCTCCTTGGCAAAAGAAGGCTTTTGCAAGCGGGCGCCCGCCGCAGGTCCTGCCCAGTCTCCCCTCTCGCTCTCCTGCGCCCCCCCCCATTCCTCCCTCCCACCCACCGCCTGGGGGTCTCTCCCCAGACCCTCATTTCCCCAGCTGGGGGGGCCAGGCCCGCTGGTTCTGAAGCTCTTTTCAATTGGGGGTGGGGGAAGAGGGGGGTTTCTTTGGGGCGGGGGTCCGGTACTTTACAGCAGTGTTTTTCCCCCTCCCCGATTTTTTTTAAGAGAGGTGGGCTTCGACTCCCAGAATGCCCCCAGCTGGGGGGAAAATTGAAGGCTCTTAAACTTGCCAAAGTTGGAAAAACAAACACTCTGTAGGCTCAAGAGGTTATTGCAAGCCGGAAGGAGGATTTGAACCCTGGGCTCTTGGCTCCTGAGATCCTTCCTTTGACCTGAGGGTCTGCTTGAGCTCGGGGAGGTGGGGTTGGACTAGATGACCTCCAAGGCCCCTTCCAGCTCTATTCTGATTGATTGATTGATTGAAATGGTCTAAGGTCTCTTGACTGAGCAGGGGGTTGGACTAGAAGACCTCCCGAGGTCCCTTCCGAGCCTGTGATTCTGTCCGAAACGTCCTACACGTGGGTTTTAACCAGGCCTTAGCAACTTCACCGTGAACTCACAACAAGCCAGGTTTAGAGGCTGATTAAGCCAGGATCGGGGAGGGAACAGTCTTGTCCATTTAGAGCTTTCTTATTTTCAAAGATCCCAGTTTAAAGCGGGCCATTCCCAATTCTGAATTTCCTGGGGGCCGGTCCAGCAGGAAATGCAAAAAAAAACCCCCCGAAAAACTTTTGCAACCCTTCCTTTATCTCTGGCCGAAGGGAGTTTAATGTTGTAAGCCCCACTTATCTCTGTTTGTTGAGTGCTGTTTTTCCTGCCCCTTCCCCCTCCTTTTAAAGCTAATCTTTCCAACCAGACTTTGCTGCAAGATTTATATATATATATATATATTTATATAGATTTGTTTTCTTTCCCTTTTCGTAGGCTTTATGTGTATTTCTCTTTAGCCAGGTTCTTCCGACGTAAAATTTTTCCTGCATAAAAATCTTGGTTTACGTCGGAAGAACCTGGCTAAAGAGAAAATACATTTATATAGATATATATATTTTCCCCCGGACTGTTTTTCTCAACCGGATTAATTCTATCGTGAGATTGCGAGACATTAAAAATGTGGAGTTTTAGCAAATGAACTTTTTTTAAAAATGCTTTTTTTTTTTTGTAATATTAAGGGCAATACAGGTAGTTCTGGATTTACAGACGTTCGTTTAGTGACCGCTCGAAGTTACAGCAGCACCGGAAAAAGGGACTTACGACCGTTTTTTGCACTTTACAACCGTTGTTCCCCAGGGTCACGGGATCAAAATCCAGCCGTTTTGGCAACCGACTCATATTTATGACTGTTGCCGTGTCCCCCGGGGGCCCCCAAGGGGAAGCTGGATTCACTTAGTAACGGTGTGGCTCACCGCAGTGATTCACTTAACAACCCTGGCAAGAAAGGGCGTAAATTAGTGCAAAATTCTCTTCACAACTGCTTCGCTTAGCAACAGAACTGTTGGGCTCAATTGAGCTTCGTAACTTAAGGACTGCCTGCCTGTCCCGTAAATGCTTTTTATTAAAATTAATCGGCTTTTGCAATTCAAAAAAACAAAATCATGTACTGAAATATACACAAATAAGAAATGTGTGTAATGTTATCTTTATTCAAAAGAAATCCAGAAAAGTTATGTTTTATTTCTTGGGTGAAAAATGCCGGAAGAATCGTCAAACTCAGACCAGACAGCAAAACAAGAGGGCTGGGTTAATTTTTATCGCTTTTTAAGGTCAACTTTTAAAAGATGAACTATTAACTTTGGCATGGAAAATCCTGGGTTTTTTTTTCCCAAGCCTGTTTTTGGTCTGCCTTGTTTTATGTTGATTTCAATTGCAACTTAGCACCCAAGCTCAGAAAGAAGGGGGAAATGACTTTTTAATATTTTTGTTAACTCAATACTTTCATATAAATAAATAAATGCATACATACATAGTAATTGGGTAACTGTATTTTTTACTCCATGTGTTTCCTTCCTTCCTTCCTTCCTTCCTACCTCCCTCCTCTCTTCCTTCCTTCCTTCCTCTTTCTTTCTTTCTTTCTTTCTTTCTTTCTTTCTCTTTCTCACTTTCCCTCTTTCTTTCTTCCTCTTTCTTTCTTTCCTCCCTCCCTCTTTCTTTCTCTCTCTCTCCCTCTTTCTCACTTTCCTTTTTCTTTCTTCCTCTTTCTTTCTTTCCTCCCTCCCTCCCTCTTTCTTTCTCTCTCTCTCCCTCTTTCTCACTTTCCTCTTTCTTTCTTCCTGTTTCTTTGTTTCTTTCTTTCCTCCCTCCCTCCCTCTTTCTCTTTCTTTCCTCCCTCCCTCTTTCTTTCTTTCTTTCTCTCTTCCTTTTTCTTCCTTCCTTCTTTCCTTCCTTCCTGTTTCTTTCTTTCTCTCTCTCTCTCACTCACTTTCCTCTTTCTTTCTTCCTGTTTCTTTCTTTCTTTCCTCCCTCCCTCGTTTCCTCTTTCTTTCTTTCTCTCTTCCTTTTTCTTTTCTTTTCTTTCTTTCTTTCTTTCTTTCTTTCTTTCTTTCTTTCTTTCTTTCTTTCTTTCTTTCTTTCTTTCTTTCTTTCTTTCTTTCTTTCTTTCTTCTTCCTTCCTTCCTTCCTTCCTTCCTTCCTTTCCTCCCTCCCTCCCTTTCTTCAACTGCTAGGAAGTTATACAGTGCTGACCGAAATTTTCCTGAATTTACAATCCTTGAGCGCCATCTAGTGGAAATCGGCGGCTTAGCCAGCAAAGGGAACTGACCCAATCAGAAAGTTTAGTTAGATGGGTGGCTACGTAAATTAGATAAATAAATAAAAATCTGGTTTTAGCTCTTTTGATATATATATATATATATATATATATATCGATTGCTTTACATTTGCTGGAGTCTGGCCTGAGTCACTTGCTTCCGAGTTGGGCGGCTGGCTATCTAGACAAATATATCACATTTGCTTCAACATTAATTTTTTTAAAAAAGAGAAAGAAAAGTTTCTTAATTCTCCAGGCTATTTATGAAGAATGGTGTGGATTGCAAAAAGAAGATGGATAAAATCAAGAGAACCTCACAGTTGATTGACTGGTACAGTCAGTCCTTGACTTACAGTCAAGGCCAAAATTTCTGCTGCTAAGCGAGACATTTGTCAAGTGGATTTTGCTCCATTTTACAACCTGTTGTTAAGTGAATCCCTGCAGTTGTTCAGTTAGTAACACGGCTGTTAACTGAATCCAGCTTCCCCTTTGACTTTCCTCGCCGGAAGGTCGCAAAATGAGGATCGCGTGACACTGCAACCGTCATAAATACGAGTCTGTTGCCATGTGTCTGAATTTTGATCCGTGGGAATCCTGCAATGGTCGTTAAGTGTGAACAGCAGCCATAAAGTCCCTTTTTTCAGTGCCGTCTCAACTCTGGTCATTAACGGAACTGTTGTAACTCAAGGACTATGTGTATGAAATCTCCCTCCTCTTGGACACTAGCTAGTGAGTGACGGAAGCCCTTGGCCTGGGCGGTGCAGCATGGTTTCCGTTGTAGCAAACCTCAAATTATAGACATGCAAATGTGTTAAGAGTACACCTCTTGGTGCAAAAGGAGGACAGAGTATATTTAATATTTTCAGCTTTCTGGTCTGTCCTCCTTTTGACCCGAAGTTGCACGACGAGATTGCAAATCAGTTATGGGTCAAAATCTGCACCAAAATAATTCCGGGCGTGGCCAGAATTTGGATGGATGTCCTAGTTTCTTATTATTTTTTTCTTTCTTTCTTTTCAAATGGATTCTTTGTAAGTTGTGTCCTTTTGATCATATACAGATACAAGCACAATCCTCATCTTCTTTTAATGACCCCGTAATCCTTTGCGTGGGTGGAGTCTGGGCAACTGAACGGAGCTAGCAGAATGTTTTACTGGCCGGATGCCTTTCCTGTTGCCAATGAGGAGTTTTGTTCGGCAGATCTATTTCCCGTTGTGCCCAGAGAGAGAAATATCAGCCTCTACCTAGGATCGAACTCACAGCCTCCCGATGGTGAGGCGAGAGCTCCACCTCCACCACAGGTACGACCACAATGGAGCCCCAAATTTATCTTGCCAAGGGAGACATTTTTTTAAGGGAGTTTTGTCTCATTTTATGACTTTTCTGGCCACCGCTGTTGTTGTTTTTTTTTATCATTTTTATTTTTTTAGTGTATAAAATACAAAAAAAAAGAAAAGATAATAAATTAAGGTGGGGGGAAGGGGACGGGAAAAGGAGTGTGTGAAATACAAGGGGGAAGAGAAAAAAAGAAAGAAAAGGGGGCATTGCCTTCTAACTCGTTTTAGAAATAGAAATAGAATCACAGAGTTGGAAGGGACCTTGGAGGTCTTCTAGTCCAACCCCCTGCCCAGGCAGGAAACCCTACACCAACTCTTCCTAGCGCAGTACAAGATAAACACACTCCAGACTCAACTTTTCACTTTTACATCTTCTATATATATAAAAGCAAAAAACACTCACGGATTAATCACGAAATCTCCAGAACCGTAAAGTTTATAACTTGAAATTTGCCATGTATGTTCCTCTTGGCTTCCAGGTGCTCACTAAGAAAGGATTTTTCGAAATGACCATCAGAGCATTAGTATTTCCTATATTATTATTAACACGCTCTGTTGCTAAGGAGTTCTACTCATCCTCCCCATCTCAAAAGAAATCTCTTCCAAATGCAAAAACACAAGCAGAGGAGAGGAGTTTCACTTTCAGTTTTGCTTTCACAGCAGCAAGCAGCTTTACTACAGAACAGTTGAGCTAAGCCACGCCCAGCCTCCTTCCTGTCTCCTTCTTGCTCACACAGCAAATACAGTTTGAGTTGCCAAACACCCCTCAACTCTCTCACACACTGACAGGATGCTAGCCAGATGAATACTGACGGATGCTGCGGGCTGGGACATTCTACTCCCCCTCCGCCTCTGTTCCAACTGCCAGTTGCATTATATTAACACACCCTGATGCTACGGAGTTACACATTCTACATTAAGTTTCAGGCTGCAAGTGTCAATTTATCAAGTTTCATAGTTTCGTAGCGAAGCACGGCAGGGGTGGGGTCTAAAAATTGTTACTACGGGTTCTGTGGGCGTGGCTTATTTTGTGGGCGTGGCTTGGTGCTGGGGTAATGTGACAGTGGGCGTGGGCAACTTTTTTTTTTTTAACTTTTAAAAGCATTTTTTCTACAACCTTAAGAGGTTGCAGGAAAAAAATGCTTTTAGAAGCCTCTGACAATCAGGCAACTCAGCTGGGATCGCCAGAGGCTTTTAAAGACATTTTTTTTTTCCTACAACCTCTTCGGCCGAAAAGGTTGTAGAAAAAAATGCTTTCCTCAAAGTTTCATCATTTTTCTTCTTCTTCACAAGCCCAAATTCCAGATGCGATACCCAAATTTAAAAAACAAACACATTTCCCTCTTTAAATCAAGTATTCGATTTAACCGTCCCTGCTCTACTACCTTCCTTGCTCTGGAAAAACAGCATGTATTTCTATTTTGCACCTCGGAGCGACCATCGTTGTTAAGTGAGACACACGGTTGTTAAATGAAACCTAATTCATCCCCGGTTGACTTTTGCTCGTCAGAAAGTTGCAAAAGGGAATCGCGTGACCCCCCCGGGATGCGGAGACTGTCATAAATGCGAGACAGGTGCCAAAGCGTCTGAATTTGGAGCCCGTGACCACGGGGGGGGGGGGGATGTCATTAAGTGTGAAGAAACTTGCATCTAAACTTTGAACGGTCCCTGAGTGAATAAAGGATGGGTTCTCTCTCTCCTGTTTCTCTCTCTCTTTCTTTCTCTTTCTCCCCCCTCTCTTTTTCTCTTTCTCTCTCTCCTCGTTTCTCTCTCCTCTCTCTCTCTTTCTCTCTCTTTGTCGCTTTCTTTCTCTCTCTCTCTTTCTCTCTCTCCTGTTTCTCTCTCTCTTTCTCCCCCTCTCTTTTTCTCTTTCTCTCTCCTCGTTTCTCTCTCCTCTCTCTTTCTCTCTCTTTGTCGCTTTCTTTCTCTCTCTCTCTCTCTTTCTCTCTCTCCTGTTTCTCTCTCTCTCTCTCTTTCTCCCCCTCTCTTTTTCTCTTTCTCTCTCTTCGTTTCTCTCTCCTCTCTCTCTATTTCTGATGCCAACCTACGAATGCCAACTTCACTGAGCCAGGTGGTTACGTACGAGTAAGGAAAATTGCAGGAGAAATGCATTGTTCCTTTATTTTTTTTTCCTTCCCTCCTTTTTTTTTGGTCCTGGGGTTTACGCCTCCGTCAGAAGGAAGTCGGTGTGCGGCAGGGCGCTGGGACGTAGGCGGGTTATCCTGTCAGCATCCACAAATTACCCCTTGGTGTAAAGATGTCAAGATAGGAGGAGGTGAGACGCTAACCCTGAAAAAATGGCAGGAGGAACAGGAGCAAAAACAGGTAGAAGATAAGGGAACCTGTTCACCTGGGAGTTGGAAAAGAAAGAAAGGACGACAGAGGGAGGGAGGGAGGGCCTTTGCCACACCCCCACAGAACCGGTAGTAAAACAATTTGGATTTCCCCCCCACACGTATATGTATATATGTATATGTATATATGTATATGTATATGTATATGTATATGTATATGTATATGTATATGTATATGTATATGTATATGTATATGTATATGTATATGTATATGTATATGTATGCAGATATATAGCAGATATATACAGTATATATATATATATATATTCTTCTAAAAATCTCCTTCATTCTCTCTTTTTCTCTTTCTCATTCTCTCCTCTCTTTCTCTCTCTTTCTCCCTTCTCTCTTTCTCTCTCCTTCTCTCTCTCCCCCTCTGTTTCTCTCTCTCTCTCTCTCTCTCCTCTCTCTCCCCCCTCTGTTTCTCTCCCTCCTCTCTCTCTCCCTCCTTCTCTCTCTCCTCCTGTTTCCCTCTCTCTTTCTCTCTCCTCTCTCTCCCCGTTTCTCTCCCTCCTCCTCTCTCTCTCTCTCTCTCTTTCTCTCTCTTCTGTTTCTCTCTGTCTTTCTCTCTCTCTTTCTTTCTCTTTCTCCCCCTCTCTTTTTCTCTTTCTCTCTCTCCTCGTTTCTCTCTCCTCTCTCTCTTTCTGTCTCTTTGTTGCTTTCTCTCTCTCTCTTTTTCTCTCTCCTGTTTCTCTCTCTCTCTTTCTTTTTCTTTCTCTCCCCTTTCTTTTTCTCTTTGTCATTTCTCTTTCTTTCTCTCTCTCCTTCTTTCTCTCCCTGTTTCCCCCTTCTGTTTCTCTTTCTCTCTCTCTCTCTCTCCATTTCTCCTTCTCTCTCCTTCTCTTTCTCCTCTCTCTCTCTCTTCCTCTCTCTCCTTCTCTCTCTCCCTGTTTCTCTTTCTCTCTCCTTCTCTTTCTCCTCTCTCTCTCTCTTCCTCTCTCTCCTTCTCTCTCTCCCTGTTTCTCTTTCTCTCTCCATTTCTCCTCTCTCTAACTTTCTCTCTCTCTTTGTCGCTCTCTTTCTCTCTCTCTCTTTCTCACTTAACAACTGAGTCAAGAAAAGGGGGGGGAAATTCACTTAATCAATGTCTCGCTTAAGAACATAAATGCTGGGCTCAATTGTGGTCGTAACTAGAGGAGTACTTATATGCTACCTTCTCTCTACCACCCAGTTTCAGATATTAAAAAAATGTTCCCAAACATTTTCATGCCTTGAACAGGCTGGGCAAATAAAGGTACCCGCCCTTCTGATTTGCAAAAGAATTCTCTGATAACATTCACAACAATGGCAAGTATTTATTTATTTGTTAATCAAGTTTATATATCCGCCTATCTAAGCAGAAGCCGCTCTGGGCGGCGTACAGCAATTAAATAAAACCATTATATAAAAACACTCGTTGCAAAACAATAATTACCAAAATGTAAACCATCGTTGTTAAGAAAAATTCAAAACCGTCTAAAAAATGGAAACGGAGAGAGAGAGAGAGAGGGAGAGAGAGAGAGAGAGAGGGAGAGAGAGAGAAATCTATCAACATGTAATTCCAGCGGTTGAAGCATCTCCTCATGGCCACTTGAATCATAGAAATCTGGAAGGCTGGAAGGAACCCTGGAGGTCTTCTAGTCCAACCCGCTGCTCAAGCAGAAAGCCCTTCACCATTTCAGAAAAACATCCATCCATCTACCTACCTACCTACCTACCTACCCATCCATCCCATCTATCTATCTATCTATCTATCTATCTATCTATCTATCTATCTATCTATCTATCTACCTACCCATCAATCCATCTTCCATCCATCCATCCATCCATTCCTTCCTCTCTACCTCCCTCCTTCTGTCATGAATCCTATCTATCTATCTATCTATCTATCTATCTATCTATCTATCTATCTATCCATCCATCCATCCATCCATTTATCATCTATCATCTATCCATCCATCCATCTACCTACCTACCTACCTACCTACCTACCTACCTACCTACCTACCCATCCATCCATCCCATCTATCTATCTATCTATCTATCTATCTATCTATCTATCTATCTACCTACCTACCCATCAATCCATCTTCCATCCATCCATCCATCCATCCATCCATCCATTCCTTCCTCTCTGCCTCCCTCCCTCTGTCATGAATCCTATCTATCTATCTATCCATCCATCTATCATCTATCCATCCATCCGTCCATCCGTCTACCTGTCTACCTACCTACCTACCTACCTACCTACCTACCTACTTACCTATTCATCCATCCATCCATCCTATCTATCTATCTATCTATCTATCTATCTATCTATCTACCAACTTACCTACCTACCTATCCATCAATCAATCCATCTTCTATCCATCCATCCATCCATCCATGGATGGATCTATCTACCAACCTACCTACCTACCTACCTACCTACTTACCTATTCATCCATCCATCCATCCATCCTATCTATCTATCTATCTATCTATCTATCTATCTATCTATCTACCAACTTACCTACCTACCTATCCATCAATCAATCCATCTTCTATCCATCCATCCATCCATCCATCCATCCATCCATTCTATCTATCTATCTATCTATCTATCTATCTATCTATCTATCTATCTATCTATCTACCAACTTACCTACCTACCTATCCATCAATCAATCCATCTTCTATCCATCCATCCATCCATCCATCCATCCATCCATCCATCCATCCATCCATCCATCCATCATAGAATCCTAAGACTGCATGAGACCCTGGAGGTCTTCTAGTCCAACCCCCTGCTCAAGCAGGAGATCCTACACCATTCTGTTTCAATGGCCATCCAGTCTCCTCTTGAAGACCTCCAATGATGGAGCAACTCACAACTTCTGGAGGAAAGTCCTTCCACAGATTAATCGTCCTCACAGTCAGAAAATTTCTCCTTAGTTCCAGGTTGTTTCTCTCCTTGATGTGTTTCCATCCGTTGCTTCTCGTCCTACCTTCCGATGCTTTGGAAAACAGGTGGACCCCCTCCTCTTCTTCTCTGGGGCAGCCCCTCAAATATCATGTCCCCTCCCCAGAACTTCTTTTCATGAAACTAGACACCCCCAATTCCAGCAACCGTTCTTGATATGGTTTGAACTCTACCCCGTCTTCGTTGCTCTTCTATACCTACTTTATAGGATCCCACCATTTTTTTATGTTGTGTGGGTGTCCAGGGCTGGATGCATTGCTCCACGCGTGGCCTCACCAGTGTGGTATAACGTGGTACTATCAACTTCCAGTCACTTGTCTGGAACTGTCTAAGCTAGGGTCTCCTGTTTGAACAAGGGGTTGGACTAGAAGACCTCCAAGGTCCCTTCCATCTCTATTGGGATTGAGAAGTGATGTTGTGACCATGTTTTGAGTCATGTGTAGGAAGGGAGTGGGGAGGACTCCCTATCTTCTGGCCTGCAACCAAAGTAGGCATCTCGGTGACTTCCACATTCCATCCAACATTGTTGGAAGCCGCCTCCTCGGGCATAATTATCCCATGGATGGAAATTCTGCTTCTCCACATGTGGGTGCAGAAGCCAGGAATCACTTCCCAAACAACTCCACGGTTTAAGGAGAACTGTGGCCTCTGCTCTCTCGGTCTTGGCGTTGTTTATCGGCTATCCAAAAAAAAATGGGATTTTTTTCGGACGTTCTCTTCGGCGCAGGAGTGACCCTAGGAATGGCGATTTTACTCCTGGTCTGCTGGGGCATTTATTACGATTTCACGCGGACGAAGATCCCGCCTGGATTTCAGCAACCCCTTAAGCTGCATCTCGTTCATATTTGCATCGTGGTGCTCTTCACGCTGGTAAGTCTACTATTGTTTTTCAAAGCGACAGTTGTGGTTTAAGAGTAAGCAATTAATGATGATTAAAGGGCTGGAAACGAAATCGTACGAAGAACGGTTGCAGGAATTGGGCTTGGCTAGTCTAGAGAAAAGAAGGACTAGGTGGGACATGATAGCATCTTCCAATATTTGAGGGGGCTGCCCCCAAAAAAGAGGAAGGGGTCAACCTATTCTCCAAAGCACCAGAAGGCAGGACAAGAAGCAACGGATGGAAAACTAACCAAGGAGAGAAGCAAGCTGGAATTAAAGAGAAATTATAGTGAGGACAATTCACCAGTGGAACTGCTTGCCACCAGAAATTGTGGGTGCTTCGTCATTTTCAAGAAGAGACTGGAGAAACATTTATCTGGGTTGGTATAAGGTCTCTGCTTGAGCAGGGGGTTGGACTAGAAGACCTCCAAGGTCCCTTCCAGCTATATTCTCATTGATTGATTGATTGATTGATTGAAATGGTCTAGGCAGTTCTCCTGCTTGAGCAGGGGGCTGGACTAGAAGACCTCCGAGGTCCCTTCCAGTCGGGGACCCCAACTTCTATTTAAAAAAAAAAAAAAAAAAGAGGCTCCCCCAAATCCTTTTTGACTTTTTTCCTCCTTTTTTCGAAAACAGGGGAAGACTTTGGAAGTCCTGCATTTATGCAGGCAAGTCACTTTCATTCGCTTCCTGATACGTTTGAAGAAATCCAAGATCCATCCTGGGGTTTCCGCAAGAGATTTCCTCTTCGACAGGATTCCTGTCCGGGTTTATTATCCCAAATCCCCGTGGTCCGGTCGGAGAAAAGGCTTCGTTTTCTACCACGGAGGAGCTGGAATGATTGGTAGCATCCGTAAGTGGGAGAAGCTTCTGACGTTCTTAAATCGATAGATAAATTGATAACGGCTGGCTGCACCCTTCCCACATGCAGCTGTCACCTTGACGTGTCCAGGAGGAGAATGAGAAAAATGATGGGGGATAATTATGGGGGAAGGAAGGGAGGAAGGAGGGAGGGAGGGAGGAGGAAGGAAGGAGAGAGAGGGGGGGAGGGAAGGAGGGAGGGAGGGAAGAGGGGGAGGGAGGGGGGAAGGAAGGAGGGAGGAAGGAAGGAAGGAGAGAGAGAGGGAGGAAGGGAGGAAGGAGGGAGGAAGGAGGGAGGGAAGAAGGAAGGAAGGAACGGAAGGAAAGAGGGAGGGGGGAAGGAAGGAAAAACGGGAGGGATAGAAAGTATACTGTAGATAATACCGTAGAAGATAACTAGAGAGAGAGAGAGGGGAGAGAGAGAGAGAAAAGAAGGAAGGAAAAAATGGATGGATGGAAAATATATATTGTAAATGATAGATGATAGAGAGAGAAAGAGGAAGATGGAGAGAAAAAGGAAGGAAGGAAGGAGGGAGGGTGGAGGAGGGGGAGGAGGAGGAAGGAAGGAGGGAGGGAGGAAGAAAGGAAAGAGGGAGGGAGAAGGGAGGAAAGGAAGGAAGGAAAAAATGGAGGGATAGTAAGTATACTGTAGATAATTCCATAGAAGATAGAGAGAGAGAGAAAGGGGAGATAGAGAAAAAGAAGGAAGGAAGGAAGGAAGGAAGGAAGGAAGGAAGGAAGGAAGGAAGGAAGGAAGGAAGGAAGGAAAAAAAATGGATGGATGGAAAGTAGATATTGTAAATGATAGAAAATAGATGATAGAGAGAGAGAGGAAGATAGAGAGAAAAGGGAAGGAAGGAAGGAAGGAAATGAAGGAAGGAAGGAAGGAAAAGACACGGTGTAGAAAACAAAGAAAGCAAATTTAAAGTCATGATTTTCTCTCCATTTTCTTTCGCAGCAATTCTAAATATAAACTTGCCTCTTCCTCTAGAGTTCTGGCATCCTTTTATATTTTTTCTATAATCTGTTTTTTTCTTTTTCTCCTTCTAACCCTCAAAACTATATATATATATATATATATATCACCATTTTCCAGTTTCCCGCAAAGTCAGCTTTGCCGGAAAACTTTCCAATCGCTGCCATTGGAGTGAATGGCTTTGATTGTTACACATCCCTTCATCTCACTTCTCCCAGGTTACTACGAAGATATCACCAGCAAACTTGCGAAGGAGAGTGAAGCCGTGGTGGTCGTGGTTGGGTGAGTTGACGGTCGATCCTGTGGAAACGGAGGTGCTCAGGTTCTCAAGAGGAAGCTAGCCTGTACGGGAAGTCCTCGACTTACGACAGTTGGTTTAGCGATCGGAAAAGGGGAATATTACGTGACCCTGGGACACTGCGACCGTCATTAAATAGGAGTCCGTTGCCGAGTGTCTGAATTTTGATCACGGGGGACGCTGCGATGGTCGTAAGTGTGAAAAAACGGTCCCAGGTCACTTTTTTCGGTGCCGTCGAAACTTCGAACAGTCACTAAGAACTGTTGTAAGTCCAAGGCTACCTGTACCAACTAGGGAACCTCATCAGTGTTAGAAGGGAGGGGAGTTTACAGGGAGGAGGAGGAGGAGGAGGAGGAGGAGGAGTTGGAGGAGGAGGAGGAGGAGGAGGAGGAGGAGGAGAAGAAGAAGAAGAAGGAGAAGAAGGAGAAGAAGAAGAAGAAGAAGAAGAAGAAGAACAAGAAGAAGCAAGAAGGAGAAGGAGAGAGAAGGAGAAGAAGAAGAAGAAGAAGAAGAAGAAGAAGAAGAAGAAGAAGAAGAAGAAGAAGAAGAAGAAGAAGACTACTGTGTGTCCGTGTCCTTGGGGCTCTCTGAACTTGGTGGTTTTCTTGCAGACATTCCATAACCCAACTACAGAACATCATCAGTGCTAGGAGGGAGTGGGAGAGGAGGAGGAGAGGAGGAGGAGGTAGGAGGAGGAGGAGGAGGAGGAGGAGGAGGAGGAGGAGGAGGAGGAGGAGGAGGAGGAGGAGGAGGAGGAGGAGAACTGTGGGGCCCTTGGTGGTCTCTGAGCTTGGTAGTTTTCTTGCAGACGTTTTATCACCCAACTAGGGAACATCCTCAGTGCTAGGAGGTAGAGAGGACGTTTCCTCTCTTCATCTACCTCCACACACACAACGTCTGCAGGGAAACCCCAAGCTCAGAGCGCCCCAAAGATCGCCCCCGCCCCCCGTCGTCAGCTCCAAATCATTCCGTCCCGTAACTCTACTCCCTGGTGTCTTTCCAGCTACCCGCCTCTCCCCGGAGCACCCTTTCCCCGCTCAGTGGGAGGACTGTCTCACCGCCACCGTCCACTTCATGAAACACGCCGTAGGACCACGGCGTTGACTCTTCGCAGATCGTCATCGGCGGGGACAGCGCGGGGGGCAACTTCGCCACCCGTCATCACCCAAGAACTTCTCAGACGTCCGGACCTCCCCAAACTCACGCGCTCAGGTCCTGATCTACCCGGGTCTCCAAGCTCTGGACTTCAACCTCCCGTCGTACCAGCAGAACGCGTCCATCCCCATCTTGTTCAAGAGAGCGTGGTGTTCTACGGGCTGAAGTTCCTCTTGAAAGATTCCGCGTTGACCAACGATATCATGAAGGGTTGTCACGTACCGGACGAACTTCGACAGAAGTACGAGAAATGGCTCAGTTTGGACAACATCCCCAAACGATTTAAACGGCGGGGGTACAAGAGATGTCCGTTGGGACAATTCAAGCCGGAGGTCCACGACCAAGTGCCGAATCTCCTCCACGCCACGTTTTCGTCCCTCTTCGTCGAAGACGACACTTTAAGGCGGTTCCCGGAGACTTTTATCGCCAGCTGCGAGTACGACGTGCTGCGGGACGACTCGTTGTTGTACAAGAAACGGCTTGAGGACAACGGGGTGAAAGTCTCCTGGTTTCACGCCGAGCAAGGATTTCATGGCATCATCAATATCTGTTATATGAATTTTGTCCGGTTTCCAGCCGGGATGGAGATATTGGAGAAAGCGGCTGGTTTTGTCCGGGATTTATGAGATGGTTTTTTTTCCCGCCTTGCTTTGATCATTAGGGGGGTCCTGGATTTGCAACGGTTCTGTTTAGTGACCGTTCAAAGTTACAACAGCACTGAAAAAGGGGACTTAAAAGCGGTTTTTCACACTTACGAGCATGACGTTATCTCTGTATGTATGTATATGCTTCTGGTAAAAATCTCTTTTTTCTCTTCCTTTCTCCTTCTCGCTCTCTCTCTCTTTCTCTCTCTTCTCTCTCGTCCTCTTTCTCTCTCTCTTTCTCCTTCTCTCCCTCTCTTTCTTTTTCTCCTTCTCTCTCCTTCTCTCTCTTCCTCTCTCTTCTCCTTCTCTCTCCTTCTTCTCTCCCTCTCTCTCTCTCTCTCTCCTCCTCTCTCCGCCGGCTCCACTTAACACCTGGTGCGACTCACTTTACAAATGCAGTGACTCGCTTAACAAACGCGGCGAGAAAAGTCGTAAAGCGAAGCTCGCTGATCCAATGTCTCCCTTTAGCCACATCACTTTTGGGCTCCGTTTTGGTCGTAAGTTGAAGATTCTCTTGTAGAAGTTGCCTTCCCGCTGCGGATTGACCATTTGAGCGTTTTTGCCACCAGGTGGCAGCAAATCACAAAGTATCCGCTCACCTCTTGGGTGGATGAATAAGCCAGGAGCATCCCTTGGAGACATTTCTGTAACGTGGCTTCTGTCCTTACTTTCAAAGGCCGCGTTTACTTTAGATACGGTTTTTACTAGCCCTGTCACCCAGATTATATATCCTACGTGGGACTTCAGGGGTTGAGCAAGTGGTGTGTTTGTCAATAGAACTTAACTTGGTTACTGATTAGCTGAAGCGTGATCGGCGGACGCCTGAATCATTCGACAAACAAACCGGGTTAAATTTGATTTAGATGCTTAGCCGGGTGAAAACTAAGCGCTGGAAAAATGCAGTTTGTTGGGTGCCTCTCCTTCTCCTTCTCCTTCTCCTTCTCCTTCTCCTTCTCCCTCTCCTTCTCCTTCTCCTTCTCCTCCTCCACCTCCTTTTCTTCTCCTCCTCCTCCTCCTCCTCCTCCTCCTCCTCCTCCTCCTCCTCCTCCTCCTCCTCCTCTTCCTCTTCTCTCTTCTTCTTCTTCTTCTTCCTCTTCTCTTCCTCCTCCTCCTCCTCCTCCTCCTCCTCCTCCTCTTCTTCTCCTTCTCCTTCTCCTTCTTCCTTTCCCTCTCTTCCTCCTCCTCCTCCTCCTCCTCCTCCTCCTCCTCCTCCTCTTCTTCTTCTTCTTCTTCTTCTTCTTCTTCTTCTTCTTCTTCTTCTTCTTCTTCTTCTTCTTCTTCTTCTTCTTCTTCTTCTTCTTCTTCTTCTTCTTCTTCTTCTTCTCTTCCTCCTCTTCCTCCTCCTCCTCTTCCTCCTCTTCTTCTATTCTATTTATGTTGGCCTTGGCTAGCCTAGCTGACAAATGACATCTTCTGTTAGTCAACATTCATCAATTAAAACGCTCCATTTCCTGCCCATCATAATGTGATTTAGGGATTACATGCAGTCCTCGGTTTACAACCGTTTCATTTAGTGACAATGAAGCCCAAATCTAACATCCTTAACTGGTCAGTGACAATGAGTGGAGCTCCGTTTCAACAGACGTAATATATGCAGGTAGTCCTTGACTTAACCACAATTCATTTAGTGACCTGAAGAAGGTCATTTTGGTTGCAGGAATTGGGTATGTCTAGTTTAATGAAAAGAACCAGGGGTGACATGATAGCAGTGTCCTAATATTTGAGGGGCTGCCCAAAGAAGAGGGGGTCCACCTATTCTCCAAAGCACCAGAAGTCAAGACGAGAAGCAACGGATGGAAACTAGCCCAGGAGAGAAGCAACTGAGAACGAATTTTCCTGACAGTGGGAAGAATTGATAAGTGGAACTGCTTGCCACCAGAAATTGTGAACGCTCCAACACTGGAGGTGTTTAAGAAAAAAATAGACAGCCACCTATCTGAAAATGTCTAGGGTTTCCTGCTTGAAAAGGGGGTTGGACTAGAAGACTTCAAGGTCACTTCCAGGTCTATTCTGATGGATGGATGGATGGATGGATGGATGGATGGATGGATGGATGGATGGATGGATGGATGGATTGAAAAGGTCTAGGATCTCCTGCTTGAGCAGGGGGTTGGACTAGAAGACCTCAAGGTCACTTCCAGGTCTATTCTGATGGATGGATGGATGGATGGATGGATGGATGGATGGATGGATGGATGGATAGATGCATTGAAAAGGTCTAGGATCTCCTGCTTGAGCAGGGGGTTGGACTAGAAGACCTCAAGGTCACTTCCAGGTCTATTCTGATGGATGGATGGATGGATGGATGGATGGATGGATGGATGGATGGATGGATGGATTGATAGATGGATTGATGGATTGATGGATGGATGGATGGATGGATGGATGGATGGATGATGGATGGATGGATGATGGATGGATTGACTGATTGACTGATGGATTGATGGATGGATGGATGGATGGATGGATGGATGGATGGATGGATTGATGGATTGATTGATGGATTGATGGATTGATGGATTGATGGATGAATGGATTGATGGATTGATGATGGGATTGATGGATTGATGGGACGGATGGATGGATGGATGGATTGAAAAGATCTAGGATCTCCTGCTTGTGCAGGGGGTTGGACTAGAAGACCTCCAAGGTCCCTTCCAATTCTGTTATTCTGTTAAACAGTGGAACGACTTGCCACTAGAAGTTGTGGGCGCTCCATAACTCCTCACCTAGGCTACAGGGTCCCACTCTCTCCAAACAGTTTGAAGATATCCCCATTTTTATCTTTTTGTTCGCAAATGTGAAAAACCAGCCCCAAGAGCAGAAGAAACTGGAATTTCCTCCCTTGGTTTGGCAAAAATTAGAGGCCAGAAAATACTCTGAACTCTTTGGGAAGAGAGAGAGAGAGGGAGGGAAGGGTGTGTAGTGTGGGGAGATTCATCTTTCCTGCCATTTCTGGGAATCAAAATTTTCGCTCCGGAGTGATTCAGAAGCGAAGTGACATCCACACCATGGCATCGGAGTTAAAAGAACGACTGGTGGGACGTGACTCAACGCTGAAGATTTCTGAGTCTCTAAAAACAAACCTTGTTAAAAATGAAGGAGAGCCAGAGTGTCCTCTGGCTGCGTTCGGCCCCACCCTGGCCTAGGGGCTGCGGGGAGGGGAGGATGGAGGGGGGGATACATGCGTCACGGAGGAGGTGGGGGAGAGTTAATGGGCTGGGAGGCTGAACCTGCAACCTCCTGAGTGGCAGGAAGCGCCTTATATGGAGAAGGAGGAAGGACCCGTCCTGAACCAGCAGCAGAAACGCTTGGAGTACAAACAATCCATCAGAATAGAGCTGGGAGGGACCTCGGAGGTCTTCTAGTCCAACCCCCTGCTCAAGCAGGAGACTCTAATCAATCAATCAATCAGTCAGTCAGTCAATCAATCACTCAATCAGAATAGGGTTGGGAAGGGACCCTCGGAGGTCTTCTAGTCCAACCCCCTTCTCAAGTAGGAAACCCTAGACCATTTCGATCAATCGATCAATCAATCAATCAATCAATAATCAATCAGGATAGAGTTGGAAGGGACCCTCGGAGGTCTTCTAGTCCAACCCCCTTCTCAAGTAGGAAACCCTAGACCATTTCGATCAATCGATCGATCAATCAATAATCAATCAGGATAGAGTTGGAAGGGACCTCGAAGGTAGCATCATAAGATTGGAGCTCCGTTGTGGGCGCAAGTGGAGGAATAGCTGCAGTTCCCAACATTGCTTATTAAGCCCCCCACCCCCGTTTTTTTCCCCCAGCTGTAGCCAACGTTACTCTGAAAAAAATATCTGGGTAAAGTTTCTGCTGAGCCTTTCCTTCCCAATTTTGTCACCCCGTTGTAAAGGAAACACACTTGACAAACTCACACACAAAAGTGGATAATAGAGGCTTGACAATTTGTTCTAGCAAAAATTATGTACTAAGGGCCAACGTTCAACCTCCTGTTGTGTTCCGGGCAAAGAGCAGACCTGGAGTTGTGGCCAGTTGTGTTCCCTGATACACAATCACAACAACGCAAAAAGCCTTCGGCATTTTCTTGGACCCTCGACCGAGCGCTAACCATCCTCATGCTATATATCTATCAATTCAACGGATTCAACTCGACTTACGACAAGAAGGGAGCCCCGCATTTCGGTTTGCTAAGCGAGACTTTCGTTAAGTGGGTTTTCTCCCATTTTACGACCTTTCTTGCCGCCGTCGTTAAGTGACTCGCCGCCGTGGTGAAGTTAGTAAACCCGGTTGTTCGGCGAATCCGGCTTCCCTTTTGACTTCGCTCGTCGGAAGATCGCCGAAGAGACCTTCACGTGACGGTCATAAATACGAGTCTGTCGCCAAGCGTGTGAATTTTGATCTCATGATCGCGGGGAGGCCCCAACGGTCATTAAGTGTGAAAAAATGGTCCTAAGTTACTTCTGTCGCTAAACGAATTGTCGTAAATCGGGGACTACCTGCATAATTTCTAGCTGGGGAGGGAAAAAAAAAAAACTGGGATTCCGTCCATTTAATGCAAGGAAAAAAGATGCAGCCAGCAAGAATTTCAAGTCTTCACTTGCCTTAAAGCCACCCACAACTTGGCACTGGCCCAATTCGACGATTTAAAAACAAAAAAATCAAAATATGAATTTTATTCCGCAGGCCATCCGTTTGCGCGCTTCATTAGTCCATCTGTCTCTGGGTAATAACCAGGACATTCATGGAGAGGCTCAGTTTGTCTTTGAGTGACAGCAGCTGAACTGTGGGGGAGGGGAGAGGGCTGTCTCCTTGCGTTTTTCAATGCCCAAAAAATTGAAGATTTCGAAGGTCTATCTCAACTATAAATGTTGGCTGATATTTGTTTTGTTTTTTTTTACTGCAAATCGGAGCGTTATGATCAGGGTTCGATTCCTCCGTTAAACCTACGCTCAAATTTTGCAGCCGGAAATAAAATATCTGCCGAAAATATATTGGTTTTCTTCTCATGACTTCATGACCGCTGCCTGTGAATTTTTGACGCTGATATATTCGTGAACCGTGGGTCTAACAACAGTGTGTCCATCAATCAAGCGTCTGAATTTTGATCACCTGACCACGGGGACGCTGCAATGGTCATAAGTGTGGAAAAAAGGGTCCTAAATCACTTAGAATTTCCACATTCTGCATTCTATTCTATTCTATTCTATTCTATTCTATTCTATTCTATTCTATTCTATTCTATTCTATTCTATTTTCTCTTCTCCTCTCCTCTCCTATTTTCTCTTCTCTTGTCTTCTCTTGTCTTGTCTTGTCTTCTCTTCTCTCCTTATTCTATTCTATTCTATTCTATTCTATTCTATTCTATTCTATTCTATTCTATTCTATTCTATTCTATTCTATTCTATTCTATTCTATTCTATTCATTTTCTCTATTCTACTCATTTTCTCTATTCCATTGCATTCCATTGCATTCCATTAATTATTCTATTCTATTCTATTCTATTCTATTCTATTCTATTCTATTCTATTCTATTCTATTCTATTCTATTCTATTCTATTCTATTCTATTCTATTCCATTCCATTCCATTCCATTCCATTCCATGTTTTCTATTCTATTCTATTCTATTCTATTCTATTCTATTCTATTCTATTCTATATACTTCTATTCCATTCCATTTTTTCTATTCTATTCTATATTCTCTTCTCTTCTATATCGTCTCCTCTCCTCTCTTCTCTTCCATTCCATTCCATTCCATTCCATTCCATTCCATTCCATTCCATTCCATGTTTTCTATTCTATTCTATTCTATTCTATTCTATTCTATTCTATTCTATTCTATTCTATTCTATTCTATTCTATTCTATTCTATTCTATATACTTCTATTCCATTCCATTTTTTCTATTCTATTCTATATTCTCTTCTCTTCTATATCGTCTCCTCTCCTCTCTTCTCTTCCATTCCATTCCATTCCATTCCATTCCATTCCATTCCATTCCATTCCATTCCATTCCATTCCATTCCATTCCATGTTTTCTATTCTATTCTATTCTATTCTATTCTATTCTATTCTATTCTATTCTATTCTATTCTATTCTATTCTATTCTATTCTATATTCTCTTCTCTTCTATATCGTCTCCTCTCCTCTCTTCTCTTCCATTCCATTCCATTCCATTCCATTCCATTCCATTCCATTCCATTCTCATTCCATTCCATTCCATTCCATTCCATTCCATTCCATGTTTTCTATTCTATTCTATTCTATTCTATTCTATTCTATTCTATTCTATTCTATTCTATTCTATTCTATTCTATTCTATTCTATATACTTCTATTCCATTCCATTTTTTCTATTCTATTCTATATTCTCTTCTCTTCTATATCGTCTCCTCTCCTCTCTTCTCTTCCATTCCATTCCATTCCATTCCATTCCATTCCATTCCATTCCATTCCATGTTTTCTATTCTATTCTATTCTATTCTATTCTATTCTATTCTATTCTATTCTATTCTATTCTATTCTATTCTATTCTATTCTATTCTATTCTATATACTTCTATTCCATTCCATTTTTTCTATTCTATTCTATATTCTCTTCTCTTCTATATCGTCTCCTCTCCTCTCTTCTCTTCCATTCCATTCCATTCCATTCCATTCCATTCCATTCCATTCCATTCCATTCCATTCTATTCTATTCTATTCTATTCTATTCTATTCCATTCCATTCCATTCCATTCCATTCCATTCCATTCCATGTTTTCTATTCTATTCTATTTCATATTTTCTATTCTATTCTGTATTCTCTTCTCTATGTTATGCTACGCTCTGCTATCCTTTCCTACTCCTATTCCTAGACCCCACCCTTCCAACCGAGCGCCTTTCCTCGAGGTCTCCTTTTCTCATCCACCGACCGGCAACTTCCAAAGAGGTTGTGCGAACGAGGAACTTAACTAACCGACCTTTGTAAACAGAAGACTCGGAGGCTGCCAAAAAATACCGATGTACATGAACATCGGGTGCTGGTCTAGGCAGGCTTATGTAAGCGATGTTCTTGGCTGCCTTGCCAAGAATTTGCTGGCTAGCAAAGCATAGCCATGTGCTCCCACGCATGATTCAATCTACGGCCGGATAGGAAGTGATTCATAGATGGCTTTTCCTAGTCCTGCCCTTGAGTAATTCAAGTTCCTGCCTAATTTTTTTTTCTCTCTCTTTTCTTTCTTTCTCTCTCTCTCTCTCTCTGCTGCTGTCAACTCCGTGACTCAGTTCTCTTTGTCTCGTTCAAGTCAGTTTTTCTATATTCTGGTTTTTAGAGTGTCTGGAATCCGAAACAAAACAGGGGGGGGGGGCGGGAAGATTCACCCCCCCCTCCCATCAGTGGGAAAGGGAGAAACTCAGCAAGCAACGTAAAGAAAGGGAAGTTTGGGGTATGTACCCCTTTTTTCTGCTTATGTAGGAAAGAGTAGCATCAAATCCATGGCCGAGCTGGAAAAACGTCCTCAAACCCCATCGTTGTCATAGGATTGAAGCAGAAATAGGAGCCCTTCCATCAATTAAGTGGAATAGAGCTGGAAGGGTCCTCAGAGGTCTTCTAGTCCAACCCCCTGCTCAAACAGGACACCCAATCAATCAATCAATCAATCAATCAATCAATCAATCAGAATAACTGAGCTTGAAGGGCCCTTGGAGGTCTTCTAGTCCAACCCCCTGCTCAAACAGGACACCCAATCAATCAATCAATCAATCAATCAATCAGAATAACTGAGCTGGAAGGGCCCTCGGAGGTCTTCTAGTCCAACCCCCTGCTCAAACAGGACACCCAATCAATCAATCAATCAATCAGAATAACTGAGCTTGAAGGGCCCTTGGAGGTCTTCTAGTCCAACCCCCTGCTCAAACAGGACACCCAATCAATCAATCAATCAATCAATCAGAATAACTGAGCTGGAAGGGCCCTCGGAGGTCTTCTAGTCCAACCCCCTGCTCAAACAGAAGATCCCAGACCATTTCAGACAAGTGACTATCTCGGTCTCTTCTTAAAAACCTCCAGTGATGGAACCACTCACAACTTCTGGTGGCAAGCAGTTCCTCTGGTTAATTGTCCCCACCGTTAGGAAGCTTCTCCTTAATTCCAGGTTGCAAGGGGTTGGACTGGAAGACCTCTAAGGTCCCTTCCCTTCCATCTATTCTGAAATGGAAATTTTTGTCCTCTACTAGGATGTCTCCTGTAGTGTGTTTACTTCAATCTTGCAACGGAGACCTTGAAAAACTCTGGTCAGAGGGGCAGCTCCCTTTACCCAAAGGACTGAGGGAATTGGCTACGTGTTGTTGTTCCTCTCCGTTGTATCTCTAAAGTAGATTGAGATTTAGATTTTGTTGAACTTCTATACCGCCTTTCTCCCAAAGGACTCGGGGCGGTGTACAGCCATATTAAAATACCTATAAACCCACAAAATTTAAGAACAATTTAAAAACAAATATAGAAAATTTGGCCCACGAAATTAAGAACGAACACACGCCCAATTTAAAAATTCCTATTTGTTTGAGTACCAAGTAGTTAGTTCTCAAACCGTTGGCCAGCCTATTTATTTATTTATTTATTTATTTATTTATTTATTTATTTATTTATTTATTTATTTATTTATTTATTTATTTATTTATTTATTTATTATTAAATTTTTATACCGTCCCCCTCTCCCAAAGGACTCGGAGCGGTGAACAGCCCAAGATTCAAAAACATACAATATAAACATTAAAATACATTAAAAAAACAAAATTAAATCCCTAATGGCTTTCCCCAATTTAAAACCCTTTACCCCATAAAATTTTAATTAGCAATTTTATGATGTTTGTGTGTCTATATTTTTCTTGACTGTACACCGCCTTGAGTCCTACGGGAGAAAGGCGGTATAGAAATAAAATAAAATAAAATAAAATAAAATAAAATAAAATAAAATAAAATAAAATAAAATAAAATAAAATAAAATAAAATAAAATAAATAAATAAATAAATAAATAAATAAATAAATAAATAAATAATAAATAAATAAATAAAATTCACCAATAAAATTTTTTAAGCCAGATACCCAGATGATGCCAAGTAAAAGGAGAAAAGGTAAGGGGAAAAGGGGGGAAAAAAGTGAGACATTATAAAAATGTACACAAATGATGAACTAAAAATAAATATTAATCGAATAAGAAATTGAGAATAAAGATAATTAGAAAATTGGGGCTGCTCGAATGCTGCTTTAGATTGAACTGAAAAGGGAAACAACAGGAGAGAGGGGAAGGAGTAGAGGGAGAGGAAAGGAGAAGAAAGGAGAGGAGAAATGACACAACATTCTAAAAAATAAAAGAAAATTCAAAAAAAATTAGTATTCTTGGAAACGAGCAAAGGGCATCCAGCTTCCATTTTGTTGTTTTTTGTGTGTGCATCTTTTGAATCAAGTGAATTCCCTGAAATCTGTCGTCAGCAGGGCCATCTCTGGCAGGACAACGGGTCACAGGTTCTGTTTGCACGTAAGCCAGGGCAAATATTTGGATTTTTATTTATTTATTTTTGCTAAGTCCACATTCGGCCCCCTTGTGCATACCTGCTGTTCAAGGTTGGAAGAGAAATTGAAAAAAAAATTCCAGCAGCAAATGGCAAAACTTCCACAGAAACCTATTGGGGTCCTCCTCCCCCTTAGCCCAAAAACTTCCTTACGAAGTTGTGGAGAAAGTTAAGAGAAGGATAGAAACAGAACAAACAGTACTGAAAGGGGCCTCGGAGGTCTTCTAGACTAACCCCCAACCCCTTCTTCAAAGCCTCCGTTGATGGAGCACCTACAACTTTTTTGGGAGGCCAGTCACTTGACTTGGTCAATCGATCTGGGATTACAGAATAACGGAGTTGGGAGGGACCTTCGAGGTCATCTAGTCCAACCCCCTCCCTTTTGCGACCTTCTGACGAGCCAAGGCAAGCGGAGGGGGGGGGAAAGCCAGATTCACTTAACGCCCGTGGGACAAACTTCACAACTGCAGGGATTCACTTAAGAACCGTGGCAAGAAAGGCCGCAAAAGGAGGCAAAATTCGCTTAACGTCTGTCTCACTCAGCAACGGCAACTTTGGGGCTCCATGATGGTCGTAGGTCGAGGACAACCTGACTTGTGCCACAGAAGCAATTACAAACTTACAAACGCTGCCACCTACTGGTTGAAGGCTATTATCGCTCTACTGAATAACGGTGTACAGGTCGTCCTCGGCTTACGACAGTTCATTTAGTGACCGAAGTTACAGCGGCGCTGAAAAAAAAGGGACTTTATTCGCACTTATGACCATTGATCAGTTTGGATGCTTCACATTTATGACGGTCGCAGTGTCCTGGGGGGGTGTCATGTGATCCGCTTAACAACCAGGTTACTGATTTCACAACTATAGTGATTCACTTAACAACAGTGCCAAGAAAGATAATAAAAGGGGGGCTTAACAAATGTCTCGCTTAGCGACATAAATTTTGGACTCAATTGTGGTCATAAGTCAAGGACTACCTCTACATACCTAGTTTCTAGTAGTTGGAATTTGACAACTGAACAACCTAAAATGAACTCTATGCCCTTCCTATGGTTAATGCAATAATATATGTAAAATAAAAAATAAATCTATCTATAAATCATTGGATTAAAGCCAATTGATTAAAGATCTGGTTGCATTCGCCACCGATGAGCAGATCACCTGTAGACATTGCATAAATGAGTATGATAAAACACAGGACTCGTTTATCCAGAATACAGTGCATTAAAATAAGCGATAAGTCCTATAAACTTATTAAAAATATATATACATTTACTCAAACAATATTTGCATTAGATAAGTTGATGTGTGCAAAATACACGACAATTGTATTCCGGCAAGATGCCGCTTCCAGCAGCGGCACCGAATGAACAGATTTGCAAAGTGGGAAGGGACCTTGGAGGTCATTTAGTCCAACCCGCCACCCCCGTCCAAGCAGGAGACCCTACACCGTTTCTGACAGAGGGCAGTCCAGTCTCTTCTTGAACGCTTCCAGGGATGAAGCTCCCACAACGTCTGAAGAACAGAATAATAACAGGATAACGGAAGGGACCTTGTAGGTCATCTAGTCTGACCCTTCCACCGAAGAATGGCGAACCTATGGCATGCGTGCCAGAGGTGGCATGCAGAGCCCTCTCTGTGGGCACGTGCACCATTGCCAGCTGCTCTTCTGGTTTCCAGTGCGCACTTGTGTGCCAGCCGACTGGTCTTCGTGGGCGCCAGAGTGCCGGAAAACAGCCTGAAAACGGCCTGAAAATGGCCGAAAAACATAAACCAGCTTGGTTTAAGGGAACACCATTTTTGGGCCATTTTTCAGCCATTTTCAGGCTGTTTTGGGGGGCTGTTTTCAGGGCATTTTTTGGATCGTTTTTGGTCCGAAAAACGGCACAAAATAGCCCTGAAAACGGCCCAAAAAATGGGCTGAAAAACGCCCCCAAAACAGGCATATGCGTGCCGGCCAGCTGCTTTTCTGGTTTCCGGCACTCCGGCGTGCGCATATGCACACGCATGCATGCGTGTTCCGGTTTGGGCACTCGGTGCCGAAAAGGTTCACCATCACTTTCCTCACACCCTTTCCAAGGGATGAAGCTCCCACATCTGTCGATGTTGTGAAATCCTACAAGTTTCTGGACCGTTTTGCAAACGACGCCAGGCACAAGGGAGGCCCAGCGACCATTTCAAGCCGGGCTAAACTGAGATGGCGCTAAAGGAACGGCGACGATGGTGGCTTGTGTTCTTAGTCTCCATCAGTGTGCACCGGGGCGCTCACCAAGGAAACTTTCAACGACTTTTAGACCCATTCAAAGCAGCAAGCCAAGTGGGAGACATTGTGAAAGGCGGACAGCGAATCGAAGCTTGTGTTTTGTGTGTGAAAAGCCCCACTGTGTGGCAGCCAAAACGGCAAAGATTTTGGCAGGCGGCTGGAATGTTTTCTGGGCAACGGGAGAGAGGAAGAGCCGAGGAAGATTCCCCCCCCCCAAAAAAAATCTTTCTCAGCTCGGCGAAGCTGAAAGCAAGATGGGGGTTCCTGATTTTGATCGGCGGATCTGGGCAAATAGGGCAGGACGAGAAGCAACGGATGGAAGCTTCCTGCCAGCTGCCAGCTTCTCCCACGGGTGTGCCAAGGAAAGCTCGGCTGGCAGATCGGAGGGGGCTGCCCCCAAAGAAGACGGGGTCCCCCTGTTCTCCAAAGCACCCGAAGCCAGGATGAGAAGCAACGGATGGAAACGAATCAAGGAGAGAAGCAACCTGGAACGAAGGAGCAATTTCCTAAATGTGACAACAATTAATCTGTGGAATGGCTTGCCACTAGAAATTGTGGGTTGCTTCAACAACTGGAGGTTTTAAAGAAGAGATTGGACAGCCATTTGTCTGACGTGGTGTAGGGTTTCCTGCCTGAGCAGAGGGTTGGACTAGAAGACCTCCAAAGTCCCTTTCCAACTCTGTTATACTATTTCAGACAAATAGCTATCCGGTCTTTTCTTTAAAAACCTCCAGTGATGGGGCACCCACAATTTCCGGTGGCAAGCAGTTCCACTGGTTAATTGTTCTGACCGTTAGGAAGTTTCTCCTTAATTCCAGGTTGCTTCTCTCCTTGATGAGTTTCCATCCGTTGCTTCTTCTCCTGCCTTCTGGTGCTTTGGAAAAATAAGTTGACCCCTCCTCTTCTTTGGGGCAGCCCCTCAAATACTGGAAGCCTGTATCATGTCCCCACTACTCCTTCTTTTCTCTAGGCTGGCCATACCCAATTCCTGCCACCTTTCTTCATCTATTTTAGTCTCCAGGCCTTTTAATCATCTTGTTTGCTCTTCTTTGCACTTTTTCCAAAATCTCTTTTTTTTGTAACGTGGGGACCAAAACTGGATGCCGTATTCCAGATGTGGCCTTACTAAGGCTTTACAAAGTGGTGCTAACCCTTCACCGTGATTTTTGAGCGTGCTGGTTATGCGCAGTTTTTGCCTGCCTCTCAATTCAGAGTCCGTGATTGATGTTATCTATTCATTCTTCGCTTTTGTGCTGAATTAAGCAGCCCAAATCCGTTCCCAGTTTGGGAAACTGTGCCTGGAATTGAAAGCGATAAGTTATTTCTTCGGCTAGACTGGCTTTCTTGCACTCCTCTGTGTAATTCAGCGCCTAATCGAATTTTAAGGGAAAGTGTTGGCATGTCTCTACCAACTATGCATGCAAAAGCAAAAAGTGATTAGGTTACCCAGCTAATTTTAATGCCTTAATCTGTTTGATGCTTTCCACCTTGGTCCAAATAGGGGAAGCGTTGTGAATTCAGCAGCCCGTGGGGAGGGGGGGGGGGGGGAAATAATTTGATTATTTTGGTTTCTGCCTGCCTGCTAAATGGGGAGGGACGGAGGGGCCCTAAAACGAAGCCTTTTCAGAATTTCTATTCGGGAATCAACAAATGTCCCGTATCAGGCCATGATTTCTGGAAGGTCGGACTGCACTCTGAACATCCGTAGTCCTCATTGAATCCTGGGGTCTTCTCGGCTGTTTTGGGTCCAGCCACGTTTCAGTGGCTTACAATATAACAGAAGTTGGAAGGGATCTTGGAGGTCTTCTCGTCCAGCCCTTTGCTCAATGAGAGAGTTGGGAGAAAACCAGTTCAGGCAGGAAACACTAAACCATTACATGCAAACTCAACCGGGAATCCAGATTCGCTTAACAGCCGTGGCAACCCCTGCAGTGATTCACTTAACAACCGTGGCAAGAAAGATCGTATAAAAGTGAAAAATGAAAGTGAGCCTGAGTGGCGCAGCAGACTAATGCTACTGTCAAAGGTAGTATTCAGCTTCCAGCTGCCTGCAATTACTGCGAGTTCGAATCTCACCAAGGCTCAAGGTTGACTCAGCCTTCCATCCTTTCTAAGGTAGGTAAAATGAGGACCCAGTTTGTGGGGGCAATAAGCTGACTTTGTATAAAATATACAAAAGGATGAAGGCTATTGCTTAACGCCTTGTAAGCCGCCCTGAGTCTCCGGAGAAGGGCGGCATATAAATCAAAATAAAATAAAATAAATAAAAATAAATAAATAAATAAAACTTGGCAAAACTCCCTTAACCAACATCTCGTTTAACAGCAGAAATGTTGGGTTCCACTCTGCTGGTTAAGTCAAGGATTACTTCTGTGCCTCTCCCTCCTGACGATATTTGTGGATTATTATTATTATTATTATTATTATTATTATTGTTGTTGTTGTTGTTATTATTATTATTATTATTATTATTATTGTCATTAATTAAAAAGCAATAAAAATAAATTAAAAAGAGGAGTCTCCACCTCGTGATTAGAATATTTTAATTTTTGCCCTGGCTGCCTCATCAAAATACCCCCTTTTAAGTTACTTATATAAGAGTGAGTCAGAGAGTTGATTTGCCAAGTCCATCTGCTGCGTCAACATATTGATTTGAATCATTCGATACACTTAACTCGGTTGCAAAATTAACTCCAATCGAGCGAAACAAGAGCTGGGGTTTATTTTTTTCCCCCTTCCCTTCTCTTTTAAAGAGCATTGATCGTTAGAATAAGTGACAGAAATAAAAGAAGGGGGAATAGCAGTCTATACACTTTTTATATAATAAATTAAAGGCAGTAATAAGAGAAAACATGGAATAATTGACTCATGACCGATTGCAACTTAATATAATTGTGTATCGTTCTTAGAAATACATAAGTTGATTGAATGCAATAACTATGATTAATGTTACTAGTTTTATTCGTATTAGAATGTACGACACCCTTTTTGTGCATTGATTTGATATGTTTGTAAAAAAAATAAATAAATAAAAAACTTTTTTAAAAAAAGAATATTAATAGAATAGTCTGAATATTCCCAAATAAGTAAAAAAAAATAATAATAAAATAATAAAATAAAAAGCTTAAAAAAAGAATATTAATAGAATAGTCTGTATTCCCAAATAAGTAAAAAAATAATAATAAAATAAAAAACTTTTTTAAAAAAGAATATTAATGGAATAGTCTGAATATTCCCAAATAAGTAAAAAAATTAATAATAAAATAAAAACTTTAAAAAAAGAATATTAATAGAATAGTCTGAATATTCCCAAATAAGTAAAAAAATTAATAATAAAATAATAAAATAAAAACTTAAAAAAAAGAATATTAATGGAATAGTCTGAATATTCCCAAATAAGTAAAAAAAAATAATAAAATAAAAAACTTTAAAAAAAGAATATTAATAGAATAGTCTGAATATTCCCAAATAAGTAAAAATAATAATAAAATAAAAAAATAAAAAACTTAAAAAAAGAATATTAGAATAGTCTGAATATTCCCAAACAAGTAAAAATAATAATAATAAAATAATAAAATAAAAAACTGTTTAAAAAAGAATATTAATGGAATAGTGTGAATATTCCCAAACAAGTTGTATGGCTGGACTAGAAGACCTCTGAGGTACCTTCCTGCTCTATCCTGATTGATTGATTGATTGACATGGTTCTCATATCAATCATCCTATGATTGACATAGGATCTCCTGATTGAGCAGGGGGCTGGACTAGAAGACCTCCGAGGTCCCTTCCCAACCCTATTCTGATTGATTGATTGATTGATTGACATAGTCTAGGCTAGGGTCTCCTTCTTGAGCAGCGGGTTGGCCTAGAAGACAAGTCAAGTCCATGGGGGGATGGGGGGAGAAAGCCAGATTCGCTTAACAACCTCATTCCTCATTTAAGAACCGCAGCGTCTCACTTAACAACCCCCCAAAAAAGCCCCCCCCCCCAAAAAAAGCCTCGCTTCTTCCCAAAAGGCCTCTCGCTCCCCCAAACAGAAATTCAGGGGCGCAGCGGGTTTATAAACCGCGGGCGCTCCTCTTTATTTGATTTGATTTTTATTTGATTTAAGCCGAAGGTCGCAAAGCGGGGACCAACCCAAAGAGGCATCGCCGCTTTAAGAGGGCGGCGCCGAGGGATGGGGGGGGGGAAGGGGAAGTGGGCGTGCCTTTCTCGCCACGCCTCCCGCCGGCCCCGCCCTCCGCTATAAAAGCGCCCTCTCGCCCGGGCTGGAGCTCAGAGTGACGCCGCCGCCGAGGAGGAGAGAGCGGGGCTCTTTTGCAAGCGGAGCTCGCGGGCGCCCTCTAGGGTGAGTAGAGGGGAAGGGAGGAGGCGGAGGAAAGGGGGGGTGGTGGGAAAAGTGGGGGGGGCTCTTGCCCATCTGCAGTGGGGGAGGGAGGGGGAGAGAATTGGGGCTGGGGGCTCAAGGGGAGGGGGGGAGCCAAGGTTGAAGCCCCCTCCCCTTCCCCATCTCCGATCCCCTGAGGCTCCCCCAGCCCCGCTTTCCCCCCCCCTGGGCTCCTGGTGGCGGGGAGGGAAGCAAGCCTTAGTCATCGTCCTGCAAAGCGCGGCGGGGAGGCGACGGCGCGCGGTGCACCTGCAGCGCAGGTAGGGCGAGCCCGGTTGCTAGGAGACCGCCCGGGGGCAGGAAGGTGAGCTCATTGCAGCTCAGGCGGCTCTCTCTCTCTCTCTCCCCCCCCCTCTCTCTTTTCTCTCCCCCCCCCCTCCCCAACAACAACAACAACCACCTCCTGGCCAGGTAGTCCTCTCCTCCTCCACCTGGGCTTGCCAGGAAGAATTCATGCTGCCAGGTGTAGGGTTTTGTCCCCTGGTCTCCAAAGAGGTGGGGGGGGGGGCTCAGCTTGCAGGTCTAAGGGGTTTCCCCCACCCCCACAAAGGAGAGGAGGGAGCAGGGGGGCTTCACCTGTCCTCCAAAGCCCACCTGAAGGCAGGAGGAGAAGCAACGGATGGAAACTGACCCAGGAGAGAGAGAGAGAGAGAGAGAGAGAGAGAAGCAACCTGGAATTAAGGAGAGGGAATGTTCTGAAAGGGAAGGACGATTCACCAGTGGAATAGCTGGCCACTAGAAGTTGTGGGTGCTTCATCATTTGGGGGCTTTTTAAGAAGAGACCTGACAGACACCTGTCTGAAATGGTCTAGGTTAGGGTCTCCTGCTCGAGCAGGGGGTTGGACTAGAAGACCTCCAGGGTCCCTTCCAGCTCTATCCTGATTGACAGATGGATTGAAATGGCCTAGGGGTCTCCTGACAGAGCAGGGGGTTGGACTAGAAGACCTCTAAGGCCCCTTCCAGCTCTATCCTGATTGACAGATGGATTGAAATGGCCTAGGGGTTCTCCTGCGTGAGCAGGGGGTTGGACTAGAAGACCTCTAAGGCCCCTTCCAGCTCTATCCTGATTGACAGATGGATTGAAATGGCCTAGGGGGGTCTCCTGCGTGAGCAGGGGGTTGGACTAGAAGACCTCTAAGGCCCCTTCCAGCTCTTGTTATTCTGTTATCCTTTCGGGAGATTGAGCTGCAAGAGCCGAACGACCAGCTGTCTCAACCTCTCCCCCGCCCTTCCCCGCGCGTTGCCCGAGCCAACAATGATTGTGCCATTTGTGTGGCACCAGAAACGCTGGTGCCAGCCTCTAACTCCCACACTCCCTGCCCCCCCCCCCCCCCCCGCCAGCCTTTGCAAAATGCTTCCATCAAATACCTGGGCATCGCCCTGTCTCCCCCCACCCCCCCATTTCTTAAAAGATGACCACACTGTGGGTTAAGGGCAGTGCCAATCTAGGGCAGAGCAGGTGTCATATTCAACAGATGGTCTTTAGAACTGGCGGGCAAAGGGGGCAACCGAGCCCCGCCCCCCACACACAGCGCCACTCTGGGTCCTGCACCCAGCTTTTTGTGGCGCCTACCAAGGATTGCGTTTGTGCTGTTTTTGTTTTTTTTTGTTTTTTTTTTGCAAAGCTGGTTTATTTTAAAAGATGCCATTTGCTCTTTCGGGGCAAGTGCCCATCGAGTAATGGTTGCAGGAGGGAAGTCCTCCGGACGGCTGGCATGGAAGAGACCCCAGGGGTGTGAGCCAAGATTTGCCACGGCAGGTTTTTCCTCGTGACGGCAATTGGCGCCAGAATTTCCGTGGTTTAAGTTAGCCTGCTTTTGCCACCAGAAGTTGTGGGTGGCTCAATCCCTGGAGGTTTTTAAAAAGAGACTGGGCAGCCATTGGTCTGAAAAGGACTAGGGTTTCCTACTTGAGCAGGGGGTTGGGATAAATGACCTCCAAGGTCCCTCCCGACTCAGTCGTTCTGCAATTCTATAATTGCAGACCAATCAGCCAGTGGAATAATTTTCCTCCGGAAGTTGTGGGTGGCTCCATCCCTGGAGGTTTTTAAGAAGAGATCGGACAGCCCTTTTGGCCGGAAAAGTCTACGGTTTCCTGCCTGAGCGAGGGGGTTGGGATAGATGACCTCCAGGGTCCCTTCCAACTCTTATTCCAATGGATCGATTTCAAGAGCTTTTCCTTTGCCACCGTTGTGAAGTGATTCCCTGCAAGCTTGGCTAACTTAAGTCGCTCGGGGGGTTAAGCCGAATCCAGCTTCCTCGTTGACTTCGTCACAAAAAGGGGGATGGCGGGGGGACGCTGCCACCGTCGTAAATACGAGTTGGTGGCCAAGCGTATGGATTTTGACCCACGGGGAACGTCTGCGACGCTCGTTAAGTGTGAAAAAAACGCCGATAAGTTGCGTTTTTTCCAGTTGCAACTTGGAACGGACGCTAAATGAAATGTCCACAAGTCCGGGATGACGTGCACGACGAAAATCCCATCCTAAAGTTGCGGTTGTGTTGCAGTCCAGTAACAAGCCTCATTATCTTCCAACTGGGTTTGGGTGGGTTAGGTGTGAGTAGGGGGCTGTCCCTGAAACCTCTCTCTCCCTTCCTCCAGAGTTGCGTCTTGGTGTAGCTCCTCTGGGCTCTTCCGTGGCACTTTGCAAAAAGGATGTGGTGGAACTGTGTAAGCTAAGCTTGCCGGTGACTGTGGTTTGTTGATATTAATTACGTTTAATTACTTGGTTTCCTCCCGTGGACATTTTCAGGAAAGGAGATAAAGACCAAAAGAGAGAAAGGATTGGAGGGACACAATTTCTTCCTCTTGGGAGAAATTGGGTTTCGGGAATACTGCTAGCAATAAATAAACTCTGAATTCCTAGGCTTTGTAAAGCCTTAGTAAGGCCACTCCTGAAATGCTGCATCCAGTTTTGGTCCCCACGTTACAAAAAAAAAAAAAGAGGTTGGAAAAAGTGGAAAGAAGAGCAAACAAGATGATTAAAAGGCCTGGAGACGAAAAGATACGAAGAACGGTTGCAGGATTTGGGTTTGGCCAGTCTAGAGAAAAGAAGGACCACGGGGGGACGTGATAGCATCGTCCAGTATTTGAGGGGCTGCCCCAAAGAAGAAGGGGGGTGTCCATTTATTTTCCAAAAGACCAGAAAGCCAAGACAAGAAGCAACGGATGGAAACTCACCAAGGAGAGAAGCAACCTGGAACTAAAGAGAAACTTCCTAACAGTGAGAACAATTAACCAGTGGAACTGCTTGCCACCAGAAATTGTGGATGCTCCATCGCTGGAGGATTTTAAGAAAAGAATGGACAGCCACTTGTCTGAAATGGCCTAGGATCTCCTGCTTGAGTAGGGGGCTGGACTAGAAGACCTCCAAGGTCCCTTCCAGCTCTATTCTGATTGATTGATTGATTGATTGGTATGGTTTAGGGTCTCCTACTCGAGCAGAAGGCTGGACTAGAAGACCTCCAGGGTCCCTCCCACCTCTGTTCCGATTCTGATTAGCCCCCGATTCAAAAGCTTTCCGCTATTTTTCGTCTTCCTCCAAAACCAGGTTTTGGTAAAAAATATCGGGATTTTCTTCCGATTAAAATGTTAGCTTAAAAATGGCCGACGGCCGACTCACAATTTTGTGTAATCCACAAATGGATCTTTGCCGGGGTTTTTTGAGCAATTCAATTACCCCCAAAGGACTCTCTCTGTGTGTGTTAGAAGAGTGAAAAAAGATTCCCCCACCCCACCCCACCTCCGGGACCCTTGATAGGAAAGTTTTGTGGGTGACACCTTTTTGTTGTGTCCGGCAAGGACACAAGGGGGGTTTTTAAGTTGTCGTTTGTGCAAGCTCGTGTTTGGCGTTTGCTGCAGGAATCGTTTCCAATTCTGGGCTGCCAAGGCAACGCTGCAGCCTTCGGATAAGCTGAATTTTTGCTTGAGTGGTAAGCAGCGCATGCCGTGAGAATTTGGGGCAACGGATCCCACGTTGCCGATCTATGGATATATTTGTGTGTGTGTGTGTGTGTGTGTGTGTATACCGACAAAGGAGGAATATTTGTTTGCTCAGGGTTGAAATTGAGGGGTCCTTGGTTCTCTCTGAGTTTTGTGGTTTTCTTGTAGACCTTTCACAACCCAACTAGGGAATATCATCAGTGCTAGAAGGAGTGGGGTTTGAGGAGGAGAAGAGAAGAAAAGAAGGGAGGAAGGGAGAAAGAAGGAAAGAGGAGGAGGAGGTTTGTAGAGTCCTTGGTGCTCTCTGAGTTTTGTGGTTTGCTTGTAGACGTTTCATTACCCAACAAGGGAACATCATCAGTGCAAGAAGGAGTGGAGTTTGAGGAGTTGATGAGGAAGAGGAGAAGAGAAAGGGAAGAAGGAAGGAAAAGGAAAGAGGAGGAGTACTGTGGGGTCCTTGGTACTCTCAGAGCTTGGTTGGGTTGTTGTTTTTTCCAGACGTTTCATTACCCAACTAGGTAATACCATCAGGGTTAGAAGGGAGTGGGGTTTGAGGAGAAAGAGGAGAAGAGAAAAGGAAGAAGGAAGGAAAAGGGAGGAAGAAGGAAAGAGGTGGGGGAGGTTTGTGGGGTCCTTGGTGCTCTCTGAGTTTTGTGATTTTTTTTGCAGGCGTTTCGTGACCCAACTCGGTAACATCATCCATGCATGATGGAAGTGCGGAGGTAGTGGGGGGGGAGCGGTTTCCTCTCGGTTCCTCGAACTCTGATCTTGGTTTTTTCTTCTTGCAAATATTTCATGACCCAGCTAGGTAACATCCGTGGTAGAAAGGGAGTAGGATTTGCAAGGGGGAGGAGGAGGAAGAGGAGGAGGAGGAAAACAAGCAAGCTCAGAGGGCACCAAGGAGTCTCTCCCTCCCTCCCTCCCTCTCTCTCTCTCTCTGTCCTTGAATTGTGAATTTTTACAGTTTGTTTTCCTCCAAATATTACTTCTTGGTCTCTTTTCCCCTCATCCTATTCGGAGGTACTTTCTGAGCTGGCTAACTTGGGCGTTTCCTTTTCCTAATAACTCTTTTGAAACTCAAAAAAGTTCAGATTCCAGGTAGCCCTCGTCTTACAACCGTTCCATTTAGCGACCGTTCGAAGTTACGACGCGGCTGAGAAAAGTGACCCCTTTTTTCTTTTTGTCCCCACCCTAACGCCCGTTGCAGCATCCCCCGCGGTCACACTCGATCCAAATTCGGGACTCTCAGGCCATTGACTCATAGTTACGACCGTCGCAGTGTCCTGGTGGGTGGGTGTCACGTGATCATTCCCCCCAGGATTCGCAGAACTGACCGTGCGGAGCAATTTGCTTAACAAATGCGGCCGGGGAAGTTGGTAAAACGAGGCAAAACTCGCAGAAATGTTGGGCTCGGTTATGGTTGTAGGCCGAGGACTATTTCCAGTGGGTTGAAACGGAAGTTCTTGGCTGCTCTGGTCTTCGTTTTTTTTTTGGTTTAGGGCCTCGTCTTACCCATGTGCCTGCATGGTTTTTTTTTTTAATTTATTTTTTTTAAAAAAGTTTTACAAATACATTTTCTCCCCAATTTCCCCCCCCCCCCATACCCTCCCTAACCCTCCCCTTTCCCCCCCCAGGACTTCCACAGTATAAAATCCTAATTGAGAAATACATTTTATAAAACTTATAAAACTTAAACCCCTCCACCCCCTATATACTGTTAATACCTTCCTAAAACTCAATTAATTTAACCCTACATAATGCATTCGTTCAGCTAAAAGCTATCTGATATTTCTTAGTTCGGTATTTATTCTGCACGTAATCTATCCACTTTTTCCACTCCCCTACATAAGTCTCTTGAGTTCGGTCTTCTTTAAGTACGCTGAAATCTTCGCCATCTCTGCAAAACTGCCCATCTTCAAACCTGCATTGTTTTAAGACAATCTGGATTTCCCATCCTAGAAAGTGAGGACAATCAATCAATGGAAGAGAAGTTGCCTCCAGAAGTTGTGAGTTGCTCCCATCACTGGAGGCTTTGAAGACGAGACTGGATTGCCACTTGTCTGGAACAGACTAAGTTGAGTCTCCTGCTCAAGCAAGGGGTTGGACTAGAAGACCCCTAAGGTCCCTTCCAGCTCTATCCCGATCCCGATTAGTCCCCGACCCTTCACCAAATTTTATCTTCCTCCAGCTGAGCACGTAGAAACGGCGGATGACTCGGTCATCACATCCTGTGATTGTATAGTCTATTCATCTGTGAAATTCCAGTATTTTTACTTTGGATATTTCTGACTCACCCACAATTTCATATCCCGTGGACGGCCGAAAACACCAAAAAAAAAAAAAAAAACCACACACCAAACATCCCCACATATTTTTAACATTTTACAATTCATCTTACAATGAACTCGGGTATGAAAATGGATTTTTTTTAAAAAAACAAAAAAATAATTTTTTAAATTTAAAATGTTTAAATTTAATTTAATTTAAATTTAATTTAATTTAACAATTTTTTAAAAAAAAAAGTCTAAAAGGGTTTGTTTTGGGGTTGTTGGTTTTTTGGGGGCAACTTTTGCAAAAGTTTTCTCTCTTTTTTTTTTTTGAATCAAGAGTTTGGGAAGGGCCAGATGTCTGAGTTGCCAGTTGTTCTTTCGGTCAAGCCCTACCTCGCAGGGTGGTTGTGTGGAAAAATAGATGGAAGACGAGGCCTCCTTGCCTTCAGTTGCAAAAAAAAATAATAAATGAATAAAAAGGGCAGGATAAATATATAATAAATATATAAAGTGGATTGCCTCGAACTTACAACCGCAATTGACCCCCCCCAAAAAAATTCTGCTGTTAAGCGAGACATTTAAGTGGGCTTTCCCCCGTTTTACGACCGATCTTGCTACAGTTGTTAAAGGAGGAACATGGTTGTTAAGTGAATCTGGCTTCCCACCTTGACTTTTGCTGGTCAGAAGGTCGTAATAGCGGGTCGTGTGACCTTGGGACCCAACAACCGTCGTAAATACGAGTCAGTGGCCAATCGTCTGAATTGGGGACGGCTGCAACGGTTGTAAGCGTGGGGAAAAAAACCCGGTCAAAAGGCCCCCCCCTTTTTTTCCCAGGTCCGTTGTAATGTTCGAGCGGTCACTAAACGAACCGTCGTAAGTGGAGGACTACCTCTTGGGGTTTCACTGTAGGTTCCTTAAAAAACGACGCTCCGATTTTTCTCTAGAAGCGGGGCTGAATTGCCTCAAAGTCAGTATGGATTTAAACATTTTGTCTGAATCGCATTCGGGGTCACATCCGGTTCCTTCGAAGAGCGGAAGGCGCGAGAATTTTCCTTTCGCTCTTAAATGAAAAATAACGCCGAATGGTCAATGTTTGATTATTTTTTTAAAAAACCAGCGGTCTCAATTTGAGGGGGGTCCCTCAGTGCTCTTTGAGCCTGGGGGTTTCCTTGTAGACGTCTAATGACCCAACTAGGTAACATCATCAGTGTTAGAAGGGAGTAGGATTTGCAGAGAGGAGAAGGAGGAGGAGGCAGAGGGGAAGAGGAAGAGGAGGAGAAGAGGAGGAGGAGGAAGACTATGGGGTCCTTGGTGCTCTCTGAGCTTGGGGGTTTCCTTGCAGACGTCTAATGACCCAACTATGTAACATCATCAGTGCTAGAAGGGAGTAGGCTTTGCAGAGAGGAGGAGGAGGAGGAGGAGGCAGAGGGGAAGAGGAAGAGGAGGAGAAGAGGAGGAGGAGGAAGACTGTGGGGTCCTTGGTGCTCTCTGAGCTTGGGGGTTTCCTTGCAGACGTCTAATGACCCAACTATGTAACATCATCAGTGCTAGAAGAGAGAGGGGTTTGCAAAGAGGAAGAGGAGGAGGTAATATTGTCCCATCTCCAAATTCTGGATTTTTTGGGGGGGGGAAGAATAACCTTCCCGCGAGAGGAAAAAAATCTCCCAGATCAGCTCGTGCCGTCTTCCAACCAGCATCTCCTTCAAAGTTTTCCCGCAGGGGAGGTTGGTTGGTGGGCGGCAGTGGCGGCCCCTCCAGGATGGGCTGTTTTCGAGGCTTTAAAATAAAATCACAAAAATAATAAAAATTGCCGGCTTTTTAAGAAATGCTCGGCGGAGATCCGGCTCTCCTGGCATCCCCAAACGGCTAATAATTATTATTATTATTATTATTATTATAATTAAATTCCGGTTGTTGTAAGGAAGGAAGGCTGCCCTCCTGCCCTCTTTTTGCTTGTGCTGAGTTTTTCCCCTCCAGGCTGTGGCGGAAACCTGTATTAACTCGGGAGTGGCTTCCGATGGGGTGCCTTCTTCCCACCCACCCACCCTTCCTCCTCCTCCTCCTCCTCCTCTTCCTCCGCTCGCAGGCGTTGGAAAGGCGGAGGAAGTGATGTCAGGTAGTTGTTAAACCGGGATGAGCAGCCGGTTGTGTGCCCCTCCCGCCTCTGGAGATTTACTCCTGATAGTTGGCGGCTGAGTAGGCAAAAAACTAGAGAGAGCAAAGGCTGGGAGAATGTGGTTTTTTTTTTTTTTTTTGGAAGCCCAGCAAAGGAACTCTGAGCCCCCCTCCCCACCTCTCTGTCTCTCTCTTTGTGCAGGGTAGACCCCCCACCCCTCCTCACCTTTCTGACGTTTCCGGGCTCCTTGGCACAACCCCAAGAGGGGGGCTTGGCACAGAGAGAATCCTGGCTTTTGGATGGTTGTGGGGGGGTGGGGGTCACCCTCATGACCTCTCCCTCCCTCCCTCCTCTCCCTCCCTCGCCCCCAGATAATTGCTTGTAGGCTCAGGCGGGGAGAGAATGGGTTTGCAAATGAGAGCAGTTTGGGGGAGGGGGGTTTTGGGGGGAACAAAATTGGCCAGTTTGTCGTTGTGTTGTCTTGTGTTGTTGTGTTGCGTGCTAGCAGCCGTCGAAAGGAATTTCGGGGTCCCTTTTTCGGATGGTGCAAGGGGTCTTAAGTAGGGCTCAGTAAGACAGCGGAGTATTTGCCAGTTCAGAATAGAGTTGGAAGGGGCCTTAAGAGGTCTTCTAGTCCAGCCCCAAGCTCGAGCAGGAAACTCTATAGTTAGAGGTCTTCTAGTCCAGCCCCAAGCTCGAGCAGGAAACCCTGTAGTACTATTTCAGACAGAAGGTTGTCCGATCTCGTCTTAAAAAGCCTCCAGTGATGGAGCAACCACAACTTCTGGTGGCAAGTCGTTCCGCGGGTTATTCTCACTGCCAGGAAATTGCTCCTTAGTTCTAGGTTGCTGCTCTCCTTGTTTGACTTCCGTCCGTGGCTTCTCGTCCGGCTGTTCCCTCCCTGCCCTTCCCGTGGACCCATCGAGGCTGATGCCCAGGGGGGGGGGGGGCTCCAGGTGCCCCTTCTCTCCAGTCTCTCCCCCCCCCCCCCCCGGGGCTGGGTGATTCAGCTCTGACCTGGGCATCCCTCCCCTCCCTTTCCAGAATATTCTCCTCCATCCCTTCATTACGGGACGACTTCCTTTCACTAATAACACACCTTGCAAGTTGTTATTAGTGCACAAGGGGTGTTTCTGGAGACAGGAAGGGCGCTGCAGACAATTTCCTTCCGTGGCCCAGCTTTCTCCCACACGCCAGGAGAGGGGAATCTAGGTTGCCTTTTGAGAAACTGAGGCCGGGAGGGAGTAGATAGGAGGGTGGGGCACCAGAGGCCTTTTGTGTTTCGGGACAGGAAATGAAAGGGTAGAAAGAGAGAGAGGAAGAAAGAAAAAGAAAGAGAAAGGAAAAGAAAGAACAAAAAGGAAAGAGAAAGAAAGGAAAGGAAAGACAAGGAAAGAGAGAGAGAAGGAAAGAGAAGGAAAGAAAAGGGAAAAAGGGAAAGAGAGAGAAAGAAAAAGAGGGAAAGGAAAGAAAGAAAAAGGAAAGGAAAGAGAAGAGAAGGAAAGAGAGAGAGAGAGAGAAAGAAGGAAAAAAAGTCAGGGAGAGAAAGAAAGAAAAGCAGTCATAAGTGGGAAAGGAAAGAGAGGAAAGGAAAGAGAGGAAAGAGAGAAGGAAAGAAGGAAAGAAAAAGAAAAAAGGGAGAGAGAAAGAAAAAGAGGGAAAGGAAAGAAAGAAAAAGAAAGAAAAAGAAAAGGAAAGAGAGAGGAAAGAGAACGAAAGAGAGAGAGAGAGAAAGAAGGAAAAAAGTCAGAGGGAGAGAAAGAGAAAGAAAGAAAAGCAGTCATAAGTGGAAAAGGAAAGAAAAAAAAAGGAAAGAGAGAGGAAAGAGAGAAGGAAAGAGAGAGAGAAAGAAGGAAAAAAGTCAGGGAGAGAAAGAGAAAGAAAAGCAGTCATAAGTGGAAAAAGAAAGAAAGAAAAGGAAAAGGAAAAAAAAGGAAAGAGCTCAAAACATAGGGAGAATTACAGTCATTATACTAATATCATTATTGCTTACTTGCATAATCCTCATTAAAACACTGGGTGGTCTCCTTTCCCTCCCTGTGTTGCATTCTCTTTTCCAAGTGTTGCTTTTCTTGGCCTCCACAAAGGGAATCGGTGTTAAGGAAATCCAAACTTCCTTTATGGAGAAGTCTGAAATATTCCGGTCAACTAAACGGACTTAACAGCAGTTCCTTTCGAAGTTACAACGGACTTGGGACCGTTTTTCACCCTTAGGACCGTCACAGCATCTAGGGTCACACACCCCCTTCTCCTTTGACCCTGGGGTCATTCTTACGCTTCCCTCTTCTTCCTTCCCCAGGGAGCCCAGGGAGCTTCTGAAGACCATGGACTCCTTCTGAAAGCCCGATGAGAAGGCCAAGCACTGTCCACCACAAGCCATGTCCACTACAGGCATTGCGGCCCAGGAGGTCAACCTCTCCTTGAACCCCGGCTTTCTCCGTAATGGAAGCCTGGAGGCCTGTTGCCATCGCCACAACAGCCAGCTTGCAAAGTGAGTGCTGGACAAAGAGGGGGGGCGGGAAGAGAGCGGGACAGATGGACGACGCAGCGCGCCTGGCTCTTAGATACGCCATCGTGCTTCCCGTTTCATTTACGGTTGTGTGTTTTTTCCCCCCTCTTTTCTCTTACAACTCAGCCCTTTCTTCCGCGTGGACTCCGTAGCAATGGCTTGCAACCTGAAGCCAGGACCGCATCCCTTGGCCTCCGTTGGTAGGTACCCCCAAAAATTGTCCCGTTTCTTATTTTATCCCACCTGAAGGCTTTCGGGGTCTCCGCCGCCCGGAAGGCCTTGCGTTCCTCTTGTCTTAGCGCAGGGGGTCTCCCAAATTTTGCAGCTTTGCAGACCGGGGATTGGGGGGGGCAGAGGGGATGGTTCCACGCAAGCCCACCGCTCATGGGGAACATACCCCTGCCCTCCCCCCCTCCCCCAACCAGCCAGTCCGCAAAGCCGAAAAAAATGAGGAACTCTACATAAAAGGCAGAGTTTCCCCTGTGGGCCTTAGCATTTCCAGTTATCCAAAATCTATCTATTATTTATCCCTCCTAAAAGGGAGGCGGTGGCTCAGTGGCTAAGATGCTGAGCTTGTCGATCGAAAGGTTGGCAGTTCAGCGGTTCGAATCCCGAGTGCTGCGTAACGGGGTGAGCTCCCGTTCCTTGTCCCAGCTTCTGCCAACCTAGCAGTTCGAAAGCAAGTAAAAAAAATGCAAGTAGAAAAATAGGGACCAACTTTGGTGGGAAGGGAACAGCGTTTTCCGTGCGCCTTTGGCGTTGAGTCATGCCAGCCACATGACCACGGAGACGTCTTCGGACAGCGCTGGCTCTTCGGCTTTGAAACGGAGATGAGCACTGCCGCCTAGATTCGGGAACGACTAGCACGCATGTTCAAGGGGAACTTTTACCTTTACCTTATTTATCCCAAGATACCTTTCCTTCTAGGCCATGTCTCCTGTCCCGATCCAGACGGCGGTACGAGCTTCCTCTTGAGAGCCAGCCCTTCTCTCCTTCGCCCTCCTGCTCCTTCCGCCTCCGAAGACCGCCTCGTTTCCAGCTTCGGTGGACTTTCTCTGACCATGAACCGGAACTCTGACGAGACGCCTTCTCAAATCCCGGGGAAGAGCGGGCCCCTCCTCTCCCTTCCCCTGTCTTCGGTGGAGCGAAGCGCCCGTCCACTGCCACCTCTGCCCATCGCCGAAAACTTCCTGCACGACGAAGTGGATCGAGAAGTGGAGTTCCTGACCAGTTCGGATACCGACTTCTTGCTGGAGAACTGCGCGAGTCCCAGTTTTAAGCTTTCAGCTCAGGGTAGGCGCAGTTTCAGGGGCTGCGGCCAGATTAACTACGCCTACTTCGACGCTCCGGCAGAGGTGAAGCCTCAACAGGCCAGCTGTCCAGAGAGCACCTGTCCGCCCCCTCCACCGCCACAACAACAACCTCACCGCCGGCTCCGCCGTTCTCATTCAGGCCCTGCTGGGTCCTTCAACAAACCGTCGGTCAGGGTCTCTAGCCACCTCTGTCATTCGTCTCCCAGCTCCGATGATGACAAACCCGAGGTTCCCCCCAGGGTACCTCTGCCTCCCCGGCCCCTCAAACCTGATTATCGGAGGTGGTCAGCCGAAGTGACCTCCAGCGTGTATAGCGACGAGGACAAACCGCCCAAAGTCCCTCCGCGGGAACCTCTGCCCTGGAGCCATTCTCGGACGCCGAGTCCCAAAACGTTGCCGGCTTATCTCCACGGGGTCATGCCTCCGACGCAGAGTTTTGCCCCGGATCCGAAGTACGTCAGCAGCAAAGCTCTCCAGAGGCAGAACAGCGAAGGTTCATCCCACAAGGTGCCCTGTATTCTCCCCATCATCGAAAACGGCAAAAAAGTCAGCTCCACTCACTACTACCTCTTGCCCGAGAGACCCCCTTATTTGGACAAATATGAGATGTTCTTCCGGGAGGCAGAAGAGGGCAGCTTGAGGCCGGAGGAGGGACGGCGGCAGGCGGGCCCCGAAGCTGCCACTCTGGTCAAGGCTGACTTGGGAGGACTAGTCAAACGCAAACATTTGGCGTGTATGGTTTCTCCCTAGGGGGCCAGTGGTGACAGGACAGCGGTGAACATTGAAAAGTTTTTGAATCCGAGAACAGCGACAACTTCTCCAAGGACCCTGTGTAGAGACTGGACATAAAAGGGGAGGTGGAGACGTCAGTGCTGGAGCCTCCTGGACGGACGGCAATGGTAGCTACGGCTCAACTGCCGACACCCAGGAGGAGGAGACTTGGAAGGACAACAAGTCCTACACAACTGAGATTGGCCAGTTATTGAATATTCGAGAGCTGCGGTCTCCGACCTTTACGGCTTTACGAACCGGTGAGGGGTGGAAGTGGGATGGTTCCACGCGAATGTATGCAGCTCCCTTTGTGCGACCGGCGGGCACGCACGTCTCCCACTCGCACAAATGGCATCGTGCGTGCCTGCTGTCCTGCCTGCTTCCACGTCCCGGTTCCTGAACGGGCCACTGCTTGGTAGCGGGCTGCGGCCCCAGGGGTTGGGGATCCCCGTTCTAGAATAATATATATGTAGAAACTCACCTAAGTTAGAACGACCAAATTGTAGTCCTGCTGAGGTGACTGGTGGCTTTAACTGAAAGCCCAGAAGTTCAGTATTTTTTTTTGTGGGTGTTAATAGACGTTTTTCCACTTTGGGGGGTAGGTAGATTTTTAAATTATTTCTGTCCCGGGATGTTCTGTCTTCTCTGTTCCTTTTGGGGATGGGCGGGGGAAAACACGGCCATGGACAGAGTTGGGCTGCCCACTCACTTCCCTGTCCCTTGGCTTGTCCCTTCTTGTTCCGTGGGCTGTGCAGCCATCTACATTTTTGAGGTCCAAGAAAGATTTATTTGATTTCTTTAGATCAGCGGGCCCCAAACTTTCTAGCTTGGTGGTCCGGCCCCTGGGAGGGGAGGAGGACAGGGAGAGGAGATGGTTTCAGTGCAGTGGTGGATTTCAACCGGTAGCAGCGGTGGGAGGCTCCACTCCACTTGCCCGGACATCATCACGGACGCTCTGTGCGAAGCAAACACGCACACACGCGCGCTCACAGTTCCAAACCGGTAGCAAAAGTAAGTGAAACCCACTTCTGGTTTCGTGTCTCCATTTGGGCTCGCACAAAAGGACCTTCGTGCTCGAGCGGAGCGCCCACGGTTCGCGCAAGTGCGCGAGCGCCCGTCACTCACGCGCAAGTAAAGCTACGGACGTGTGTAGAGTCGCTCGCCGCTGGTACGGCCCAGTTCCAAAAACAGGGCCCGGCCCGGGGGGGGGGGAGGGTTGGGGGGTCAACCCTCAACAGCTCTGCGTTTCTGCAGCTGCTGAGGGCTTTGTGTGACCGCACAACAACTCAAAAGATGCATTCCGACTCGGCCACAATATTTGTTTGAAAAGGGGGACCAATTGTTTAGATATAGAGCCGTTCTTGATTGTGGGGTCACGAATCTTGGGAACGGAGGCTGCTTGGTCCCACTTTTGAATAATTTCTGATCCACGAAGGGTTTCATTCCACATTCAACATGCACACTGGATAAATTAGCAGGAGGCCAAAACTGACGCTCCGACCAAGGTCCGTCCTGGTGGTTTTTTTCGAGTGGGGGGATTAACACAAACCCCCCATTGTTTACACTTCCCGATCCGCTAAAATGGGGAACATTTTCTGTCTCTTTTTTTCTTCTTCTTCTTTCCTGACATTTTAGGAAAGCTGACCGTTCTAATTCAAACGAAAATGAAGGTTAAATCACAGAAACAATGCACTGAAAAACTTCGGTCTGGGGTGTACAGTTGTCGAGGGGATTTGTGTTCAGTTGTATTTTGGAGATATATATATATATATATATATATATTGTCACGTCTTGGATTTAATAAAGTTATGACATACTTATTTATGGTAAAGGTGCAGCTCCTATATTTATTGGGTTATCCAGGCTTCCCCTTCCCTGTTCTCCTTCGACCTGCTCTTTTTAAGACGGCGAGCCCGAATGGAGTTGCCACACAGAATTGCCACTCGGTGTGTGTTTTTTAGGGTGTGTGTTCCTACGCACTCCCAACATTGGTCAATCCCGTCGTACGATGTGCCTACTATCAACATTGGGCAGTCTGCCACGCTGCGGGTGCAGAAGAAGTTGTAGGCTGGGTTTTGAAGCTCCTTAAGAAGGCAGCTAGCTGCGAGTTTTGGGACTTTTTAACTCCTCGGGTTACAACTACCACGGTTTTTGTGTTGCTGAGTGAGGCACAGCTCAATGTGCAGCTTTCTGATCTTTTAATGCCACGGTTGTTAAGCGAATCGGACTTCCCCTCTTGACTTGGCTTGTCAAAACGTTTAAAATAACACAGAGGCTGTTAACGTCATGTTTGCTAAAAGGACAATTTTGGTCTTTCCAACACCCACACAAACACAGTTTCGGAACGGAGGTTTGAAAACAGGTTGGATAAAAAATTGATGATTTAAAAAAAAAAATAAGATTTTTAAAAATTTGCATCAGATTTTTCTGATTTAAATCGTTTTTTTAAAAAAATCAGATTTATTTTAATAAAATGCTTTTGGAATAAGCGATCTAAAGATAGTTTTCTACTTAAGTTACATTAATCATTTAGTTTATTCAGCATGAAACGGAGCTTACGTTATGTAGCGTAAGATTCTGCAATATTTACGTTTTTTGGTAAACTCGTCCAATGAATCCAGGCTCGGCATGGATGCACCCACACAATTTCACAGCAGAGGTGACAGTTGCTCTTTTAAAAAAAAAATTACGAATTAAATCGAGTGGATTTAAATCGAGCCTTTTTACTAGCGATTTAAATCAATGTGATCCTGTTTGAAAAGGAATGGATTTTGCTCTTAATCCAGCGGATAGATCAGAGAATCTTGAATCCAGAACTGGGTTCTCATCAGATTGCAATCCCGTCCAACTCTGCCCTCTGGTGGATGCTTTGGGCATTACAGCGGGGGGGGGAAAGGGGGGGGACCAAATTCTGCCCCAGTGGAGTTGCCCCCCCCCACAAGACCACCATCTTTGGGTGGGTTTGAAGGTGCCTCTGCCACCAGAGGGACTTTTTCCATGCATGAATACTGATAGTCCTCGAATTTACAACAGTTCATTTAGTGACCGTTTCAAAGTTACAACAGCCCTGAGAAAAAAGGGGACTCGGGACCGTTTCTCACGCTTACGACTGTTTGTGGCATCGCGTGATCAAAATTCAGACCCTTGGCAACTCACCTTTACGATGGTTTTTCACACTTAACGTCCGTTGCAGCATCCCCCGCGGCCGCGTGATCAGAATTCCGACGCTTGGCCGCTGACTCGCATTTATGACGGGTTCCGGGGTCACTGTTGCGACCTTTTGGCCATTTGTTTATTCACAACTGGAATGTTCCTAACTTAACATTCTGCAGAGATTCACTTAACAACTCTGGCACGAAGGGTCGTAAAACAGGAGCAAACCTCACTTAGCAAATGTTTGGCTGAGCGACATAAATTTTTGGATTCCACTGTGGTCGCAAGGCAAGGACTACCTATAATTTGTTCGATAATGCTCCATGCCGAGCCCTAAAATAATCTTTATTTCGTGCTAAATCCTGAACTAAACTCAATACTGAATCCTAAATTTACTTAATAACCTACGATGCTAAATAATAAACTCAGTTCTAAATGATGAAGAATTTCTTCAATGACACTCAAAATGCTAAAATAATACTAAATACTAATTTGTTTTATAACGTTCAATGCTCGCTGCTTTTTTTATTCCACGCTGCCCAACTTGCATTTTCCTAGCGCAAGGTTTGAATTTTTTTATAGATAATTGTGATTTTTTTAATTCTAATTCTTGTCTAATTCTAATTCTTTTAAAATTATAATTTTTCTATCATTTTTTAATAATTCTGAACGGAATCGGGTGTAAGGTTTATTAATTTTTTTAAAAAAAATTTTTGTTTTGTTTTAATGATTTCCCAGCCAAGAAAACACCACCGTTCAATGTGTATTTTCTTTTTTATTGCATGAATGAAATTGCCACAAGGGACGCTGGCAACCCTGCTCCGTTCCTTCGACGGTTCGCCCACTAAAGGGGGGGAAAAAAAAATATTCCTGGTCGTAAAAATGAAACAGGCGAGGCTTTCTGGATGTGTCATGCTTCTAGTCCTTAAGGACGAGAGGCGCTTTCGTCTGGGCGGCCACTTCCTTCCCCAGCAGCGTTTCCACAATCGCCAGGCCGAATTCGAAACTGGTGCCCGGTCCTCGGCTCGTCATGATGTGCCCGTCTTTCTCCACTCGATTCTCCGAGTATTTGTAGTGATCTTAACGGGGGAAGAGAAAAGCCTTAGTAGTTACTCCAGGTGATAAAATAGGCACCCACTTCCCCCAACAACAACTTTACACGGCTCTCCGACCCTCAACTCCGCTCCAGATCCACTTCTGATTCAAGGTTCTCCTTTTAGGGACCGTTCCTCGCACTTATGACCATTGCAGCACATGATTTATGCTTGGATGCTTCACGTTCACAATGGCTGTTCGGTTGTGAAGGGTTTCCCGGTGGACTTTGCTCATCAGATGGTCGCAAAAGGGGACGCCGCAACCGTCATAAAAACGAGTCAGCTGCCAAACATCCAAATGTGGAGCATATGACCTCCAGGACACTACAACGTAGCGACGGATTCATCTTTACGACGGCTGCAGTGTCCCCGGGGATCACGGGATCTCCCTTTGTGCGACTTTCCGAGGAGCGCGAAGTCCACGGGGAAACCGGATTCGCTTAGCGGCCACGTGACTAATTTAACAACTGCAGGGATTCCCTTAACAACAATGGCAAAGAAAGATCATAAAATTTATTGGCAGCTTCTAATTCTTAGAACTTTATTTGCATTTTCTGATGCTTAGAATTTTATTTGCATTTTCTGAATGCGTAGAATTTTATTTGCATCTTCCAATTCTTAGAATTTTATTTGCATCTTCCAATTCTTAGAATTTTATTTGCAGCTTCTAATTCTTAGAACTTTATTTCCATTTTCTGATGCTTAGAATTTTATTTGCATTTTCTGAATGCTTAGAATTTTATTTGCATTTTCTGAATGCATAGAATTTTATTTGCATCTTCCAATTCTTAGAATTTTATTTGCAGCTTCTGAATTCTTAAATTTTATTTGCAGCTTCTGAATTCTTTTAATTTTATTTGCAGCTTCTGAATTCTTTTAATTTTATTTGCAGCTTCTGAATCCTTACAATTTTATTTGCAGCTTCTGAATTCTTGTTAACTTTCATTTGCAGCTTCCGAATTCGTTTTGAGAATTCGCAGGAAGAAAACTCGTAAAACGGGGCAAAACTCACTCAACAAGCTTCTCACTTAGCCACATAAATTCCGGGGCTCAATGGTGGTCGTAAGTCGAGGACTACTTGTAGGACATTCGGGTGCTTGCCCGCCACTTCTGCGGTCTGGTTCCGAACGGTTGAAGGGCCGGTAGTGGACTGCGGCCAAGGAATTGGGGGACCCCCTGATCTAGAAATGGTGTAGGGTCTCCTGCTTGGGCAGGGGGTTGGACTAGATGACCCACAAGGTCCCTTCCGACTCTTAATCTGTTAAACCCACAACGCTCCGTTGTCCCTCCCCACGACAACGGGATACTGACCTCCGCTCATCATCTTGTCTTTGGCCAAGGGGTGAGTGGTCACTTTGCTTCCAAAGGCAATTCCATGAGCTAGGAGGGCTGTGGGACCTGCAGGCCGACAGAGAGAAGAAAAAAAAAACAAGCTATGATTCACCCAACATTGCTGGCTCCGGTCCAAAAGGGATGAGCTGTGGGTTAAATACATTTGCATATACATTACATTGTTATACATTATTTGCCGCTTCTGGATTCTTGGAATTTTTATTTGCAGCTTCTGGGTCTCTTATAAATTTTATTTGCAGCTTCCGGATGCTTAGATTTTTTATTTGCAGCTTCTGGATCGTTATAATTTTATTTGCAGCTTCTGGATTGTTATAATTTTATTTGCAGCTTCTGTACTCAATTCTATTTGCATCTTCTGGATTGTTATAATTTTATCTACAGCTTCTGGATGCTTAGAATTTTTATTTGCAGCTTCTGGATCGTTATAATTTTATTTACAGCTTCTGGACACTTACAATTTTTATTTACAGCTTCTGGATTGTCATAATTTTATCTACAGCTTCTGGATGCTTAGAATTTTTATTTACAGCTTCTGGATTGTTATAATTTTATTTGCAGCTTCTGGATTGTTATAATTTTATTTGCAGCTTCTGGACGCTTACAATTTTATTTGAAGCTTCTGGACTCTTATAATTCTATTTGCATCTTCTGGATTGTTATAATTTTATTTACAGCTTCTGGATCGTTATAATTTTATTTGCAGCTTCTGGATTGTTATAATTTTATCTACAGCTTCTGGATGCTTACAATTTTTATTTGCAGCTTCTGAATGCTTACAATTTGATTGCAAACCCGCAGAGCCAGGCTTGGTCATTGCAATTCCTCCTTGCCCCCACTCTCCCCGGCCATTAATGAAGGAAGCCCCCCAAATCCGCCTTTCCCAATGGGGCTCTCAGATCTGGTGGGGCTGCCCACAGAGGAGCTTGACCCAAAGGTGGAGGTAGGACCTTACCTGCGCATATGGCTGCGATGAGGCCCTTCTTGCTATCCTGATCCTTCAGGACTTCTTTCACGAGGGGAGACTGCAAGAATAAGAAGAAAAAGAGAGGGGGGATCGTTTAAAAAAATAAATAAATAAAAAATTAGCAGAAGTCAAATGAGAGCAAAAAATTAGGATAAGGACCAAAATAAAAAAATGGAAATTAGGGACACAGAACTGCGTCTGTGGATGGAATAATCAAGGAATTAAGGAGAAACTTCCTAAACACTTGAGACAACAATTAATCAGCGGAACAGCTTGCCACCAGAAATTGTGGGTGCTCCGACACGGGGAAGGGTTTTCAAGAAGAGGCAGGACATTTGTCTGGAGTGGTATAGGGCCTCCTGCCTAAGCAGAGGGTTGGACTAGAAGACCTCCGAGGTCCCTTCCCACTCTTATTAGTCTATCTTCTAAAATCTAAAGCATACAAAGGAGAGAAGATGGGTGCGTTGACAGAAAATTGACTCTTGTTGTTTTACCTCCGACAAGTTCTGAGCTCCCAGGTTACCTCCTGGCAGGACCACCACATCATACGGCCCCTGAAAAAAGAGTGAGGGGAAAAAGTCACCCCTTTAAGCTGGGTGGACTTCAACTCCCAGAATTCCCCTGCCAGGTATTTTTAAGCTGCGTGGACTTCAACTCCCAGCATTCATCAGTCATATTTTTAAGCTGCCTGGACTTCAACTCCCAGAATTCCCCTGCCAGGTATTTTTAAGCTGCGTGGACTTCAACTCCCAGAATTCCCCTGCCAGGTATTTTTAAGCTGCGTGGACTTCAACTCCCAGAATTCCCCTGCCAGGTATTTTTAAGCCGCGTGGACTTCAACTCCCAGCATTCATCAGTCATATTTTTAAGCTGCCTGGACTTCAACTCCCAGAATTCCCCTGCCAGGTATTTTTAAGCCGCGTGGACTTCAACTCCCAGAATCCACCAGAGTTTAAGGTGGCTGGCAGGGGAATTCTGGGAGTTGAAGTCCACCCAGCTTAAGGTGGCCATGAATGAGAAACACCATTTTAAATGGAAAGTGGGGACGCCCCAAAGACCCCACCCCACAACCGTGCTTAAAAAAAAAAAGGGGGGGGGGAGGCCAAACCTTTTTCCGGGCTTCTTCCAAACTCGTATCGGGACAAATCACCACATCACGGCTACACTGCACAGGCTCCTTTCCGGACAATCCCGCAACCGTCACGGAAATCTGGTTTAAAAATAAACCGTCATTTTTGGGTGAGCACAGAATTTAAGCCAGCATCCGAGCTCTCCAGTGGATTTCTCAGCCTTGTCCGCTTTAAGACGGGTGGGCCACTAAAAGGGACTGTTGTAAGTCAAGGACGACCTACAGCTTCCATTCATTTAGTGACCGAAGTTACAATGGCACTGGGGGAAAAAAAGGGGGGACTTTTTCAGACTTATGACCGTTGCATCATTCCCGCGGTCACAATTCAGACGCTTGGCACGACTGACTCGTATTTACGACGGGAGGGGGTGTCACGCAATCCCCTTTTGCGACCAGCAAGATCCACAGGGAAAGCCAGATTCGCTTAAGTTGCTAACTTAGCGACCGCAGGGATTCCGCTTAGCGACCGTGGCGAGAAAATTCGTAAAACGAGGCAAAATTCACTTTAATAAATTTCTCACTTGAAAACATAAATTTCGGGCTCAGTTGTGGTCATAAGTCGAGGACTACCTGCCATTAAACAAGAAACAAAACAAAAAAAATCAAAGGAAAAGTAGGTGAAAAAGAGTGCAGGTGTAAGCTTTTCCCCACCTGTGGACAGGTAAGGACAGCTGACCCCGGAGACGGAAGCCCTTGTAGCTTTTGGGAGGAGGGGGATTCTGAGGGTCTTCTTGCCTGGGTTTGTGGGGTGGGGTGGGGGGGCAAAGAAAGACCCTTGAGAGAATTGGCGGGGGGTCTCAGCTCCGCACACGGACTTACTCCTGCCCTGCGCATCAGATCTGTCGGGATGACCGTCTCCATTTCTTCGGCCCCTTTGGCCAAAATCACCAGCGCTCGTTTGGAGCCCATCGAGAAGCGGCAGCGGCGATTCTGCGGGGGGTGCAAAACGCATTGACAAATGATGGGGAGGGGTCTCTCTCGAGGGACGACAGACCCCCCCCCCAGCCACCCTGCTCTCCCTGCCCGGGGGAAGGGGGGGGGCGAGGGAGAAGCCCATTTTCCGGGGAGAAGGACCTGGCCACGCAAAGCTCTCTCACCGGTCAACTGTAAGGGGTGCAGATCAATTGGGGAGACCCCTGCCCAGAAAAGGGGCTAAGGACTGGGGAAGGAAGGAAGGAAAGAAAGAAGGGACTGGTTGGGGGAGACCCCTGCCCAGAAAAGCGGCTACGGAACTGGGAGGGACTGGTTGGAGAGACCCCTGCCCCCAAAATGGAAGATGGACCAGGGAGGGATGGAAGGAGGGACCCATTGGGGGAGACCCCTGCCCGGAAAAGGGGCGACGCAGCAGAGAGGGACTGGCTGGAGAGAGACCCCTGCCCCGAAAATGGGAGACGGACCAGGGAACGAAGGAAAGAAGGAAGGAAGGAGGGAGGGACCCGTTGGGGAGACCCCTGCCCCGAAAAGAGGCGACAGACTGGGAAAAGACGGAGGGAGGGACCCATTTGTGGGGGGTTGGGAGACCCCTGCCCAGAAAAGGGACAACGCACCAGGTAGGGGCTGGTTGGAGAGACCCCTGCCCCCAAAATGGGACCCATGGGGTGGGGTGGGGGGAACGCCGGCCAGGAAAAGGGGCAACGTACCAGGGAGGGACTGGTTGGAGAGAGACCCCTGCCCAGAAAATGGGAGACGGATCAGGGATGGATGAAAGGACCCACTGGGGGAGACCCCTGCCCAGAAAAGGAGCTACAGACCGGGGAGGGACTGATTGGAGTCCCCTGCCCCCAAAATGGGAGGGGCTAAGGACTGGGGAGGGAGGGGGAGACCCGTTGGGGAGACCCCTGCTCCCAAAAAGGAAGACGGACCAGGGAGGGAAGGAAGGACCCATTGGGGGAGACCCCTACCCAGAAAAGGGGCTACAGACTGGGGAGGGACTGGTTGGAGTCCCCTGCCCCCAAAATGGGAGGGGCTAAGGACTGGGGAGGGAGGGGGAGACACGTTGGGAAGACCCCTGCCCCAAAAAGAGGCGACGGACCGGGGAAAGACAGCGGGAGGGACCCATTGGTGGGGAGTTGGGGAGACCCCTGCCCAGAAAAGGGGCAACGGACTGGGGAAGAGACGGAGGGACCCGCTGGAGAGACCCCTGCCCTAAAAAGGGGGCGAGAGGGGGACCCCCGCTTTCTTACACTCAATCTCGGTTACAGCTCCGCGCTCGCTCCGAAGGGCAGGTGCTGCGTCACGGGGAGGGGGGGCGGTTCCTTTGGGGAGGGGGCGGCGCCTGGCAGGGGGGGAGGGGCTCGAGAGGAAGGGGCGCGGACATCCCCCTCCCCCTCCCCCACGCGCCTCCTCCCTCCCTCCCCCCCCTCCAAGCCAACATAATTTTTTGCAATTTTGCAAAATGTGCAGCTTGCAAAAGGTGGGGTTTGGGGGGGTGGGGGGTGATGCACCCCTCCCCCAGGAATGCTGGGTGGGTGGGGGTCTCCCAAAGGTGTGCAGGGGGCTGCTCAAGACCATGCAGTCGTGCCCCTCCACCCCCAAAAAGGTGCCAGTTGGGGAAAAAGGAGAAATGTGAATTTCCCTGCATGGGTTCCTTTTTTTGTGCCTTAACATTTATTTCAGGAAGTCCCCGATTTACAGCGTTCCGTTTAGTGACCGAAGTTCCAGTGGCCCTTGAAAAAAAAAAGGGAGTGGGTGGGTAAGAAACGTAGCAGGGCCTGTTTTTTTCACGCTTAACGGCCGTCGCAAAACAAAACCTAAAATCAACTGGTCAAAATTCAGGGGTTTGGCAACTGACTCACACTTATGACGGTTGTCCCCAGGAGGGGTGTGTGTGTGTGTCACGTGATTCCCCCTTTTCTGGCCAGCTTCACTTAACAACCGTGGTACTAATTTAACCCCTGCAAGGATTCGCTGAACGACGGGCGGCGAGACAAGTCGAACAGTGGGGCGAACAAACTCCCCTAACCAATGTCTCGCTTAACAACGGAAATCAGGGGCTCAGTTTGGGTTGTAAGTCGAGAACTTCCTGTAGTGAGAATAAACCAATACAATTTTTCATAGTTTTATTTTTTATTATTATTCCAGGGTATGTATGTGGTGGATTTTTTTAAATTGACATACTTTTTGGGTACACATATATAAATATACATATTATTTTGATTATCCTATTGATGTATTCCCCTTGCGTTCTTTTTTTTAATCATTTATGTTATTATTTCTATTATCTTCTCGTTTCGTCCTTCTTATTGTTGTAAACCAGGCAGCAAATAAATTTAACAACTAAATAAAATCTGAAAAACCGGCCTAAGTAATGCTGAAGTTCTGGGGGGGGGGGGGAACTACATTTCCCAGAATTCATTGAGAAAAAGGTCCTCTGGAATCCACTTCCGGGTTTCACAAACATGGCTACTTCCGGGTCTGTGGGACTTCAACTCCCAGAATTCTCATCATGGCTGTGCAGGCGGAGGAATGTTGGGAATTGTAGTCTGCCGATGGGCAGATTGGGAAACGTTGAGCTACGGATACGGGGTTTAGAAGTTTTTAAATTTTATTTCATTTTTCGTGGTTCTGCAGACCATAAACCAGTTGGAAAAAAAAAACAGTTTGCAAACCAGAACACGGGTAGTCCTTGACTTACGACCACCACACAGAGGCCAGCATTTCTGTCGTTAAGTGAGACATTCGTGTAGGAGTGTTCTGACCCCATCTTACCGCCTTTCTTTGGGCACCGTTGTTAAGCGGATCTTTGCCATTGTGCGGTCGTTAAGCGAACCCGGCTTCCCTGTTGATCATGTGACACCCTCTCCCCGGGGGGGACGCTGCTACCGTCGTAAATGCGAGTCAGTTAACAAGCATCTGAATTTTGATCACATGACACTGCGGGGATATACAGCAAAGGTCATAAGGGTGAAAAACGGTCATAAGGGTGAAAAACATTCCTTTTTTTTTCAGTGACCTCGTAACCGGTCACTAAACGAGCTGTTCTAAGTCGAGGACTGCCTGTATAGAAGTACTCATTCCACAATCGCAGCTGCCAGTTCGGCGTTCGATCACTTGCAACCGTCATAAAGACGAGTCAATGGTCCTAATTTAGATCACGTGACCCCCCCTGGGGATGGTGGAACGGTCGTACGTTTGGAAAAAAAAGGGGGGGGGCCTTACTCGCTTTTTTGGAAACTTTGAACAGTCGCTAAGCGAGCTGTCGTAAATCGAGGACTCCCTCTATCCATCTTTCTCCCGGTACGCGACAGGTAAGGGGTTCAAATGCAGACATTATGGTGACCTATTTCACCTCCTCTCCCTCCGTAACCTTTCAGCTACCCTATTTTAGGACCTGAATTTAATACTCTCTTAAAATAGCAGGGGTCACATTTTCAAAAGTCCACCGACCAGCATGGCACGGGGGTCTGGTCGTTTATTACAGCTGGTCCTGGATTTCATTTAGTGACCATTGGAAGTTACAATCATCCTCTTCTTTTAACGACTCCGTAATCCCTTGCAGAGTGGCATCTTGGGCAAGTGAATGGAGTTGAGTGTTTACTGGCCGGATGCCTTTCTTGTTGCCAGCGTGGAGTTTTTTATTCAGCAGATATATTCTCATTGTGCCCAGAGAGAGAGAGAAAGAGAGAGAAATATCTGCCTGTACCTAGGATCGAACTCACAGATCTCCCGGTGGTGAGGCGAGAGCTCCACCTCCAGGCCACGGAAGTTACAACGGCCCTGAAAAGACCATTCTCATGACGGTCGCACATTGTGTCCTGGCTGGGATCAAGCGATTTCCCGTTTTGCAAACCAAGGAGAGAAGCAACCTGGAATTGAGGAGAAACTTCTTCAGTGGGGACAATTAACCCGTGGAACTGCTTGCCACTAGAAGTTGTGGGTGCTCCATCAACTGGAAGTACTTAAAGAAGAGATTGGACAATTGTCTGAAACTGTATAGAGTTTCCAGCCTGAGCAGGGGGTTGGACTAGAAGACCTCCCAGGTCCCTTTGAGCTCTATTCTGATTGATTGAGTGGGGGGCTTGGATTTGAATTCCCAGAATGGGATGATCAATACCCCTTGGGTAAGCATAAGAATGCATTTAATTCGCACTGTTTTAATTCGGGCCAAAGTATATAATTTTTTTAATTAATTTTAAATTTTGTATTGTTATGTATTTTAGTTTTGGCTGTGCACCGCCCTGAGTCCACTAGGAGAAGGGCGGTATATAAATTGAATAAATAAATAAATAAATAAAAATAAGAAATCTTCTCAAAAACTTTCCGGAGACCCCGATGCAGAGACCCCCTGACTCACCCGAAGTGTGAAAACACCGTCTCTCTCTCTCTCAAAGGTTTTTTTTTCAAGAGGCAACTGGACTTCCTTTTCTTCCTTTTTTGAATTTTTCTTTTTTTTTTCTTCGAAGACCTTTCGCTTCTCATCCCAGAAGCTTCTTCAGTTCTGACTGAATGTTGAGGGGAAGGAAAGGATTTATTCTCCTTGCAGACAGAGCTGGTCATTTGCATCCTTTTTTAGTGGGATATTCTGCAAAGAATATTGATCCTTCCCTTCCCTTCCCTTCGGTCAGAACTGAAGAAGCTCCTGGGATCAGAAGCGAAAGGTCTTCAGAAGAAGAAAAATACACAAACAAATAAGAAAATCCAGTTCACTCTTTTGGGACTAACTTGGAGTTTGACTTGGAGGATGGAGACCCTCCGAAGACATTTGGAACAACCTCCTCCTGCGCCCGATCCTGGCGCGACCCCTTACCCCCAATCTGGATTTTGGGGAGGGGGTCGCAGGGGCTTCCCTGCCTCAGCATCAACCAAAGGGGCTTTTTTTCGCCCTTCGGCACCCCGTGTTGGGGATGACGAAGACGTCACAGCCGCGGCGGGTCCGCCCACGCCCCCCAACCGCCCCCCCCCAACCCTCTCCGCCGCGGTAGAGCGGTTTTTCCGCGGGGGCTGCCCGAACCGCTGAGGTCGGGGGTCTCGCGACGCCGGTTGAGAAAGCGAGCCCGACCAGACCCAGCTCAGCCAGGAGCTGGAAGGGACCTGAGAGGTCGTCTAGTCCATCCTCCTGCTCAAGCAGGAGACCCCAGACCATTTCAATCAATCAATCAATCAATCAATCAATGATTGAATGAAGTACTGATCGATCGATCGATCGGTTGATTGCAATGGTCTCTAGGACCTAGGGGTTCTCCTGCTTGAGCAGGGGGTTGGACTAGAAGACCTCCCGGGTCTCTTCCAGCTCTATTCTGATTGATTGATTGATTGATTGATTGAAAAGGTCTAGGGTCTCCTGCTTGTAACGGGGTTGGACTAGAAGACCTCCCAGGTCCCTTCCAGTTCTATTCTGATGGATAGATATATGGATGGATGGAAGGAAGGAAGGAAGGAAGGAAGGAAAAAATGGAGGGATAGTAAGTATACTGTAGATAATACCATAGAGAGAGAGAGAAAGGGGAGATAAAGAAAGAAGAAGGAAGGAAGGAAGGAAGGAAGGAAGGAAGGAAGGAAGGAAGGAAGGAAGGAAGGAAGGAAGGAAGGAAGGAAGGAAGGAAGGACGGACTCTGGAATGATGTAGGGTCTCCTGTTTGAACAGGGGTTGGACTAGAAGACCTCCAAAGACCCCTTCCAACCATGTGATTCTATGATTCTGAGATAGATAAATAAGATACAGGATGGATGGAAGGAAGGAAGGAAGGAAGGAAGGAAGGAAGGAAGGAAGGAGAGGGAGGGAGGGAGGGAGGGAGGGAAGGAAGGATGGAAGGAAGGAAGGATGGATGGAAGGAAGGAAGGAAAGAAGAAGGAAGGAGAGGGAGGGAGGGAGGGAGGGAAGGAGAGGCAGGGAGGGAAGGAAAGATGGATGGATGGAAGGAAGGAAGGAAGGAGAGGGAGGGGAGGAAGGAAGGAAGGAAGGAAGGAAGGAAGGAAGGAAGGAAGGAAGGAAGGAAGGAAGGAAGGAAGGAAGGAAAGAAAGATATTAGAAGACTCACAAATGCCACAATTCAACCTCGAGCTGTGGAAATTCTTCTGGTCCCCTTTGGGGATTCCGGCTGGTAGTCGGTTACCTCCCCCGGGGGGGAAGTCTGTAGGGGGAAAGAGGGGGGTCCCGCCCCGCCCCACCCCGCCCCGCCGGCCCCCTTGGCCTCTTAGCCCCGCCGGCCCCGTCCAGAAGCGAGGAGTCCGCGTTGGAGAAAGACCCCCCCGACCCTCTCTCCGATGGAGCTGCATTATTGCGCGCTGCTGTTGCTTCTCTGGACGGGAGTTTTTTGCAAGAGCTCCTGCCCCAACGGTAAGCGGCGGCGGCGAGGATGCTCCCACCTGGGTCCGGTGATGGGGAGAGACCCCTGCCCGTTCCTCCCCCCCCCCCCCCACGGGACGGGAGACCCCCTGACTCTTCCTCCTTTCCCCTTCCAGGCACCTTCAGCCCCGGGCTAGGCGAGTCCTGCCGGCAATGCAGCGTCTGCGACAGTAAGTTAGACTCTTTGGGGGGGTCCTGAATTCCCTGGGGTGGGTGGGTGAGTGGGGGGGGGGTCTCAGCCCTGGGGAAGCGGGTGTGGAAGGGGAGGGGGCTGGCGGAGGTCGGGGAGTGTTCAGATTTTGGGAGGCTACCTTTCCTCGGCTTGGAGTCACGGTGGCTGGGTTCCCCTCGTGGAGAGGGGAAAAAAAGAAAGTCGGAAGGGACCTTAGAGGTCTTCTAGTCCAACCCCCTGCCCAGGCAGGAAAGCCTCAACCGTTTGAGACCAAACGGCTGTCCAATCTCTTCTTAAAAATCTCCAGTGTGGGAGCATTCACAATTTCTGGTGGCAAGTCGTTCCACTGTTTAATTGTTTAACTGTTGGAAAGAATGCAGAAATGACAGAGTTGGAAGGGGCCTTAGAGGTCTTCTAGTCCAACCCCCAGGTCAAGCTTCCCCTTAATTCTAGGTTGCTTCTCTCCTTGATGAGTTTCCACCCATTGCTTCTTGTCCTGCCTTCAGGGGCTTTGGAGAATAGCTTGACTCCCTCTTCTTTGGGGGCAGCCCCTGAGATACTGGGAGGATGCTATCATGTCTCCCCTTGTTCTTCTTTTCGTCAAACTTGCCTGGCCTAACTCTCCTCTTTTAAATTTTTAATTTGTGTGATTTTATAAATTGGGTGTTTTAATCTGTGTTTCGGCCAAAATATTTAATAATTTTAAGGGATTTTTTTTAATATTTGTATTATCTGTATTTTATCTTGGCTGTTCACTGCCCTGAGTCCTTCGGGAGTAGGGCGGTATAGAAATTTGATTAATAAATAAATAAATAAATAAATAAATAAACTAGACATACCTAATTCCAGCAACTGTTCTTTATATATATATATATATTTAGCCTCCAATTCCCAACTCCCAGCTGAGGACAGGAGCCTCCTACCCGGTTCCTATCTTTTTTTCCTTGCCCTACTCCTCGCTTTACGACCTCCACTTACAACAGTCCATTTAGTGACCATTCAGAGTTACACCATCATTGAAAAAAAAAAGAGATTTATGACTGTTTTTTTCACACTTACGACCGTCGCAGCTTCCCTGTGATCAAAATTCGGATGCTTGACAACTGACTCGTATTTATGACGGATCGCAGTGCCCCGAAGGGGGGAGGAGTGACATGTCTTTCCCCTTTTGCGATCTTCTGAACAGCCAAGTCAGCCGGGGGGGGGGGCAGATTCACTTCACAACCCTTGTGACTCGCTTAACAACGGCGGCAAGAAAAGATGTTCAAACGGGGCGAAACTCCCTGAACAAACGTCTCACTTTACAACCGACATTGCGATCGTAACTCGAGGACTACCCGTAGTTTTTTTTTTCCCCCGTGGGGTGGCTTAATTTGGAAAAGGGGTCTGGAATTGTGCAGCAAAGTTTCGATTAGACCCCAAATTGGGACTTTGTTTAGAGTTTATTTCCCTTAACCAAATATTCTTCGGAGTTTATGGAAACATTAGCAAAGAATGCTGGTTAGATCCCCTCCAATCCTGGTTACCCGGCAAGTTTGAGCTCAGCTCAAAGGGGAAAATCGCCTTCTCTACAGATAATAACATGTTTGTTTGTTTTTTAAAAATATTTTAACCCTGAAGGAACTTTGGTCTACAAGCAAAAATGTACCAAAACTACCAACGCTATTTGTGAATGTGCTCGGGGTTATTCGTGTGGCCAAAATTGCGAGGCGTGTGAGTGTCCCCTTGGACAGCAACGCACGATTACAGGTACGGTGACTCTGCGCAGGTGATTCCCCACTTACAACAGCTTGTTTAGCGACCGTTCCAAGTTACAACGGGACCGAAAAACGGGACTTCGGGCCGTTTTTCACACTTTACGACCGTTGCATGATCAAAATTCGGATGCTTGGCCACTGGTTCATATTTATCATCATCTCCTTTTAATGACCCCCCCAATAATCCCTTGCATCAGGGTGGAGTCTTGGGGCAACTGAATGGAGCTGAGTGTTTTACTGGCCGGATGCCATTCCTGTTGCCGGTGTGGAGTTTTGTTCAGTAGATAATATTCTCATTGTAAACCAGAGAGAGAAATATCTGCCTCTACCTAGGATCGAACTCACAGCCTCCTGATTGGGAGGTGAGAGCTCCACCTCTAGGCCACTGCACCATTCACTGGTTCATATTTATGACGGTTGCAATATCCCAGGTCTACTCACCCAGGATACTGCAACTGTCATAATCCCCTTTTGCGACCTCCTGACCAGCAAAGTCAAGGGGGATTCACTTAAGAACCGTCTTATTAACTTAACAATTGCAGTGATTCGCTTAACAACGGCATCAAGAAAGATGGCAAAAAGAGGAAAAAAACTCAGTTAACAACTGTCTCGGGAGGCCATAGAAATCTTTTGGCTCCGTTGCAGTCGTAAGTCGAGAACTACCTGTAGCTCTGAATCTCCCGGAAAACCGACTTATCTAATGATGGGGACAGAAGTTCTCCTGAACATCAGCAGTTGTGCGATTTGCCACTGTTGTCTTTGTGTGAATGTGATTTATAAACCTCTGAAGCCGACTGAGATGGACCAAGGCAGGAGAAAGATGCAAGAGAAATAAATTGAAAGGAAGCTGCAGTTAGAAAGGAGGTCTCCATCGATTTGATAGCCAGAAACTCATCCAGACAACAAACCTTCTTCTGTGTTTTTCAAGGTTGTCAGAAGTGTCCGGAGAAGACTTTCAATGATCGACCTACAGGTGAATGCAGGCCATGGAGAAAGTAAGTTCTTCTGGAATAAATTGATTTTAAAATCTCAGGTATAAAACACGAGGCTAACTACCAATTCCTGCAGGTGTCCAGGTGATAAGATTCGGGAACCGGGGACCAAGGAGAGAGATGTGGTTTGCTGGAGTGAGTCAGAAATCCCCACCACCAAGCCCTCCACTTCTCTCGCTGTCTTCTCTACTAAGGCTTCAGGTAAGTCTTATTGGAACATATATTGATCTCATTAACTGTTTAATCCAGCCTTTCTCAACTTTTGAAGACGTGTGGACTTCGGTTCCCAGAATTCCCCAGTCAGCTATGCTGGGAAATTCTGGGAAGTGGAAATTTTGGGAGTCTTAAAAGTCACCAAGGTTGAGAAACAAAGGGCTGCTAGAAACCCCAAATAAGCAGCGCAATAGGCAAGGAGCCGAAACTGACAAGATTAGCTCAGACAAACAAAAACGCTTCCATGCTGGGAAAGACTGAAGGTAAAGGAAGAAAGGGACGATAGAGAATGAGGTGGCTGGATGGAGTCACTAAAGCAGTCGGCGTGAGCTTAAATGGACTCCAGAGGATGGTAGAGGACAGGAAGGCCTGGAGGAACGTTGTCCATGGGGTCACGATGGGTCGGACACGATTTCTCAACTAACAACAACTTTGCCTGTAGAGTCAGTCAAGGAATATGGCAACAGCAATTAAAATATTATATGAACCGGGCATCTCAATCACAAATTGTATAAAAGCCCATCTACTTTCCACCGCAATTTGTCAGCCACCCCAGAAACATGTTGCCGTCCCTGTTATTTCTGGCTACCAAGCAAATGAAAACCTCCTTTCCAATTGCAGCCTGCCTCCAATTCATTTCTCCTTGGCTTTGAATAAGAACCAGATTAGATTTTATTTCCAGCAGGACTCCCATCCAATGCGTGGCTTTGAATAGCGAGACGGGAGACGTATCAATTAAAAGGAAAAAAAAAACAAACCAGAATAAATTCTGAAAAATGTCACTGCTTCCACTCTGGCCTTCGTTGGCCTCTTGTATGAATATGCCTCTTTTTTTCTGAACTCTTATTATCATTTTATTTTTATATTGACTGTGAAACCCAAAAAAAGAGTCGGCTTTTTTGGGTTGTGTTCCCAGAAGACGGGCCATCAGGTCAAAAATTTGTAAGCCATCGCTCGTTTGTTCGTTGTTTTTCTCAGCTCATTTATTTTTACCGTAGAATCTACGGATTCTGCTTTATTTTTTTTTTTAGTTTCTTGGCCCGTTGGACAAATCCCAAAATTAATTGACTGATGTACTTTGGCCAAAGTTAAAATTGGGGCACCTGGAAAGATTGCTAAATAAATATATAGCTGGTTCAATATATAACAGTTAAATCAATGTATAAAATGTTTTACGGATGCAGATTTACGAATGGCGCACCTGGTACATTTGGCCATTATTAAAAAAAAAAACAACTTTAGGATTGAGTTTAGTTTAGTATTGAGTCTTGAGCATTGTTAAACTAGTTAATGTGTAGTATTGAGTTTAGTATTTACCAATCGAACATTATTAAAACCCTTACTTTAGGGTTTAGTATTATTTACTTTCATATTGAGCATTGAGTACCGGTATTATTAAAACAAGTACTTTAGGATTCAGTATTGGGTTTTCTTTAGAATTTAGCATCGAACAAATTGCTGTAGCATTCGGCCTTGAACTGCAGTGTTTAGCGTTGACCAATATTAAAAGAAATTATTTTAGAATTTAATATGGAGCATTAACAAATGAAAAGAAGTACTTTAGGATTCAGTCGTGGGTTTACTTTAGAATTTAGCATCGAACAGTATTCCATAAATTGCTTTAGCATTCGGCCTTGAAGTTCAGAGTTTAACATTGACGAATATTTAAGAAATTATTTTAGGATATGGAGTATTAGCAAATTTTGAAGAAGAGATTGGATAACCATTTGTCTGAAGTGGTGTAGGGTTTCCTGCCTAAGCAGGAATATTTCTATTTCTATTTCTATTATTTCTATTATTTCTATTATTTCTATTATTTCTATTATTTCTTGTCAGACTTCGATGCTATCTCAAAATAAATGAATTTCCAAACTGCCAATCTTTAAGGAAATCTTTTCTTTAATTGAGCACAGCCACCGGATCATGACTCGATGCGGACAAGACTGACCTTTTGCCCCCCAATCCCTCCCTTTCCGATCCCCAAATCTCTGCTTCTCATTGGCTATCTTCCAAGTCATTCTCCAGACTTCTTGTCTCGTCATTTCCCAGGAATGTCTCCCCCCCTTCATTTCCACGACAACCCGACTTCAAAGGGATTTAGCAGGCAAAAGTTCAGAGCTTATCTCTCTCTCCTCTGCTCTCTATGCCAGCGTTGAATCGCTGACATCTCTATTATTTCTATTATTTCTATTTCTTTTCTGAGCTGAAGTCCTGAGATATTTCTGATTTTTTTTCCCCTTGCTTTCTTGTAGAGGAGGGGAAACAATTGATCCTCATCACCACTGCTTTTGTCATCACTGCCTTTCTGTTTGCCACGTGCATGGTGTTGGCCTACCTTTTCTTCCGATCCTGGATCCAAAAGAAGCCCCCGAAACGTAAGGCCTTTTTCCTGCTCTCTCTCTTTTTTTTAATCAGCAGTACTCTGCCAACTCTCCCTCTCTCACTGCTTAGGACCTCCTACGCCAACTCGCTGCGGGAAAAGAGTTACACTAATATCGGAGAAATGGTGGAATGGAAACCATGAAAGGATGCAAAAGGAAGGACAAAATGAAACGCGATTGACAAAAATGAAAAATAATTATTATCAAACCATTTTAAATAATTAAATTGAACTGTTGAATTGTCCCGCAGTGAGTTGCCCTGTGGCCAGTTGGCTGTGTTGAGTTGACCATGGCAAGTTGACTGTGTTGAGTTGACCATGGCAAGTTGACCGTGTTGAGTTGACCAGGGCAAGTTGACTGTGTTGAGTTGACCATGGCAAGTTGACTGTGTTGAGTTGACCAGGGCAAGTTGACTGTGTTGAGTTGACCAGGGCAAGTTGACTGTGTTGAGTTGACCATGGCAAGTTGACTGTTGAGTTGACCATGGGGAGTTGGCTGTGTTGAGTTGACCATGGCAAGTTGACTATAGTGAGTTGGTCATGGGGAGTTGGCCTAGTTGAGTTGACCATGGGGAGTTGGTCATGGGGAGTTGGCCTAGTTGAGTTGGCCATGGGGAGTTGGCCTAGTTGAGTTGACCATGGGGAGTTGGTCATGGTGAGTTGGCCGAATTGTGTTGACCATGGGGAGTTGGCCGTGGCAAGTTGACTATGGGGAGCTGACCATAGTGAGTTCACCGTGATGAGTTGGCCATGGGGAGTTGGCCCTGTTGTGTTGGCCATGGCAAGTTGACTGTGATGATTGAGTTGGCCATGATGAATTGGCCAATGGTGAGTTGCCCCATTCCAAAGTCTTGGGATTGCTTGGCGTGCCAGCGCCAAGAATTTTGTGTTGGGTCTCAATTCTCCCGCTTCTTCTGCTCCACAGCTTCCCATGGGCAGTTAGCTCAAGAGGTAGATGACTGCACCTACAGATACCCCGAAGAAGAAGAAGGAGGAAGCTGTGAAGCACCTTCCAGTCTCAAAGGGGGCCTTTTGGAAAAATATTCATAAGATGTATCACTCGGGATCAAAGAGCCAAGAAGGCTTCTGTGACCCCCCCCAAACGACCTCAAAGCATTTGAGCAACACTGCTTTTGAAAGAATCCCTGACACCTTCAGAAGATGCCATTGAAGAATTGCGTTTAACCTCTTTAAACGGGTTTATCTCTCCACGGAACTGGACTATCGCCTCGATGGCCCTTGATTTGAACTTAAAACAAAAACCCAACACAACATAATGGGATGATTTTTGACAGGGGAGGAGGGGGTGTTGTTTGGATGGCCGGAAGGAGACGGGAAAAATACCCCATGGTCCAATCCTCATGCAAAAATAAAAACACGGCGTTGAAGCAAAGTCCACTCCGTCGCAAATCGTGTTCAGTTGAACGGCAAAGGAAGCTCTTGAGAATCTGGCAGCCTTCCAAAAGTCCGGCATTCTTGACTCCCTAAAAGCTCATTCATTTCGGGGACGTTTTGTGGTTTTTAACCCACTCTTTTTCGATAGCCTATCAGACATCTTTTAGGTACGACATTCGGATTATCGTAATTGGCGATCGCTTTCTCACATACGGAAAAACATCCTCCCAGCTGCCGCCGAGGTTCTTTTTTTTTTTTTTTTTTCATTTTTGATTCAGATTAAAAATGACTCATCCGGCGTCCGTTCCTTGACGCGAATGAACTTTGCTGGTGACGCCGAGTGGAAATATCTGAGATGAGGTGGGCTGGTGGCTTTTCATCTCTCTCTCTCTCCCTGCCCCCCACCCCCACCCCAAACCTTGATTCCCCCTTGCTCCCCCCCCCATGCTTTGATCTCGTGGGCTCTGTGCGCACCAGCGGTGAAGACGTCAATACGATAATTCTAGGATGATATTTCTCTATAGATGCACCAGCCAGCCAGCCAGCTGTGGCTTTGAACTTCTGAAGTTCTTTTGAAGTTCTGAAGGTTTCCAGAGGTAAAAAACCCTTTCCCAGGTAAACCCCACACAGCTAAATTTTGTCCCCGAGAGATCTGTCTTGTTTGCTACCAAGGGAGAACTTCAAATGCAGGTAGACCTCCTCTTACCACAGTCCATTTGGTGTCCAAAGTTACGACAGCATCATTGGAATAATAATAATAATAATAATAATAATAATAATAATAATAATAATAATAATAATAATAATAATAATTGGAGTCCCGATTGTAATTGGAGCCCTTGGAGCAATACCCAAAGGGCTACCCCGCTATTTAGAAATTCTAAATTTGCCGGACTTGAACATTTTGACTCTACAAAAAACCACCTTACTCGGAACAGCTTACATCCTCCGATGATACCTTAACAGTTCCTAGGTCCTTGGTTAGGACTCGAGCTGCTGAGCTATTAACCAGCCTCAAAGGCTGTGAATCTCACTAAAGATTAACTATCATTATTATTATTATTATTATTATTATTATTATTATTATTATTATTATTATTATTAATGGCTGTTTTTCACACTTGCGACCGTCGTAGCGTCCCCTGCGTGTTCACGTAACCGAAATTCAAAGGCTTGGCTACAGATTTACGGAAGTCACTCCATGAACTGTTGTAAGGCGAGGTTTACGTTTAGCGACCGTTGAAAGTGATGTCATTTGGAAAAAAAAAAAAGGACCGTTTCCCCACACTTATGACCGTTGCGGCATTCCAGGATCCAAATTCACGGGATCCAAATTGCGACGGACTCGTAGTTACGACAGTTGCAGAATTCCGGGGTCACACAATTCGCCCCCCTTTTTTTGCGACCGTTCGACGAGCAAAATCCGCGGGGAAGCTGGATTCACTTAACGACTGGGCGGATAGCTTTTTAACAACTCGCTTAAACACGGTTCACAAGAAAGTTAGTAGAACAGGACAAAACTCACTTCATAACGGTCTCGGCTGAGCGACGTTAACTTTTGGGCTCGGTTGTGGTTTTAAGTCGAGGACGAGCCGTGCATAAATTGTGTCCCAGAATTTAGATTTTAAAAAGGATCCTTACAGTACAGGATGGTTATTTTGCTGGGTGACGTAGAGAACAGGTGCATCCCCACTCTGAAGGGATGAAAAACAGCCACAAAACCACATTTGACAAGATAAAGGGCGTGGGACTCAAGTTATCGGGGGCGAGGGCCAGAGGGAGGAGTGTTTTGGTAAAAGTCGGTTCAAAAAGAAACAAGAAAATCAATCTATTTGCTTGTCATATGTATACCAAGAGCCCCCCTCCTCCGTCTGCTGGGAAGCCCACCCCCCTTGCAAAACTCCGTCAATCCACGTTTTCTTGAAATTTTTAAGACTGCTTGGAACCGAGTTGCAATGGTGAGATCCAATTCTGAGAAGATTGGGCGCTCGAAATGCGACAGCGCTGGGAAATGCCGGGCAAAAGTCATTTCTGAACCTGTAACGTAAAACAGAACTCTCTATTGACCTTCAAAACTGACACTTTAGCAAGGACTTTATTCAAAACATGCAGAGAGAGAGAGAGAGAAAGAGAGAGAGAGAGAGAGAGAGAGAGAAAGAAAGAGAGAGATAAAGAGGTAAAGAGAAAGATGAGAAATAAAAAGAATTATATATATGTATGTATGTATATATACATACTCAGAAAACAACCTCAGAAAACAACCAAATATATATATATATATGAGAGAGAGAGAAAGAAAGAAAGACGTAAAGAGAGAGATGAGAGAGATAAAGAGAGTTATATATATATGTGTGTGTGTGTGTGTTTTCTAAGGTTTTCGCGGGTGTTTGTATGTAGGTCTTTGGCTATATTATATATATATATATATATATATATATATGAGAGAGAGGGAGGGAGAAAGAAAGAAAGAGAGAGAGAGAGATGAGAGACAAAGAGAGTGAGTTAAAGAGAGAGAATATATATATATATGAGAGAGAGAAAGATAAAGATAAAGAGAGATGATAAAAAGAGTGAGATAAAGAGAATATATATATATATATATATATATATATATATATATATAGAGAGAGAGAGAGAGAGAGAGAGAGAGAGAGATATGAGAGAGGGAGGGAGAGAGAGAGAGAGAAAGAGATGATAAAGAGAGTGAGTGAGAGAGAGAGAATATATATATATGAGAGAGAGATAAAGAGAGAGATGATAAAGAGAGTGAGAGAGAAAGAGAGATACAGAGAGAGAGAGAGAGAGAAGGGAGGTGCATAAATTAATAAATTGCCAACGGTCACAAGTCAGATAAAGGCTATTTGCACGAGGATCGAGTCGCACAAGAGTATAGGTTTTCCTCGGCTTACGACTGCAATCGAGCCCAACATTTCTGTGGCTAGGCGGAACATTTGTCAAGTGAGTTTTGCCCGATTTTACGTCCTTCCTCGCCACCGTGGTTAAGTGAATCCCTGCAGGTGTTAAGTGAGTAACCCGGTTGTTAAGTGAATCTGGCTTCCTCGTGGACCTTGCTCGTCAGCAGGTCGCAAAAGAGGATGACACAAACCTCCGGATGTTGCAACCGTCATAAGTACATGCCAGTTGCCAAGCGTTTGAATTTCGATCACGGCATGAGTGTGGCGATGCTAGAAAAGTCATAACTACGAAAAATAATCTTAAATCCCTTTTCTTTCAGGGCCGTAACTGGGAACGGTCACTAAACGTTGTCAGTCAAGGATCTCCTGCTCCAGCAGGGGGCTGGACTAGAAGACCTCCAAGGTCCCTTCCAACTCTCTTCCGATTCTGACTACCTATAGCCTCTCTGGTTTAATTTGTGCGATCCGGTGCAACCTGGCCAGAACTGCGTGTGTCTCTGGTTACGGTAAGGCCGTGATGGCGAAGCAATGGCACGCGTGCGAGAGATGGCACATAGAGCCCTCTCTGTGGGCACGAGTGCCGTCATCAGCTGCTTTTCTGGTTTCCGGTGTGCCGGCCGGCTGGTGTTTGCCGGTGCCGGAGTGCTGGAAAACAGCCTCAAAATGGCCAAAAATCAGACCATTTTTGGGGCTGTTTTCCAGCCGTTTCTGGGCGGGTTTTTTGAGCCGTTTTTCATTTTTCAGTTTGGGCACTCGGTGCCGAAAACGTTCGCCATCACTGGTGTAAAGAGTCCTGGGCAAATAATGGAAATATTTGAAATGTAGAAGCAATTAAAAAAAAACACACACACACACACACAAAAGAGGAATATTTGAGCCACTGATAGACTAAACTTCCCTCTCTGAAAAAGCCCGTTTCCGTTTTGGTTATTATTGGGTTGTTTTGTTTTTTAAACTGAAGCTTTTTGCGTTCATTCGATGGGATTGACCAGCCCGCCTTTCGCACCGAATTGAGAGGAGGAGTTCAGGGTCGAAATAAGAGGAAGCAGCTTTAAAACTCGGACATCCTGTTGACAGCTGAGAAATATAAATCCAGCCAAGACATCAGTGAAAAGTTGGGAGGAAAAAAAGAAAAAAAAAGAAAGAAAATCCGGAACCCGGACGTGGAACTTGGTCAGGAGCCTCACTGCTGTCGGCAGCCTTCTTTCTTGTTGCTGGATTTCGGGCAGCCCACCTTGTCTGGCTGTCGTTTGGTCGGGGAGACAAAGACGGGGGCTGCCACCCCCTGCGGGTAGTCGAAGGAGCTGTCCGTCTGGGCCAGCGGTCCTGGGCTGGGTGCTACGAGAAAGTAAAATAAAATATAAAATATAAAATAAAAGGGAATGTTAGCAGTGCGCGAGAATCTCTTCTTCCCCCTAAACCCTCTTGTCTCTCCAGCTCTCAAAAATTATTTTTCTTAAAAGTTATTTTCCAGGCTGTGTTAGACATAATGCAGGGGGTTGGACTAGAAGAGGGTTGGACTAGAAGACCTCTAAGATCCCTTCCAGCTTCTATACTATTCTATTCTGTTCTATTCTGTTCTATATTCTATATTCTATATTCTATATTCTATACTCTATACTCTATATTCTATTTTCTATCCTATCCTATCCTATCCTATCCTATCCTATCCTATCCTATCCTATCCTATCCTATCCTATCCTATCCTATCCTATCCTATCCTATATTCTGTTCTATTCTATTCTATTCTATTCTATTCTATTCTATTCTATTCTATTCTATTCTATTCTATTCTATTCTATTCTAATTCTATTCTATTCTCTATCCTAGCCTACATTCTATTCTGTTCTGTTCTATTCTATATTCTATATTATTTTATTCTATTGTATTCTGTTTCTATTGTATTGTATTGTATTGTATTCTATTCTATTCTATTCCATTCCATTCCATTCCATTTCATTGCATTCTCTCTTCTCTTCTCTTCTCTTCTCTTCTCTTCTCTTCTCTTCTCTTCTCTTCTCTTCTCTTCTATTCTATTCTATTCTATTCTATTCTATTCTATTCTTCTCTTTTCTACTCTACTCTACATTCTATTTTATTTGGGGATCTATCTAAGTTCAACGGGACTGCCTCCGATATAAATAGGAATACAATGGTTCCTGTGCTGTTCTTACCTTTCGAACCCAGATCCATCACATCAGAAGGCGTTCCCATTTTAGCGGCTTGAAAAGTGGGATCCAGAACTTCAGCGATATTTCGGCAAAACTGTGGCCTAAGTAAAAAAAAAAAAAAAAAGACTATAAGACGCGTTTAAAAAATTCTCTAGTTGTTGCTTTAAGAAGAATAGAATAGAATAAAATAGAATAGAATAGAAATAGAATAGAATAGAATAGAAATAGAAAAGAAATAGAATAGAATAGAATTAGAATAATAGAAATAGAATAATAGAAATAGAATAGAAATAGAAATACAATAGAATAGCATAATAGAAATAGAATAGAATAGAATAATAGAAATAGAATTAGAATAATAACAGAAAAGAAGAGAATATAGAAGAGAAGAATAGAAATAGAATAGAAATAGAACAGAATAGAATTAGAATAATAGAAATAGAATAATTAAAGAATAGAAATAGAATAGAAATAGAAATAGAATAGAAAGAATAATAGAAATAGAATAATCATAGAATATAGAAGAGAATAATAGAAATAGAATAATAATAGAATATAGAAGAGAATAATAGAAATAGAAATAGAATAGAATAGAATTAGAATAAATAAATTCTAAAATAGATTCTAAAATAGAACAGAAATAGAATAATAATAGAAATAGAATAATAATAGAATAGAAATAGAATAGAATAGCATAATAGAAATAGAATAGAAAGAATAAGAATAGAATATAGAATAGAATACAAATAGAATAATAGTAGAAGAGAAGAGAATATAGAAGAGAATAATAGAAATAGAATAGAAATAGAACAGAATAGAATTAGAATAATAGAAAAAGAATAATAATAGAATAATAGAAATAGAATAGAAAGAATAATAGAAATAGAATAATAGAATATAGAAGAGAATAATAGAAATAGAATAGAATTAGAATAATAATAGAATAGAATAATAGTAGCATAGCATAGGATAAAACAGAACAAGAACAAGCCCTTCAGAGTCCTTTTACAGCCCTCTCTAAGTGGTTTACAGAGTCAGCCTTTTGTCCCCAACCACCTGGGTCCTCATTTTACCGACCTCGGAAGGACGGAAGGCTCTGAATCAACTTTGAGCCGGTCAAGATCGGACACCTGGCCCTGGGCAGAGTCAGCCTGCCATCCTTGCATCCCTGACCCCTGCGCCGCGCCACATATTCTGGCCTCCCCACATTTTTTTCCTAACTCTGGGATTAAAGCAGCCCATCCACCGGACGCAGCACTGACTTCTTGTCGACGGACGTTCCTTTCATCGTCCCGTCGGTGGTGTCCTCTTGGATCTGGATTCTCAGCAGAGCTGGACTTCTGCCACTCGGCCAGGAGTCCTTCTGGAAAAAAGACAAGGCTTGGAAACGTCTAGAGTCCCAGGGGTTCTGCAACCTTAAACACTCAAGGAGCCATTTGGACCCGTTTCCCCACAGAAAAGAAAACACCGGGAGCCACAAAACCTGGGTGGGCGGGGCCAACTCGACGTCACTCACTTCCACCAGTCACATGACACACACCCCTAGCCACGCCTACCCAGACGGTCATTAGGGCAGAGAACTGGTTGTTAAAAAAAACACCGGGAACCACAAAACCAGGGGTGAAAATGCTCCCGGTTCAGACCGGTTCAGTCGATCCGGTAGTGATCGTGGTGGGAGGTTCGGAGAACCGGTAGCGATGGCGAACGCGAGGCTCCGCCCCCACCCAACCCAATTGTGGTTACTTCCAGGTTTTAACCAGAAGTAACAGAAGGTTTTGTGCATGCGCAGAGGGTTTGCGCACATGTGACGCACGTGAGCAGTGCATACACTGCTCACATGCAGGGGGTTGGACTAGAAGACCTCCAGGGTCCCTTCTGCCCTGTTTATCTATTAACAATAGCTAGAGGTTGGATGGAGAACGTGCCCCAGATGTCACAGCAATGCAGCTTACCTCTGGATTGCAGTGGCTTTGTCCCTCGGGGCGCCCGGGGGGCTCAGCCTGCTGCCTTTCCTGGCGTGGGGAGCCCCACTGGGTGTGGAGTTCCTTGTCTTGTAGGTAGCGTGCAATTTCCTAGTGGGGGAAGAGCCAAAAGGAGGGCAAAATTATTATTATTATTATTTATTTTCATTTCCCCATTGTCAAAAGCTGGCTGGGATAGTCACAAATGGCCACTACGGGTCGCACAATGACTTGATGGGGGCAGGGAATACGGTGGCAATTGTTAAATCCAATGAATGATTTTTGGTTCCTTCCCCACCCCCCGCCACCACCGTAACTTCAAACGGTTGCTAAACGGATGTCCGTAAGTCAAGGACGAACCGCTAAGTTGGGGTTACAAGGAGGGGGAATCTCCAATTGGATGTAGCCGTAACATCAGAGCCGTAGGACAGGGAAACTCCGGAAAGACAACAGGGTATCACGGGATGAGTTCAGAGAGAGAGGCTTCGTACCATTTTTGCCGGCCACTCACCTCATCCTGGGCTACCTGAGCCGCCCGGTAATCGTCATCTTGCTCCCGGTTCCTCTTGGCTCTCTGCAGAAGGAAGAAAGCGTTAGGTCAGGGGTCCAGAGAGATATCCTCCTCACCAGCAGATTAATCTTGGAACAGCGCAAATAAACGGGTCTATGACAACTCCCCATGGCCAACTCTCCATGGCCAACCATGGCCAACTCTCCATGGCCAACTCTCCATGGCTAACTATGGCCAACTCTCCATGGACAACCATGGACAACTCTCCATGGCCAACTCTTCATGGCCAACCATAGCCAGCTCCCCATGGCCAACTCTCCGTGGCCAACCATGGCCAACTCTCCATGGCCAACTCTCCATGGCTAACTATGGCCAACTCTCCATGGCCAACCATGGCCAACTCTCCATGGTCAACCATGGCCAACTCTCCAGGGTCCATTTGCCGCAGGACAAGAGTTACACTAATATCAAAGAAATAGAGGAATAGAATATTTCAAGAAAGGATGCCAAAGAAGGGACAAAATGAAAGGGGAGTGACAAACATTAAAATATTTTTTTTTAAATTATTTCAAGCAATCAAACTAAATAGTTGTGTTGTCCTGGCAATGGGTGGCCTGTGGCGGAGTTGGCCCAATGAACAGGGTGGCCTGCCAAGAAGCAGAAGAGGGTCACCCCAAGATAGATGTGGGGCCCACGGCCACCCCTTTCTCCCCCTCTCTCCCTTTTTCTGCTCTCGTTGGCTGGAGACGACCCTGGTATTAAGACGATGGAATTTCTAAGGGGCAGGACGGTGTTCCCTGGTTGCCCTGGCATTCGTTTCGAGATCAGTAGGGTTGGGAACATACGATGCGTGTTTGCTCCTCCTCTTCCTCCTCTTGCAGCTTCCGGGCCAGTTCCTCGTCTTCCTGGAACTGCTGTTGGATCTGGAGCTCCAGTCTGGCCATCTCCCAATGCAGGACTTCAGGGATGCCATCTGAAGACACCAAGCAAAAGACGGATGAAGGAAAATTCGAATAGAATAGAAGCGGAAGGGACCTTGGAGGTCTTCTAGTCCAACCCCCTGCTCAAGCAAGAGACACCTCCGTAATAACAGAATAACGCAAGGGACCTTGGAGGTCATTTAGTCCAGCCCCCTGCTCAGTCAGGAAACCCTAGGCCATTTCAGACAAATGTCTCCGTTTTACGAAGCCCTCAAAGCAAAGACCAAGAGCAGGTCTCAAACTCTCCACTTGACGTCCAGATGTGTTAAGTCCCACACACGGCATGGTGGCCATGATGTCCAGCACAACAAGAAAACACAATGGAGGCACCTTGGACCTAGGTGGCTCCTTACCTCTTGTCCCACGCGGGGGCCTTTGCTTCAGCTGACCGCTCTCATCTTTTTCCAGGTTCTGGAACCGCTTGACCCTCTCCTGGGTGGGAGAAACAAAACAAACAAAGAAACAAATCTCCTGGGATGCTATCCTTCATGAGAACTAGAGCCTTGCTTGCTCGGATCTCTCTTCCTTCTGCTACCCCTCCCTTCCTTTGAGCTTCTGCCCTCCTTCTTTTTAGCCTTGCTCAACAAACCGACCACAAACCAAGGAGAAACCTTCATTAAACCATGATGGTGGATTTTTGTTGCAGGAATATCGGAAAAGCTCACAGAATCTTTCAGCCAACACGACATACGGGCACCCAAGAATACCCTAAGGCAGGAGCTTGCCCACCCCAAGGATAAAACACCCAGACGGGAACGGAGCAACGTGGTTATATGCAGTACAGTGCAGCGAGATACGTGCAGATCGGTACATTGGGGAAACAAAACAACCACTTCACCTACGCATGGCGCAACATGGGAGAACAAAACCATTAGGAGAAGATTCGGCAGTCCATCTGCATTTAATAGACAAAGGCTGCTCTTTTAAAGACAGCAAAGTCCACATTTTGGGAAGAGAGGACCGCGGGGGTTTGAAAGAGGGGCCCGAGAGGACATCTGTGTCCAAATTGAATCGTCCTCTCTCAACAGGCTATTCGGGGCCTTGGATCATCTTAGTTGCTGTTCTCTGCACTTTGTTTCCAAAGCCTCAACGTAAATTTGAGAGCTTGTTCTCCCTGTCAACTTGGTTGGAACAAGATAAAACGTTCATATTTATATTTTTATAATTATATTTTTTAGCATTTTATTCCCCCTTTTTTAATGGGATTTCTAACCGGAAGACAGGGTAGCTGTCCGAATGCCACAGGCGATGAGTAAGCAATACAGGTCAGTCCTCGAATTACGACCCACAATTGAGCCCGACATTTCTGTTCCTGAGTTGAAACATTTGTTAAGTGAGTTTCCCTCCCCCCCCCCATTTTACAGCCTTCCTTGCCACCGTTGTTAAGCGAATCAACACAGTTCTTAAGCTAATCACAGGGTCATTAAGCAAATCTGGCTTTTCCCCCTTCACTTTGCTTGTCAGAAGGTTGCAAAAGGGGATTACGGGGCACTGAAACCGTCGTAAATATGAGTCGTAAAATTTTGATCGCGCGACCCATGCTACAGAGGTCGTAAGTGGGGAAAAAAGTTCTATAAGTCACCTTCTTCGGGGCCGAACAGTCACTAAACGAACCATTGTAACTCAAGAACTACCTGTAGAAGATCCAAGTCTTCTTCCGCCAACAAAAATAATGTCTTTTCGATGTACTCTTTTTCAACCTCTTTTTTTTTTTTTTTTTTTGGTAACACGGTGACCCAAACTGGATGCAGCATTCCAGGCGTGGCCTTACTAAGGCTTTACACAGAGGTTACTAACACGTCCCGTGATTTTGATTCTGGGCCTCTCTTTATACAAAACCAAGGATCGTATTATGCAACGATCCTTGGTATTATACACGAGGGTTGTATAACTTTTTGTGGTGTTTATTTGAAATCGTTAAACGGTCCCGTAGCGAGTTCTCCCCATGGTCAGTTGGACGCGGCGAGTTATCCCACGGGCCTCTCTCAGCCCGTGGGAGGAAAGGATGAATGCCACCAATTGTTTCTGGTGTATTCTCTCTCCAACGTTGATATCTGGGCGCCAGAAGCGTTCCCCGGGGGGTGGACGACCGAATGCATTTGCCGAACGGAATCCCCCCCCCACCCTTGTTACGACTGACCAAATCTTGAGCGAAGAACAAGCAACGTGAAGTCATGTCATTCTCGCGTTTCGCTTCTCAATGTGCCGGAACCGGATTTCAATTATGCCTGATAGGCGAGGCAAGGATTTGGATCGGACTCAAAATTACCAGCGGGGAGAAAAGCAGCGAGCTACGGCTCTCGCAAGCTACGACAAAGGACGAATTTCCCTGACGGTGAGAACCATGAGAGCCAGCGGAACAGCTTGCCACCAGAAGCTGTGGGTGCTTCAACACGGGAGGGTTTGAAAGAAGAGATTGGGCAGCCGTTTGTCTGAAACGATTTAAGGTCTCTCCTTCTCGAGCAGAGGGATGGACTAGAAGACCTCCAAGGCCCCTTCCAACCATGGGATTCTATGATTCTGAGATAAATAAATAAGATACATGATGGATGGATGGATGGATGGATGGATGGATGGATGGATGGATGGATGGATGGAAAGGAAAGAAGGAGGGAGGGAGGGAGGGAGGGAAGGAAGGAAGGAAGGCCTCCAGAATGACACAGGGTCTCCTGTTTGAGCAGAGGGATGGACTAGAAGACCTCCAAGGCCCCTTCCAACCATGGGATTCTATGATTCTGAGATAAATAAATAAGATACATGATGGGTGGGTGGATGGATGGATGGATGGATGGATGGATGGATGGAAAGGAAGGAGGGAGGGAGGGAGGGAGGGAGGGAGGGAGGGAGGGATAGTAAGTGTACTGTAGATAATACCATAGAGAGAGAGAGAAAGGGGAGATAGAGAAAAGGAAGGAAGGAAGGAAGGAAGGAAGGAAGGAAGGAAGGAAGGAAGGAAGGAAGGAAGGAAAGAAAGAAGGAATGGAGGGATAGTAAGTGTACTGTAGATAATACCAGAGAGAGAGAGAGAAAGGGGAGATAGAGAAAAAGAAGGAAGGAAGGAAGGAAGGAAGGCCTCCAGAATGATACAGGGTCTCCTGTTTGAGCAGGGGGTTGGACTAGATGACCTCCAAGGCCCCTTTCAGGCCTGCGATTCTAGGTTCTGTGTTTCTATGATTCTAAGCTTTTGGTTATTCATAGCAAGCCGGTTGCAGGATCTGACCCCCCCCCGCCCCCCCCCCCCCCCCCGGTAAGGAGCAATGGGTGGAAACTAATCAGGGAGAGAAACAACCTGGAATTAAGGAGAAACTTCCTAACAGCAAGGACAATCAACCAGTGGAACTCCTTGCCACCAGAAGTTGTGGCTGCTCCATCCCTGGAGGTTTTCAAGAAGAGACTGGACACTCACCTGTCTGAAATGGCCTTAGGTACAGGGGCTGGGATTATCAAGGAAAATCAGTGATAGCAGTGTTCCAATATTTAAGGGGTTTGTTACGGAGAAGCAGCAAAATTCAGTTAACCATTGTTTTTCACTTAGCAACAGAAATTTCAGGCTCCGTTGTGGGCGTAAGTCGAGGACTATCCGAAAAGCACCCCCAAAAAAATCTTATTGCCCCCCCCCCCCGACCTCCAGAAACACAAAAGGATTGCGTGCCTTGCAACTTTGGCACACAAGCAGGTGCTTGCGAAGAGAGTCAAAAGTTAGCCACGGCAATTTGTCCTCGGAATTTCATGGGATTTCCTACCTGGTCTTTTGACTTCTTCTTCTTCTTCCGGTCAGCTTTTCCTGGTTTCATCTGGAGATCTTTAGGATCTTGAGTCCCCTGGGCGTCTTTAGGATCTCCCTCCGGGCTACAGGTGGACAGAGGAAGAGGCTGTTAGAACAGCAATTCTGGCTTTCTTGAGTAACAGAATTAGCAGAATCACAGAAGGGACCTTGGAGGTCTTCTAGTCCAACCCTCTGCTCAGGTAGGAGACCCTCGACCATTTCCATCCATCCATCCATCCATCCATCCATCCATCCATCCATCCGAATAGAGCTGGAAGGGATCTTGGAGGTCTTGGAGCAGGGTTGGACTAGATGACCTACGGGTCCCTTCCAGCCCTGGATTATCCTCTGAAGTTGCATCTAGTGCCAGGTTTGTAGTCCTTCCTTCCTCTCCTCTTTCTTTCTTTTTTTCTTTCTTTCCTTCCTTCCTTTTCTTCCTTCCTTCCTTTTCTTCCTTCCTTCCTTCCTTCCTTTTCTTCCTTCCTTCCTTCCTTTTCTTCCTTCCTTCCTTTCCTTCCTTCCTTCCTTCCTTCCTTCCCTTCCTTCCTTCCTTCCCTCCTTCCCTCCCTCCCTCCCTCCTTTCTTTCTCTCTCTCTCTCTCTTTCTTTCAAAAACGTAACCCCCACCCCCCATTTTTGGCTGGGAGCAAAAATGTACCCCACCCCACCCCGCCCTCGTGATAAAAAGTTCCCGATGATCGTGCGCCACAGCTGTGATTCTCGGAGCCTTTTATTTTACCTTTTAAAAGTTTTTTTTTTTTTTTTTACTACCGGCTCTGGCGAATAGTCAAAAAATGCTTTTAAAAAAAAAAGGCTCCAAGGTCCAACTCTGTTATTCTGTTATTATGGATAGGGTCTCCTACTTGACCGGGGGGTGGGTGGACTAGATGACCTCCAAGGTCCCTTCCAACTCTGTTATTCTGAAGCCGTCTTCCACTGCAACCTTCATTTGGCCAAGGAGACCAGGCAGGAAGTGTTCAAAAGCCACGGAGATCCATAGGTCATTCCTTTGGGTCTCTTCACACAACCCTCTACTCCCCTCATCCTGGAAACCAGTTTCCTGAACCCAAAAGAGAAGGGAGAGGAAGCTTCCTACCTTCCTTTTGGAGGTGGCCTGTTGTCCTGAAGCTTTTGGGCTTCCACCTCCTGGTTCTGAAGCCTCTTGGCCATGCGGTGGTCATTCTGGACCAGCTGGTTCTTCTGGATATTGGAAGCGTAGTGCAGCTCGACTGAGGGAGAGGAAAGAAGGAAGGCTCAAGGAGAAGCAGCGGAGGGGAGAAGACCGTCCCCAGAAGCACGAAGCCGAGTCCTCAATGGCTCAGGTGTGGGACACGTCAGGTGAGGATCTTGGGATGGGTAGGTCATGTCAGGTGAGAGGTCTTGTGAGGGATCAGGTAAAGGTCTTGTGATGGGTCAGGTGAGAGTCACGTCAGGTGAGGCATTTTAGGATGGATCAGGTGTGGGCGTGTCAAGTGAGGGTCTTCTAACAGGACTTGTGGTGGGGAGCTCACATCAAGTGAGGGTCATTGGGAGGGGAAGTGCTGGTTGGGGGGTGAGAGTTGCGTGGCTTGGTTGAGGGTCGGTGCCATCGCTGCTTGGCTGTGCGGCGGGTTCGAATTCTGAGGCTGTTTCGTAGACCGAAGAGGGCCACTTCTCTCTGCTGGCTAGAAAGGGGGGTGGGGAAGCCCCCTGCCTACCCTGTTTCCCCGAAAATAAGACCCCAACCGGAAAATAAGCCCTAACATGATTTTTCAGGATACTCGTACTATAAACCCTACCCCCAAAATAAGCCCCAGTTAAGATTGTCAGCCAGATGGATGCATTTATTACCGTATTTCCCCAAAAATAAGACCCAACCAGAAAATAAATCCTAGCATGATTTTTCAGGATGCTCGTAATATAAGCCCTACCCCAAATATAAGCCCCAATTAAAATTGTCAGCCAGATGGATGCATTTAGTACTGTATTTTCTCCAAAATAAGACCTAACCAAAAAATAAGCCCTAATGTGTCTTTTGGAGCAAAAATTAATATATATTTTATATTTTTATATTTTATATTTTTATGCGTCTTATCTTGCGGGGAAACACAGCATCTGTTGGGCAGCCATTCGTGCCCCCCAGAAGGAGTGAATGCCCTCGTTTTTCTCCGCCATTCCTGGCTCAGCCGAGAGTCGCTGAAGCTTAGAGGAGTCCTTCCCTTGCCCTGAACTCCCAAGCCATTAATCCCCAGCCAGACAGTCGGGCTGGGGGTGGGGGGTTGAGGAGAAAGAGACTCAAAGAACTTGGATGGCTTTGGATGTTGTCATCCGAAGGGCCTTTTTTGACGTCACGGGATGATTCACGAGCGCGGAAGGGCGACAGGTGGGTTACGCGAAGGACAGTCCTTGGCACCCGCTGCCAAGATAGCGGCAACCTTGAGAGCGGGCCCTTAAAATGCCATCTCATCTGGCAAGGGCCGGATCCCTTGTAAACCTGTCTGCACGGCGGATTCCCTGAGGCGATCGGACTCCATCTCGTTAATTGAAAAGGCGGACGGTGCCAGACACACAAACACACATACACAAAGCCTCCAGAAAAATCACCCACATCAAGCTCATTCGTGCAGCCGAGACGGGCGCACCGATGGGAAGGGGGTCGTCCGAAGACTTGGAGGGAGAGGGGGGGGTTAAATGCTGGAGGGGGATGCGCACCTCACAACGGGAAGGGGACAACTTGCCAACTCGACCCAGGGCGCAACTCGCTGCGGGACCTGTCAACCGTTCGATTTTGTGATTGAAAATCGTTAAAACGTGGTTTTAATTTTTGTCGTTCGCGTTTCCTTTTTTTTTTTTCCTCTCCCTTCTTTGTAGGGGTGAAATCCAGCAGGTTCTGGAGAACCGGTAGCGGAAATTTTGAGTAGTTCGGAAAACCGGCAAATACCACCTCTGGCTGGCCCCCGAGTGGGGTGGGAATGGGGATTTTGCATTATCCTTCCCCCAGGAGTGGGGTGGGAATGGGGATTTTGCAGTATCTTTCCCCTGCCATTACTTGAATCCCACCGCTGGACTGGACCCACCATTGCTCTGAAATTCCTGCCCGAGTAGGGGGTTGGACTAGAAGACCTCCAAGGTCCCTTCCAACTCTTTTATTCTATCCTATCCTTTCTTTAAATGATTCTATTCCACAATTACTTTAGATATTAGTGGAACTCTTGCCCTGTGGCGAGTTTGGCACAGCAACTTAGCCGCGACGAGTTGTCGTAGACCCTCACTCACAATTTCAGAGACCCCGCCCGGCCCATTCCCCAAATCCCCATCCTTACTCTCTTGCTCTTGTAGACAATAGGCCAACGCACCGTCTTCTAGAACAGCGAAGTCCCGGCAAACTGCAGGAGGAAAAACAGGAAAAACACAGGAAAAAACGGCGAATTTTGCAAATCGCCCCTATTACTAACGTCGGTTAAAAACCGAGATTCCCCCAGAATCCTTCCCTCATCGTAATCCAGTCTTTCCTAACCCGGGGTGGTTGCTTTGAGAGGGGTGGACTACAAAACCCAGAATCCACATGAAATTTGGTCTTGTTGGAAACAGGGCCCCTTGTTCGACTCTTGTCAAGATCTTTTTTTGGCTCCTGAGCTTGTCTTCTGGGGTGTTTTTTTGGCAATTCCTGATGTTTATGACAGATGTTTGCGGACTTTATCGGATGGCGTGTAGCTCGGCCCAGTTTTCAATGAAAAGGCGTTACACGTTTTTTTTCCCATTTGAACGGAGAGGAAAAACAGATTTAACGTTGTGAAAACAAGCATTATTTGGGTAATTGCTAACGGACACCCCTGGTCACTATTTCTCCGTCTTCCATGAATCCAAAGTTGGCAGATCCCACCAAGGATCCCCACCCCTTGAGCCCATTTCTTTCTTTTTGTGGTTTCCCCCACACTTCAACATCCCCCCCTCCCACCTTTTCACGGACCCCCCGTTCAATCTACAGGAGAGGCTTCTTGGCATTGTGTGTGCTCTTCCCTGCTTTCCAAATTCACATTTATTCCATTTCTCCTGTCAGAAGGCTTCATCCTTCTTCCTCTGTGTTTTCCCTTCATCCTTCTTCCTGTCTTTTTCTTCATCCTTATCTTATTTTCATCCTTCTTCCTGTCTTTTCTTCATCCTTCTTATGTTTTTCTTTATCCTTCTTCGTATGTTTTTCTTCTTATCTTTTCTTCATCCTTCTTATGTTTTTCTTTATCCTTCTTCGTATGTTTTTCTTCTAATCTTTTTTTCATCCTTCTTCCTCTCTTTTCTTCATCCTTCTTATGTTTTTCTTTATCCTTCTTCGTATGTTTTTCTTCTTATCTTTTTTCATCCTTCTTCCTGTCTTTTCTTCATCCTTCTTATGTTTTTCTTTATCCTTCTTCGTATGTTTTTCTTCTTATCTTTTTTCATCCTTCTTCCTGTCTTTTCTTCATCCTTCTTATGTTTTTCTTTATCCTTCTTCATATGTTTTTCTTCTTATCTTTTCTTCATCCTTCTTCCTCTCTTTTCTTCATCCTTCTTATGTTTTTCTTTATCCTTCTTCATATGTTTTTCTTCTTATCTTTTTTTCATCCTTCTTCCTATGGTCTGTGGTCTAGAGTCTCCAACTTGAGCAGGGGGTTGGACTAGATGACCTCTAAGGTCCTTCTAACTCTATTCTGATTGATTGATTGATTGAAATGGTCTAGGATATCCTGTTTGAGCAGGGGGTTGGACTAGAAGACCTCCAAGGTCCCTTCCAGCTCTATTCTGATTGATTGATTGATTGATCTTGGCCCCAAAGTTATCGGCCCTCTCCCTCACCCTGAGCTGAGATCAGACTGTGTGGGCACAGCTCACTTTTAACAACCACTTCGCTTAGCCACAGAAATTCCGGCCATATGTTGAGGACTACCTACACACCCGGATTGTCTACTTTTTAACCTTCGTAAAAAGCACCAGTGGAAACTCTTTGCCGAACTCCGGGAATGTTCAAAGTTTGGATAACGGAGGGAAATCTTAATGCCTCGTTGCACCAGGAACATCCCCGAGGGAAGTAGGGATCCAAGAAACCGCAGGGCCAAATTTGCCACTGAATGCGTTTTGGACGGCCATAATAATCTCAATCTCCACGCAATTTGGAATTTTGGAGCCTCGACAAATTCCCTGCTCCAAAGAATATGTGTATGAAGGAGAAGCATCAAAGCCTCGAGCTTGGAAAAGCAACTCCAGACATGTCCAAGATTTCCCAACAAGAATTTAAATTCGAGAACTTGTTCTCCCTGCTGGCTTGGTTGGAGCGGATAAAACGCTTGTGTTTTATAATTATATATATATATATTTAGCACTTATTCCCATTTTTAATGGGATTTCTAACCGGAAGAGACAGTAGATCTCCAAATGTCACAGGCGATGAGTAAGCAATCCGGGTCAGTCCTCGAATTACGACTCAGAAAATTGAGCCCCACCTTTCTGTTCCTGGGTTGAAACGTTTGTTCGGTGAGTTTTGATCCGTTTTACGGCCTTTCCTTGCCACCATCGTTAAGCGAATCAGCGCAGTTCGTAAGCTGGTCAGAGGGTCGTTAAGCGAATCCGTCTTTTCCCTTTGACTTCGCTTGTGGGAAGGTCGCAAAAGGGAATATTACGGGGACATTGCAACTGTCGTAAATATGAGTCAGTTGCCAAACGGTTAAATTTTAATCCCGTCACCCTGCTGGAAAGGTCGTAAGTGTGAAAAAAGGGGCCTATAAGTCACCTTCTTCAGGGCGGTTGCAACTTTGAACAGTCACTAAATGTAACTTGTTGCAACTCAAGGACTACCTGTAGAAGATCGGAGTCTTTTTCTGCCAACAAAAATAATGTGTTTCGACTTTCACGCTTTTACAAAAGTCTCAGTGTCTTTTTTTGTAACGTGGGGACCAAAACTGGATGCAGTTAATATTCCAGGTGTGGCCTTACTAAGGATTTACCAAGCGGTACTTACACCTCACCTGATTTTGATTCTATGCCTCTGTTTATGCAACCGAGGATCATATTGGCTTTTTTGGCTGCTGCTGCACACGGCTGGCTCATGTTTAAGGGTTTGTCTAGAAGGACTCTTAAGATCCCTTTCACCGTGACGGTTTTTGAGACAGATTTCCCCTAATCTGGACTCCTCCCTTTGCTTTATTTTTTTTTTTTTTCCTGCCCAGGTGTAAAACCTTTCTTTTACAAATGAACGGTTGTTAAGTCAAGGACTCGGTATACTTTTTTTTAAAAAAATTGGGGAATATTCAGCTCTTTTTATCACATACCTTCCTGGACGGGTGGTAGGCAGGAGCTGTCAATCTGCACTTCGGTCATTGTGTACTTTTCATAGGGTCAAACTCCAAAGACAATCTGGAAGACATCAAATTGCTAAGAAGCTGGCCTGATGTTCAAGTCAAAGTGTATTTGCAAATAATAATTAAAAAAAAAAAGGATATTCCTTCTATGGAATGTTCAGAATCCAAACAGATTATAGATTACAGAAGATGATAGAATTCTATAATAGAATTCTAGAGAAGGGAAGGGAAGATGGAGTGGAGTGGAGTGGAGTGGAGTGGAGTGGAGTGGAGTGGAGTGGAGTGGAGTGGAGTGGAGTGGAGTGGAGTAGAGTAGAGTAGAGTAGAGTAGAGTAGAGTAGAGTAGAGTAGAATTTGAACAGAACAGAATGCAGAACAAATGTAGAATGGAAGGGAAGGGAAGGGAAGGGAAGGGAAGGGAGGAGAGGAGAGGAGAGGAGAGGAGAGGAGAGGAGAGGAGAGGAGAGGAGAGGAGAGGAGAGGAGAGGAGAGGAGAGGAGAGGAGAAGAGAGAGAGAAGAGAAGAGAAGAGAAGAGAAGAGAAGAGAAGAGAAGAGAAGAGAAGAGAAGAGAAGAGAAGAAGATGGAATGGAATGGAATGGAATGGAATGGAATGGAATAGAATAGAATAGAATAGAATAGAATAGAATAGAATAGAATAGAATAGAATAGAATAGAAAGAAAGAGAGAAAACTGATTGAAAGTGATTTATCGCTTTGCGAATATGTAAAAAAATGATTTTCTAAAAAAAATCGTTGGAAAAAAATGCAACAATCAGATGGGATGGCAGGCTGTGTCCTATTTGAGGCAAACGTTATAAAGGCCAACATTTCTATAGATTAGAAGATGATTGGTTACAAAATTTATTATGCTTAACAGCCGCGGCAAGGGAAAGCCGTACAATGGGGGCGAACTCCCTTAGCCTATGTCTCGCTTAGCAACGTAAATTCGGGCTCTCAGTTGCGGCCGTAATGCAAGGACTGTTTGTATTGTCTTGTTGCTTCAAACCAAACAAAGATATTTTTTTTCTTCTTCTTCTTCTTCCCAAACCCTTTCTGGTTAAATGAAAAGGATCAGCATTTTAATACAAAATATATTATTAGAGAGAACGGTTTTAATGAAGGAAGGGGAGCAGACTTAACGCTGTAAAAAAAATTTTCCCGGAAGGATGAATGAATGAATGAATGCATGCAAATTTTGGGTCAGGACAGCATATTTTCTATGAACTGAGCTAAGGAGCTATTTATTTGCTCTCTCTCTCTCTCTCTCTCTCTCTCTCTCTCTCTCTCTTTCTCTCTCTCTTTCTCTGTGTCTCTGTCTCTCTCTGCCTCTGTCTCTCTCTCACTCTGTCTCTGTCTGTCTCTATCTGTCTCTCTCTATCTCTATCTGTCTCTCTCTCTCTCTGTGTCTCTCTCTTTTTCTATCTCTCTCTATCTGTCTTTGTCTCTGTCTCTGTCTCTCTCTGTCTCTGTCTCTGTCTCACTCTGTCTCTGTCTGTCTCTATCTCTATCTGTCTCTGTCTCTCTCTCTGTCTCTGTCTCTCTTTCTCTCTCTCTCTCTCTCTCTCTCTCTGTCTCTCTATCTCTGTCTCTCTCTGTCTCTCTTTATCTCTCTGTCTCTCTCTGTCTCTCTCTCTCTCTCTCTCTCTGACTTGCCTTACTCCCCAACCCCCCCCCCGCCACACACACACAGACACACACAGCACAGAAGGGTTCAAGGCCTGGAGACTAAAACATACAAATTGGGTACGGCCAGTCTAGAGAAGAGAAGGACCAAGAGAAGGACCATGAAAGCATCTTCCAGTATTTGAGGGGGGCTGCCCTAAAGAAGAGGGGGGAGGGGGAGTCAACCTATTTTCCAAAGCACCAGAAGGCAGGACAAGAAGCCATTCTGCTGGACGAATGGATGGATGGATGCATGGATTGGATTTGTAAAAGTCCTTAATGCAAACTAGATCCCTACCACAGCATGGCTCTCGCCAGTCTCGGATGGCAACCCAAATGTCAAATTTTGGTGTCTTTCGTAAGACGAGGAAAGGCCCAGAGGGACTGACCCATGTTCAGATGGGGTGTGTGTGTGTGTGAGAGAGAGAGAGAGAGAGAGAGACAGCCACACAGATCAAAGGGACTGCCGCCCTTCCTCCCTTCCTCTCTCCTCCTCTTCCTCCTCCTCTTTTCTTGCACGCTTTGAAGATTTCCTTGGTCTTTCTGTCCTGCAGGAAAGGAAGGGGGAGGGGGGGATAGATGGGTGGAGAGGGGGGGGCGACACCCCTCCCCTTGAGAGCAAGAGAGGGGAGATCCTGTTCACCCTAACGTTGAAGGAGGGGGGGCACCGAGAAAGTCCCCCCCCTCCGCCCCGCTGGAAGACGGGAGAAAAGCTGCTGGTTTTGGGGAGATTTAATCAGGATTCCTCGGTCCATATAGGTTCGGGGGTGGGGGTGCTTGAGGGTCTCGGTGTGTGTGGGGGGGTCAATTTCAGCGGATTTGGATCCTCCCCCCCTCCCCCCGTGAAACGAAAGAGATCTCCGGAGCCGCAGCGGAGAAACCTTCGGATATCTCTCTCTGCGGGCCCAGGAAAAGGGGGTTCGCGGACCCTCGCAGAGCCTTACCTGGGAAGGTTTTCTGCCCGGCGCGGGGGTCGCCCTCTTTTCCAAGCAGCCGCAGCCTTAGCAGCAGATGGGGCTCCTGAAGCCCACCCGGCCGTCCAGCCCTTTTCCCAAAAAAACTAACGAAGCCAGCCAGCTCCGTGCGCCCGCGGAGCTGTCCAAAAAATCCGGGCCGAAGATGCTCCCGGTGAAACGGGCCAGGTGGAAAACCGGGGAAGAAGGGTGGGGGGGGGGGCGCAAGGAAAGAAGAGGGGGAGGGAGGGGAGCAGGCAGCCCCGCCAGACTCCTCCTCCTCCTCCTGCGCCGCAGGGCTCCTCCCTCTTGCGCGCTTCTTGCCCGGCAGGTGCGCGCGGTGGCACCTTTTCCCTGCGCTCTGGAGAGGCAGGCCGGGCGCAGAGCAGAGGGTCTCCGCTGGGCAGGAGAAGGGTGGTCGTGGGTAGCCAGACAGCCAGTCTGCCCTATCCTAACCCTGGGGAAGCCAGCCTGGCAGTTGCGCTCTCCCCTCCCCTCCCGTTGCGCGCCCCTTGCTCCCATCTAGGAAACCCCCCCCCCCCCCAGGTCATTTACGCGTTCCTACTAGCCCAGCGCTTTGGGGAACGGCTCTCCCCAGGTGCAGGAGAGCGTGCTGGCTGCGGACCGGCAGACAGGCAGAAAGAAGCCAACCCCGGGGGTTATACAGCTAGTCCTCGACTTACAATGATTCGTTTAGTGACCGTTGGCTGTTAGAGAACGGCACTGGGGGAAAAAGGCACTTAGGGCCTTTTGGATTCAGGGTTTTGGATGAGCCATGCCTCCCCGTGGTTGTGTGTATTGAGATTCGGATGCTGGGCCACTGACTTGCGTTTACGACGGTCGGCCGTCGTAATCCCCTTCTGCGACTTTCCGACTTTGCAACATCCACGGGGAAGCTGGATTCGCTTAACAACCGGGTTGACCCTAACCGAACAGCCGACTCGCTTAACGAATGTGCCGAGCGTCAAAAACTCACCCAACAAATTTCTCCCTTCGCGACGTAAATCCCGGGCTCCTCAATTGTGGCCATAAGCGGAGGGCTACCTCGCCTGTATTCCAAAGTGGTTTTTAATCTTTAAAAAAAGGCAAATGGAGTGGATTTTTTTTTTTTCTCCAGGAGGAAAAACAAGATCTCTCGCTTCCTATCCTTCAAATACAACAGTATAGAACTTGTACAGTTTGGTCCCCGAATTACAACACTTTGTTTAGTTAAATTTAGTTAAATTCAAACTCGGACCACATGTTTTCCTGAATAGTTTTTAATCCCAGAGCTATAATTGCACTCAACAATGAACTAAAGGGCCACCATCGGTGAGCTGTTGGACAGCATTACTTGGTCTGTTTATTGTTGATTTATTTATTTATTGGTTCGATTTATATGCCGCCCTTCTCCGGAGACTCAGGGCGGCTTACAATGCGTTAAGCAATAGCCTTCATCCTTTTGTATATACCTGCTTAGTAGGGCTTTCGCCCCCCCCCCAAGCATTATTATTATTATTATTATTATTAGTGTCCGTTCAGAGTGACAACGGTGCCGGAAAAAGGGACACAGGGCAGTTTTTCACAGTTACTACCTTTGCGGCCTCCCCGGGACCACAACTGAGACTAAAATTCATGCCGCTATGTGAGACATTCGTTCAGCGAGGTTTGCCCCGTCTTACGACCTTCCTTGCTACCGTTGTTAAGTCAGTCACTGCGATTATTAAGTTAGGAACATGGTGGTTAAGTGAATCTCTTTTCCCCGTTGACTTTGATTGCCAGAAGGTCGCAAAAGGACAATCGCCTGACTCTGGGGACAGAAAACAGAATCACAGAGTTATTCCGGAAGGGACCTTGGAGGTCTTCTAGTCCAACCCCCTGCTCAGTCAGGAAACCCTACACCACTTCAGACAAACGGTTAGCCAACCATCTTCTTAAAAACTTCCAGTGTTGGAGCATTCGCAACTTCTGGTGGCGAGCTGTTCCACCGGTTAATTGTTTTAACTCTCAGGAAATTTTGTCAGGGATGCTACAACTGTCCTAAATACAGTTGCCAAGCGTCCAAATTTGGATCACGTGAACGCTGCGACGGTCGTAATTTGGATCACGTGAATGCTGCGACGGTCGTTAAGCGTGAGAAAAACAGTCCTAATTGACTTTTTCCCCCCGTGCCGTCGTAACTTGGAACGGTCCCTAAAGGAACTGTTTGTAAGTTGTAAGTTGTATCTTGTCTCCTCGGAAGATGCTCTCCAGAGTCCAGGAGGACAACAGCCAAGGAGGAAGGAGAACAACCACAATGGAGGGGACGGGTGTGTGTGTGTGTGTGTGATGGATGTGTGTGTGGGGGGGGGGATAGGGCCAAAATACATCCTGGTGACCCTCCCTGAGGATTTCCAGCTTGCTAATTTTTTCTTCCGAGCTGCATTCCTGCAAGTTTGTTTGAAGGAGAAAACTTTTGGCTGTCAGCAATGAGGTCATGCGATCGACTGACCTAATTACTTTGCGCAGGAGATAAAATAAATAAATAAATAAAAAATAGAATGAAATGCATTGGGTGTGAGTCACACCGAGGAACAGAAGGTGTGAGACTTGCGTGGGGAGGGCCGGGGTGGAGGCCATTCAAGCAACGAGAGGAGGGTTTCGGGATTCGTCCTCGAACTCTCGTCCTTCGCTTCACGCAGCCATTAACGTCGAAATTCGTTGGCCTCGTAGGCCTCGTGCAAACAGCCGGAATTTTAAGGTGACTGGACAAAACTTAGAAGACAAGACTGTCTCCCATAGACCATCAAGACAAAGAGAGTAACTTGGCTCGGTGAGTTCAATCAGAATAGAGTTGGAAGGGACCTTGGAGGTCTTCTAGTCCAACCCCCTGTTCAAGCAGGAGTCCCTACACCAGGGGTGAAATCCAAATTTTTTCCCCTACCGGTTCTGTGGGCGCGGCAGGGAAAGGATATTGCAAAATCTCCATTCCCACCTCACTCCAGGGGAAGGATACTGCAAAGTCCCCATTCCCTCCCCACTCCTGGGGGAAGGATATTGCAAAATCCCCATTCCCACTCCACTCTGGGGCCAGCCAGAGGTGGCATTTGCCGGTTCTCCGAACTACTCAAAATTTCCGCTACCGGTTCGCCAGAACCTGTTAGAACCTGTTGGATTTCACCCCTTCCCTAGACCATTTCAATCAATCAATCAATCAATCAATCAATCAGAATAGTGCTGGAAGGGACTTTGGAGGTCTTCTCGTCTAACCCCCTGCCTAAGTAGAAGATCTTGAAGACTTCCAGTAATGGAGCACCCACAACGTCTGGTGGCAAGTGGTTCCACTGGTTAATTGTTTTCACTATCAGGAAGTTTCTCGCTAATTCCAGGTTGCTTCTCTCCTTCCACCCATTGCTTCTTGTCCTGCCTTCTGGTGCTTTGGAGAATAGTTTGACCCCCTCTTCTTTGGGGCAGCCCCTCAAATATTGGAATCCTGCTATCATGTCTCCCCTAGTCCTTCTTTTCTTTAAACTAGACATACCCAATTCCTGCAACAACGCGTTCTTCATATGCAGTGGCTTCAAAAATCACATTCCGATACGCAATTATTACAACAAGAAACCAAGAAATGAAGAGAAAATGATAAAGCCACGGATAGATTTAAAGACAGCAATATTTTTGTTAGCTATTTGGCCAGAAAAATATAATAAAGGGAATCTCTATTTAATACTACATGTTTCGACGGCAGCAAGAATTGTATTCGCACCACACTGGAAAAATGAGGAAGCTCCTTCAAATGAAAATATAATTTTAAAAAAAAAATCAATTGTGAGGAAATGGATAGGTTAACCCTAAAGATAAAGAAGGCACAGAATATATATATTTTTTAATTTGGGATTTGTTTCATCAATGGTTAGATAATAAAGGTAGAAATTAGAAGCTGGAAGAATACCATAATATACAAGAATGTTATTATTACTACCCCTGTTTCCCCGAAAATAAGACATCCCCTGATAATAAATGTTTAAACTATATATTTATACATGTATGTATTTTATGTATGTATATTTATGTATTTTATGTCTTTTATTGGCTTTGTTTTTACTTGTTGTGAGACAGAGATAGGGTGACATATAAATTATATTAAAGAAATAAAATAAAATATTAAATAATTAAGCCCACTTGGGCTTTTGAGTGCCTGTGCTAAAAAAAAAGCTCCCCCCGAAAATAAGTCCTCCCCGAAAATACTTAAACGCAGAGCTGGAAATCAGGTAAGATGGCAAGAGGAGCCCCATCTTGCTCCAGGCACCCCAAAATAATAAGACCTCCTCGGAAATAAGGCCAAGCGCTCATTTTGGGGTTCAAAAAAATATAAGACAGGGTCTTATTTTCAGAGAAACACGGTATTATTATGTATATGTAAAATGACCCAGACAATACACTGTCTTTTAAATACTTATATATGTTAAAGAAAAATGTATAAATAATTTTTTTAAAAAAAAAGAAAAGAAAGAAATCAAGCAGTCGAAATTTGTGGGAGGCCCACTCAATTGTCCACGAAAAGCTTTTTTTCAAAACTTGGAACAAATATTTCACACCCCTTTGGGCTTCAGAAGAGAAATATAGAAGTTCACAGGGGATTTATTTATTTATGTTTTAACTCGGAGAAGCCACAGATAGCTTTTGAACTCCAATAATAATAATAATAATAATAATAATAATAATAATAATAATAATAATAATAATAATAATAATAATAATAATAATAATAATTTTAAAAATCTTCCCTCGGTTGGGTTATAAGGCAGATCCTGGGATGAAAAACTCTGCAGAAAAATCGACGCTTTTCTCATCATCTGTTATTGAAAAAAAAAATAGAAAAGCCAGCTGTTATAACAAAAAAAGGCATTTTTATTCCTGGGCCAAAACGTGTGAACTTTTTGGCAGGTGGACACAACGCTGGAGATACCATAACTCGTTCGTTTTTTAGAGGAACAAAACCCGAAGATAATTTTAGAAAACTTCCCAGCAGCATCGATATATATTTTTTTCCTGGGGTGGTGAGGACCACGAGTGACGCTAATAATATCACTTTTCAAGGATGATTTCTCTTCTAGGAGCTGCCAGGGTGAGAGTTTTCAGCTTTCCCTACAATAGAGAGCTCAGCAGGAACAAAACAGCTTTCCCACCCAAAATCTTGGCATTCGTTGCCTTCTAGCTTAAAAGGGCCAACCGATGCTTGGAATCGTAGGATGGAGAAACTGGCTAGAGCCAAGTCTCAAGATCTGGCCAGGTTGGTTGGTTGATGGAGCCATCTTCTCCAAAGCAACAGTGGATGGAAACTCATCAAGGTGAGAAACAACCTGGAATTAAGGAGAAACTTCCTGACGGTGAGGACAATTAACCAGTGGAACAGCTTGCCACCAGAAATTGTGGGTGCTCCATCGCTGGAGGTTTTTAAAGAAGAAACTAGACAGCCATTTACCTGAGATAGTATAGGTTCTCCTGCTTGAGCAGGGAGCTGGACTAGAAGACCTCCAAGGTCCCTTCCAGCTTCTCTTCTCTTCTCTTCTCTTCTCTTCTCTTCTCTTCTCTTCTCTTCTCTTCTCTTCTCTTTTCTCTTCTAAATTTTATTATTCTATTTTCTATTCTATTTTCTATACTATTCTATTTTCTATTCTATTCTATTTTAAATTTTATTATTCTATTTTCTATTCTATTTTCTATTCTATTCTATTCTATTCTATTCTATTCTATTCTATTCTATTCTATTCTATTCTATTCTATTCTATTCTATTCTATTCTATTCTATTCTATTCCATTCCATTCCATTCCATTCCATTCCATTCTATTCTATTCCACTGCTATCATGTCACCCCTAAACTTCCTCTTTGTTCGGCATGGAGCCCACCCACAACTTCATACAATACAATAACAGACTCGGAAGGGACCTTGGAGGTCTTCTAGTCCAACCCCCAGATCAAGCAGCCTGTATACCATGCTCGACAAATGGCTGTCCACACTCTTCTTGAAAACCTTCAGTGATGGAGCACCCACAATTTCTGGAGGCCAATTGTTCCACTGATGAATTGTTCTCACTGTCAGGAAATTTCTCCTTAGTTCCAGGTTGCTTCTCTCCTTGATGAGTTTCCATCTGTTGCTTCTTGTCCTGCCTTCTGGTGCTTTGGAGACTAGTTTGACTCCCTCTTCTTTGGGGCAGCCCCTGAGATATCGGAACACTGCCATCATGTCCCCCCTTAGTCCTTCTTTTCATTACACTAGACATACCCAATCCCACCAACCGTTCTTCATATGTTTTTGCCTCCAGTGTGAAGGCCGTGGCTTTGTTCCCCGTGGTTTCTTCTACCATGCTCCATATCAGGGGGTCAGCAAAAGCTGGCATCCTTGGGACATTTGTCCTGTTGGATACCATGTCCCATACGTACTGGAGTACCTTCATGAGACCTTTGAACTCTGGTGCTGGAGAAGACTCCTGCCAGTGAGTCCCTTGGACTGCAAGGCCATCCAACTGGTCAGTCCTAGAGGAGATCAACCCTGACTGCTCTTTAGAAGGCCAGATCATGATGAGGAAACTCAGATACTTTGACCACCTAATGAGAAGGAAGGACTCCCTGGAGAAGAGCCTGATGGTGGGAACGATGGAGGGCAAAAGAAGAAGAAGGGGATGGCAGAGAAGGAGGTGGCTGGATGGAGTCACCGAAACAGTCGGCGTGAGCTTCAATGGACTCCAGAGGATGGTAGAGGACAGGAAGGCCTGGAGGAACGTTGTCCATGGGATTGGACACGACTTCACAACTAACAACAACAATAACCTTCAAGTTCAAGGTGCAGTTTACGAGACGAGTCAACCAGGACTTCAGTGCAACCCATCACCACGTCAATCTCAACTTTTCGTTCGGGAGGCAAGACGAGAGACCCGGCCAGGATGGCTGTTTAATTCCCTGCTCATCGTCCTCTTTTTTTGGCACTGGCAACCTGAAACGCAACAGGGCATCTTCCCTCATCCATCTCCAAGCGCCAGCCCATGCCATATCTCTCGGATGACTTGCGTCAAGCTTCCCCAGCTTCATAAATCAGCCGTTTCAATACTCGGGCCATTCCCGAATGACGTCCGATGTTTTCATTAGCTCGTGATTTATCACTCCGAAAGTACTCTCTGATTTTTTTTTTTTATATGCCCGATTTATAAAGTTGTTTTCTTTTTCTCGATTCTCTCTCTCTTCCCCCCCTCCCTCCCTACCCTCCTCCTCCTCCTCCTCCTCCCCTTCTCCATCGCTTTCGCTTTGCCCATCAGACAGTTCGATTTATGGTCTAACGAAGCAACTTGGAAGGATGACCTCAGTATCCAAATGGACGACACGTTCGTTGGAGAATTTCGGGTGGGGCGGAGGAGACCATGGGCGTGATGAGGTCACAGGTGGGCTACAGCATATAAGCTCAAGGTGGAGAAACCTCTGGAGAGAGACAACAGCCAGCAGGGGAACTCCACACCAAAGTTAAAGTGTGAAGGATGGGGAAGCTGAGCTGGTTCTGCCTTCTGCTCTTCTCCCTCTTTGGACGGCTGTGGTCCATGCCCAGGATCAGCGAGGAGCTATCTGCTTGGTCCCCAGGTAAGATGAGATTTATTCTTTGGAGTCCTCCGGTAGTTAAGGACATTGGCATCGTAGTAGAAAAGGATGCATTTCATAGGAGCTGAGTCGATTCTGGAAAGCCAGAAAGTCCCAAAGGAAATTCTTTGGCAAACTGGCAAAAGCAGCCAAAGACGAGAAGGAGTCCTCCTGTTAAAATCCAGTTGCAGAAGTGAAGGTGACTACAAACAGGCAGAAAATGGCTAACTATTGGGCTGTTTTTAAAGAACCAGGATTTGGGGAGGGCTGAATAAAAAGTGCAGAGAAGAGCAACTGAAATAATTAAAGGCCTGGAGATTGAAGCATACGAAGAACGGTTGCAGGAACTGGGTATGGCTAGTCTAGAGGAAAGAAGGACGAGGGTGGGGGATATCATAGCGATAGTCCAGTATTTGAGGGGCTGCCCCAAAGAAGAGGGAGTCAACTTATTTTCCAAAGCACCCGAAGGCAGGACAAGAAAAAAAATGGATGGAATTTGAGCAAGGGAGAGAAGCAACCCGGAATTAAGGAGAAACTTCCTAACAGTGAGGACAATTAACCAGTGGAACAGCTTGCCACCAGAAGTTGTGGAGGTTTTTAAGAAGAGACTGGACAGCTACTTGTCCGAAATGGTCTCCTGCTCGAGCACGGGGTTAGACTAGAAGACCTCTAAGGTCCCTTCTGGCTCTATTCTGATTGATTGGAAATGGTTGAGGATCTCCTGCTTAAGAAGGGGGTTGGACTAGAAGACCTCCAAGGTCCCTTCCGGCTCTATTCTGATTAATCCAGATTTAGTTTCACGAATTAAGCTAAATCTAACAGAAAGGACTCCCTCAGGAGGACCAAGTTTGCAATTGGAACTCAACTCGGTTGGTGGTGGGGGGGAAAACAAAACAAAACAGATATTACGAAGCAAAATGACAGCCAGATTCAGCTAAAATCTCATTATAGTCAGGGCTTGTCTCACTTCAGTTAACGGCAGACATTTTGGGCTCAATTGTGGTCGTAAGTCGAGGAGTCGTCCCCCATCCCTCCCCGGGTATGTAAAAGTGGTAGGAAATCAGCTGTGAATAGGTGTGCCCTCCTCATCTTAGGAATCCGTAAAGTTCGGTTGTATCTGACGTGAGTTATGGGGTCAGTTGAAGGCATTTGAGAGTGCCCACTTGAAGCCTGCAAGGATTTTCGACTTCGAAAAAGAAAAAAAGTTGGTCATTCTATCTCAGCCGACTTTTGGGGTGCTGCCAGACTAATCTGGGAAGGGAGGGGAATGTAGGAGAAATAAAAATCATCTGAAATATGATTAAGAAAAGAAACTGGTGGAGAACTGAGACAAACCATCTCTCTGTTTTATGTTCATTAAAATGGAACTCAAGTTGTCTACAAGGATCAAGATAAGAATCTGTCACCCAATATGCAATTCTTTTTTTATATATATATATAAAAAGTTTTTTTTATTTTTTAGACAAACAAAACATTTAATCCATCAATTATCTCTTCCCTGCGACATCTCGGTGTTGTCTTCCATAATTCTTTCTTCTTCTGTATAGTTATTATTTCCTCTATCTTGACCCTTATCCAATCCATAATATCAAGCCGTCACTAATATAATCTTCTACTCAGCACATATTTATACACGCTTATATACTTAATCATTTATATCTCTTCCCCAACCGATGATAGAAATAACATGCCATTCTGTCGGTGGAATTTTACAGTCAGAATGGGAAATCTCATATTTTATTTTGAGGGCAGAATACAGAATAATGCATTGGGGAAGGGACCTTGGAGGTCTTCTAGTCCAACCCCCTGCTCAAACAGGAGACCTTATATATATCATTCTGGACAAATGGTTGTCCATTCTTTTTCTTAAAAACCTCCAGTGATGGAGGCAAGCCATTCATTGTTAGCCCCAGCAAATGTACTCAAATTTAAGCCCAAAATGTTGGAAATGTAAGGTACCTTCTTACACGCTTGGTGGCTATGTCCTGAAGCGAAAAAAGTACTGAACTAAGATACAAGGATGGCTACAAGAGATAATAAAATGTCAAATAGAACTAAGCCCAAAAACATTTCTCCTGGGAATACTTAAAACAAAATTTGATAGAAAGATAAGATATTTGATTCTACACATATTAACAGCGGCAAGAATTGTGTTCGCCCAATACTGGAAGGAACGCAATACACCACCAAAGGGGATTGATCATTCAGAAGATATATGAATGTGCCGAAATGGATAAACTGACCCTAGAACTAAAAGAAAAAGATCATTCGGAATTTTATGCGGTCTGGGAAAAATGGTACACCTAGATAGATAATTGAAATAAAAATTGGAAATATACATAAGGCTATTGAGGACTAGATATTGAATGTATATCATGTATATATTGTACGGAATGTTGATCTGAAGTATACAAAAATGACACAGTCTGTTGATTATGTACTAGAGTTGTGTAAAGGAAAATTGTAATAAAAATTATTTCAAAAAGAGAGAGAGAGAGAGAGAGAGAGAGAGAGAGAGAGAGAGAGAGAGAGAGAGAGAGAGAGAGAGGAGAGCGTCTCTTCAGATTAGCGAGAACGGGGCAGCAATCAGGAATAGCTGCAGAGCAAAAAATTATTCAGGCCAAAGGAATAAGGCAGTGGTGAAATCCAAATTTTTTTACTACCGGTTCTGTGGGCGTGGCTTGGTGGGTGTGGTGTGGCTTGATGGGCGTGACAGGGGAAGGTGACTGCAAAATCTCCATTCCCATCCCACTCCAGGGGAAGGATCTTGCAAAATCCCCATTCCCACCCCACTCCAGCGGAAGGATCTTGCAAAACCTCCCTTCCCAACCCCACTCTGGGGCCAGCCAGAGGTGGCATTTGCCGGTTCTCCGAACTGCTCAAAATTTCCGCTACCGGTTCTCCAGAACCTGTCAGAACCTGCTGGATTTCACCCCTGGAATAAGGCCATTCCTCATTTTCACGGAAAATGAAGAGGGAAGAAAGCGGAGGCCCATCTGTAAATATCATTATCGTTTCTTCCTAATCTTATTCTCCATCAACAGTCAACAATGAAGAGGCCGAGCTAAATTTGGAGCCTTTGACTAACAAAATACCTTTCCAGCAATTCTTGGCCAGGAGACTTGAAGCACCAATAGAGGACAATCCAAGCAAAGCAGGTAAGACAGGGAAAAAAAAAACCCTGCAATATATATTTCCTTGAATAATCGTGCTATCTCACCGCCCAAAAACCCTACCTGTCTTTTCTCCATGCCCAAAAAAGCTTAAAGCACAGTCCTCTTTTCTTGAAGATTGTTTCAAAGAGAGAAGCAACCAATGAAGTATAAACTTCCCGACAAGGAACCCCCAAAAAATCTGTATTTCCTGCAACCTTACAGGTTCTGTATTTTTTTTTTCCAATAGAAATCAATCAAAATAGATTAGGAATAATGGATAATAAAAATAGGGGTGAAATTTGGCATTTTTGGCTGCCGCCACACACGGCTAGCTCGTATTGATCCAGTAGGACTCCAAATATTTTGAAGTTTTGTTTTTCATTGCAGGTCTTGGTCCCTCCAGCTTCAGTGCCAGGGAATATGTTAAAGAGGTAAGAAGGGTATGTGTGTGTGTGTGAGTGAATGGAGAGAAATTAGATCTGAAATGGTTTGGAGGTTTTTTGTTCCTTTTTTTTTGCCTCTGAAGATTTCCAATTCTTTTTCTTTTTTTTCGTTTTATTTTGGTAAATTTTCGTTCATAAACATGGGAGTGGGGGAGATCACGTGATCCCCTTTTTTGCGACCTTCGGACTAGCAAAGTCAACGGGGAAGCCAGATTCAGTTAACAACAGGGGTTTACTCATTTAACGACGGCAGGGATTCCCTTAACCGACGTGGCAAGAAAAGTCGCGGAATGGGCCGAAGCTCCCATGAACAAATGTCTCACTTAGCGACGTAAATTTTGGGCTCCATTGTGGTTGTAAGTCGAAAAATATCTGTTTTTTTTTCCCCCACTTTCAGGCACCGATTGGAAACTTCTCCCGGAATATGCTGTTAAGACGTTTATGGGAATCTGCCAGGAAGCAATACAAGAAACGTAGGAACCTCTCCCAATGCTTCTGGAAATATTGTGTGTGACCGGCTGGGAACCCACTCGCTTCCAATCCCTTGCCCTATAATTTATGACGTGATCAAGCAATAGACTAGATTCCTGCATATCATTTCTGGAAACGCACACGTGATGAAAATAAAGTCATACCGAAGATGGCAAAAACTCCTATGTTACTTGCATGGGATTTAATAAATCTGTATATTAGAAATTCTGTATATAGCCCTAGAGAACAAACAGTGCACAGTCGACATGTGCATTACTGCTTAACTGCGGCTAGGAAGCAGCAATCTTTTATTCGGAGAAAAGACAAACATATAACCACTGCCATCTACTGGTTGAAGAATATGTATCTTTCTTTACTGAATATTGCTGTAGGTGTTGTGGAAAATACATGAACGCTGCATTCCAATAAAATCATCTCTAGATTTGTTCGTATTATTGGAAGCAGATAATGACTTTCCTTCTCTCTCCCCTCCCCCCCCCCCCGCCCCCTGTGGATCCTGTTCATGTTTAGAAAATTAGAAAGGCACACATCGCAAAAATCAATTTATATAACTGCCCTTCTCTCAGACATCATTCTGGGTGGCTGACGAAGATTAAAAAATACGATGTAAAATTTGTATTGCATACCCCAAAATGCTTTTCAGAATTAGGGGATTAGCTGTATTCCTTCTTCCTATTTTCCCGGAAAAACAACCCTGTGAGGTGGATTGGATTGAAAGTCACCCAGCTGGCTTTCATGCCTAAAGCAAGACTAGAACTCCCAATCTCCTGGTGACTAGCCTAAAGTCACCCAGCCAGCTTTCATGCCTAAGGCAGAACTAGAACTCCCAATCTCCTGGTAACTAGCCCAAAATCACCCAGCTGGCTTTCCTGCCTAAGGCAGGACTAGAACTCCCAATCTCCTGGTGACTAGCCTAAAGTCACCCAGCCGGCTTTCATGCCTAAGGCAGGACTAGAACTCCCAATCTCCTGGTAACTAGCCCAAAATCACCCAGCTGGCTTTCATGCCTAAGGCAGGACTAGAACTCCCAATCTCCTGGTGACTAGCCTAAAGTCACCCAGCCGGCTTTCCTGCCTAAGGCAGGACTAGAACTCCCAATCTCCTGGTAACTAGCCCAAAATCACCCAGCTGGCTTTCATGCCTAAGTCTGGACTAGAACTCCCAGTCTCCTGGCGATTGGCTCGAAGTCACCTGCCAGGCTTTCACGCCTAAGGGCGGAGCTAGAACTCACCTGGTTTTTAGTCTGGTGTCTTAACTACTAGACCAAACTTCCGTTCTTGAGCTGAAAATCCCGTCAGCAGCAGTGACTCCCAGCAAGCATCCTTGATACCAGCTGACCCCCTTTGCCAAGGCTTGGCCACCTCCCTTCCAGGGGGTCCCATACAGGGGACTCCCTATCCCATCTTGAGGGGCCACTAGACCATTCGAGAACCTCCCTGGCAATCGGTCAACCAGCCGATCCATCATCGTTCGGCCGGAGGGAGAGAGCTAAGCGATGCCATCTCTGCCATCCGAGCGAACGAGTGAGTCATCGTTTAATGGCTTCATCTCATTTCTTGTGGCTGTTTATTTCGAACAAGCCGCCCACGATGGATGTTATCTCAAGAACGCTGAATAAAGGGGCCGTTGTGTAACAGGTCCAAAATGACCCTTGGAAGGGTGTGTATGTGTAGTGTGTAAAAGAGTGCCGGTAGGATGGTCATCTTGGAAGGTAAGGAGGATGCTGCCACTCTTCCTCGATTTGAGCGGGGGAGCTCCAGAGAGCAGCTGGGGGCCGACATTGGAGAGCGCCGTGCATCCGTCCACCCTCTTCGTTGAGCTGCGTTTCCCCGTAGAAGACAAGACAGGTCGGTGAAGATTTCAGGAGAGAAGAAGAAGCTGGAGGGGACCTCAGAGGTCTTCTAGTCCAACCCCCCCCCCCCCGGCTCGAACAGGAGACTTTCGACCATTTCAGACAAAAAGTTGTCCGGTCTCTTTCTTAAATATCCCTTCCCGTTTTATTCTGATCGATTGAAATGGTGTAGGGCAGTGATGGCTCACCTTTTTGCCATCGCGGGCCAAAAACTGGGGGAGTGTGGGGTGGTCGCACGGGCGCGTGGCCACGCCCGTAATTCTATGGGCCCTGCCCCCCCCACGCATATGCGCGCAACTCCTCCTATGCTCCCACTGCTTTTGGCATGTGATGGCCCGATGGGCCCATTTTTTTGCCCTCCCCTGGCTCCAGAGAGTTTCTAGGAGCCTGGGGAGGGCAAAAACAGCCTTCCCCATCACTCCGGAGGCTGGAAACACTTCCGGTGGGCCCAGAAGACCCGAAGCGCCTGTGTGCTGGAGCTAAGGCAATGCTCGCGTGCCCACCAATATGGCCACAGGTGGCACGCATGTTATAGGTTCACCATCACGGGTCTAGGACCTCCTGCTTGAGCAGGGGGTTGGACTAGAAGACCTCCAAGGTCCCATCTCTATTCTGATTGAGGATTAGGACTCCATAGTTTTTTCCCCCGCCCCCCCAGCTCTTGCTAGTTTGTGCAATGTTTTCTAAGCTCTTTCTTTTTTTCTATTTATGATTCCTGCAAGGACAACCCGACTCCACAAGAATTGCAAAACACCAAACGGGATTGACAATCACTCTTTTATTAAATAGCTACAATAAAAAGTTCAGCCGTTTGACCCACCGGGCTGTTGGAAATCTTGGCTGCCCGGCTGATAATAAACCAAGATTGCTTGTTAGTAGCAGACAAACATAGCTATTCAAGTCTGGTTAAGGATTGAGTAGGAAAAATTACAGTTAACGAGTACAATTTCCCAGACAGGAAAACCTATTTTCCGGCGTTTCCAAATCATGACATTTTTTCAAGCTATACAAAAGTATTGAAATAACACCCCCCCCCCCCCCGCCCCCCCAGAAATATAACCAGATTTTCGCAAGCAAGTAGAAAAACAATCCGTTGAGACAGCTGGAATAATTCATGTTATTTGTCAGCTGTTCTTTGGGGCTATTTGGGGTGGGGGTGGGGGTTGCTAAACCGACAGGACCAATACAAAAAATGAAAGAGTGAGTGAGTCACAAAGATGATTTGATCAATAGAAAAATAAGCCTCGTTCACAGAATTACTAAATCGGCAATGTAGAACGACGGTTGCCAAAAAAAAAGAAAGTAAGTAAGTCAAAATTCTTCCGAAAAGCCATTGTGATGGTGATAATTATTTTGGCTTGCAATTGTGTTGGAAAAAAACCCACAATTGCACCTTCTGCACCCAACTAGATTTGCATCCAAAAGACTTCCAAGGTGGCTATTTTAAGTGCCCCAAACGTGCAAATCTTTGCAAGAGGCTTAAAAAAAAAAAAGAGTAGTGTTCGCACTTGATAGTCTGCTCGATAAATTGCGGTGATTTAATGAAGGCACCACGGTGGTGGTTTATGTCACAATTGTGGTTTTATATATTAAAAAAAAAAAAGGATTAATTTTAGGAAAGCAGAAGTATCAACCGATTCTCTGTTTCTAACAGTCTAAGCGCGAGAGGAATAATATGGATTTGTCCGAGCAATTTTAATACATGATCAAGATAGGAGGCGTGTAGTTGTTTCCTCCTCCAACTTGCACGCTGCTTCTGGAACTGTCCGGTCACTCAAACTATAAAGAGTTATAAACACAGCAGTCCAGGATAAAATAATTTGTGCATCCTTTACGAAAGCTTGGCAACAAAGCAGGTGAAAATGGAAGAATTTGGGAGGTTTTGAACGGGATTTTAATCTTCTGCCTGGTCAACCATACACACTCCAAACTGCAAAGAAAAGAAAGAAAGAAAGATGAGCCAAAAAAACAATAGCGTACGATAGCTTTTTAAAAAAAAATTAAAATGTAATGTATCTCTACGTGCCATTGATTTACTTTTTCAATAACGGGGATAGTAGAGCTGCAGCAAATGTAAATACACTGATAGAAGAGAGATTTTCAAACGAAACGTTCTTTTGCAAATAAGATTCCAGTGGAGGACAGTTTAAAAAAAAAAAACAAAAAACCACGTTTTGCTTCCTGAAAAACTTTTGGTGATTATGGTGTCAGGTTCCAAGATTTTAAGGAATCCAATAGATTCCTTAAAGCCATTTTCTCTGGCCTGGCTAACAAATCTTTGAACTGCTTGTCACGATGGAACTGATCTGTGAACCGGTGGTGAAATCCAATTTTTTTTTTAAACTACCGGTTCTGTGGGCGTGGCTTGGTGGGGATGGCAGGGGAAGGATACTGCAAAATCTCCAATCCCACCCCACTCCAGGGGAAGGATACTAAAAAATCTCCATTCCCTCCCCACTCCAGGGGAAGGATACTGCAAAATCTCCAATCCCACCCCACTCCAGGGGAAGGATACTGAAAAGTCTCCATTCCCTCCCCTCTCCTGGGGGAAGGATATTGCAAAATCTCCATTCCCACCCCACTCTGGGGCCAGCCAGAGATGGTATTTTCCAGTTCTCTGAACTGCTTAAAATTTCCTCTACTGGTTCTCCAGAATCTGTTGAAACCTGCTGGATTTCACCCCTGCTGTGAACCCATCAAAATGCCTCCTTTAATCTTGGCATCAGTTATTCTTGGGGGAAAAAAACCCTGCCTCAAATAATGAAAAATTTCAGCTTTCCTTGTTCATCGCTTTCCCATAAATTTTCACCAGTCTGTCTTTTAGATGAGGTGGAAGCAAAAATTCCCTGTTGCACATTTTTCTTTATTGTCCTTATTTGTTTATAATATAAAAATACAACAATTCAAAAGTAAAAAAACAGGAAAAATAGGGGAGGGAAAAGGGAAGGGGAAAATGTAGAACAAAGGAGGAAAAAAAAAGAAAAAAAATGCATTGACGTCCGACTCCGTTTGGTGTAGCAGAATCAGGTAATAAGATCAAACCTCAACTTTTAAAACTTTTAATTAAGAGTATAAACTACAGCCATTTCTATATGCGTTTTGTTTTTGGTTTTTTTTTTGCTTCAAGACATGTGGACTTCAACTCCCAGAATTCCCAAGCTAGCAGGCAGGCTGGGGAATTATGGGAGACTGACGTTATCTTGGAAGTTGCCGAGGTTTGTGATTCTGAGCAACTCACAATATACACAATACACAAATGTATAAAACCCACAGCAGGGAAAAAAAAGAGAAGTAAAAAAAACAGCCTCAATCATCACTCAATGTAAGGATGGTATTCATAATAAATAATAATAATAAATATATGAGACAGCGGCAAATTATTTTTCAGCGACAGCCTAGGAAAAAGCAGTCCCCGTTTGGCAGTCCTCGTTTAGTGACCAAATTTAGGGACAAGCAACTCGGTCATTAAATGAAGCGGTTTACGATCTTACCACAGCTGCCCTTTGCTAACTGGAACGGCGAAGGACATACATGTGAGGATTGGTTCACCAAGGTCCTTTTCCACCACTATTGTGACAGTTGCTAAACAAGGCAGTCGCTAAATGAGGACCACCGGTACTTCTGGCCAGGGGGCTTTAAGATACTTACCAATGATAATGATGAGAAGGACTACCACCACGGTAACCAGTATGACCCACATCTGCAAGAAAAGAAAAGAATAATATGATGAATAGAACAAAATTCAGAATAGAATAGAATAAAATAGAATTCAGAATAGAATAAAATATAGACTTCAGAATAGAATAAAATATAGAATTCAGAATAGAATAGAATAGAATACAGAATAGAATAGAATAGAATAAAATACAGAATAGAATAGAATAAAATAGAATTCAGAATAGAATAAAATAAAATACAGAATTCAGAATAGAATAGAAATAGAATAGAATAGAATTCGGAATAGAATACAGAATAGAATAAAATAGAATTCAGAATAGAATAAAATATATAGAATTCAGAATAGAATAGAATAAAATAGAATTCAGAATAGAATAGAATAAAATACAGAATAGAATAGAATAGAATAGAATAGAATTCAGAATAGAATAAAATAAAATACAGAATTCAGAATAGAATAGAAATAGAATAGAGTAGAATTCGGAATAGAATACAAAATAGAATAAAATAGAATTCAGAATAGAATAAAATATATAGAATTCAGAATAGAATAGAACAAAATAGAATACAGAATAGAATGATTACAGTGGAACAGAACAGAAGAATGCAGAATAGAATAGAATGCAGAAAAATGCAGAATAGAATAGAATGCAGAAAAATAGATTAGAAATAATAGAGAATAGAGAAAAGAATAGAATAATTAGAGTAGAATATAACAGAATAACAGAAGAATGAAGAACAGAACAGAATAGCAAAAAAAAAACAAAAAAAAAACCGCAGAATAGAATAGAATGCAGAATAGAATGCAGAAAAAAATAGATTAGATTAGAAATAACAGAATACAAATTAGAATTAGAATAGAATAACAGAGTTGGAAGGGACCTCTGAAGGTCTTCTAGTCCAGCCCAAAAAGCTCCCTTACCTTACAGTTCTTCCACCAATATTTCCTCTTCAGCTTGGCCGCGTTGGTCTCGAACTGAGCAGCTCCGGCTTGTAAGGCATCGGCCCGATCGTCCAGCTCGGACAGCTTCTGATCCCTCTCCAAAACCTTGTCGACGTTGACCCTCATGATATCTACCACCTAGAAGTAAAGGTTTAGAACACAGGATCGTAAGGTTAAAAAGGACCGCGGAGGTCCTCCAGACCAACCCCGGCTCAAGTAGGATAATTATACACATATAATACTCTACTCTATAGTAAAGAATACATATATTCTTTACTATATCTCTCCGGTAAAATACCCAATAGAAAAATCTCTGGCTTTAATTCTATACGCACAAAATTGGAAGGTAGAAAAAAAATCCCATCAGAAGGTGAAGTAATAAAGAAGATTTTAGATTGTGCAGAAATGAACAGACTAACATTAAGAATAAAAGATAAAGAGGAATCGGTGTATTTCAAGACATGGGGACGATTTTATGCATGGTTAGAAAAGAAATATGAATAAAAGACGACAGATCAATAAATTAGACAGTGTAAAAGTAAATGAGAGAGAAGACAAAAAAGGAATAGAAACTCTGATAACGCCTGTGTAAATGGAAAAGGGGGATGGTGGGGGGGGGAAATGAAAAAATGTTACTGTATAAATGTACAACTATGATATGTGTGAAATTAGTAAAATAGAAAAGAAATTGAAAAGAAAGTATATTAGTAGAAAATGGGGGTTGCGCGGATACCAATATGGAAAATATTGAATCGAAAATAAATACAAGAATGGAGAGAGAATGGAAAGAGGAGTAGAGGGTTAAATAGGAGGGGAGAAGGAGAGAGAGGAACAGAAGAAAGGGAAAAGGAGAGGAAGAAAGGGAGGGGAAAAAGAGTAGGAGAGAAGGTTAGAAAGGGGGGAAGAGGGGAGGAGTGGGGGAAAGGAGAGAAGAGGAAGGAGAGGAAGAAAGAAGAAAGTAAAAAAGGATAGAAGAAGGGAGGGAAGGGAAAGAGAGAAGGAGGAGGAGAAGGATTGTTGTAAAACTAGGGAGAAGAAGGGGTAGAAGAGCAATCCCGAATATAATTAAAAAATCTTTTTTTTTCTTTAGAAAATGTATGTAATATGTATGATCAACAAATGGATAAGAGAATGCACATTTACAATGTTTATAAGAAATAAAATAAAATACTTTTTTTTTCAAAAAAAGAAAAAGAAAAGAAACAAGGACAAGGGAAAAACAGATGGAAACTCATCAAGGAGAGAAGCAACCTGGAACTGAGGAGAAGCTTCCCGACGGTGAGGACAATTAACCAGTGGAACAGCTTGCCACCAGAAGGTGTGGGTGGCTCCATCGCTGGAGGTTTTTGCATGAGTTGATAGAAATGGCCTAGGGTCTCCTGCTGGAGTAGGGAGTTGGACAAGGAGACCTCCAAGCTCCCTTCTAGCTCCATTCTGATGGATTGACTGAAATGGACTGAAGTCTTGAACTTGAGCAGAGGGTTGGACTAGAACTCAACTGGCTGAGCCCTTCAACTGATGGACCTTTTAGGAAGGTCTTCGACTGGTTGGGCCCTTCAAGTGGCTAAGACGCTGAGCTTGTTGATCAGAAAGGTCGACAGTTCGGTGGTTCAAATCCCCAGCACAGGTCTCCTGCCTGAGCAGGGGGTTGGACTAGATGACCTCCAAGGTCCCTTCCAACTTGGGTTACTGTTAACTGATGGACCCTTCAGGAAGCCCTCCGCTGATTGGGCCCTTCAGGAAGTCCTCAACTGATGGACCCTTCAGGAAATCCTCAACTGATTGGGCCCTTCAGGAAATCCTCAACTGATGGACCCTTCAGGAAATCCTCAACTGATTGGGCCCTTCAGGAAATCCTCAACTGATGGACCCTTCAGGAAGTCCTCAACTGATGGACCCTTCAGGAAATCCTCAACTAATTGGGCCCTTCAGGAAATCCTCAACTGATGGACCCTTCAGGAAATCCTCAACTGATTGGGCCCTTCAGGAAATCCTCAACTGATGGACCCTGCAGGAAATCCTCAACTGATTGGGCCCTTCAGGAGATCCTCAACTGATGGACCCTTCAGGAAATCCTCAACTGATTGGGCCCTTCAGGAAATCCTCAACTTGTTGGGCCCTTCAGGAAATCCTCAATTGGTTGGGCCCTTCAGGAAATCCTCAACTGATGGACCCTTCAGGAAATCCTCAATTGGTTGGGCCCTTCAGGAAATCCTCAACTGATGGACCCTTCAGGAAATCCTCAATTGGTTGGGCCCTTCAGGAAGTCCTCAACTGATGGACCCTTCAGGAAATCCTCAATTGGTTGGGCCCTTCAGGAAATCCTCAACTGATGGACCCTTCAGGAAATCCTCAATTGGTTGGGCCCTTCAGGAAGTCCTCAACTGATGGACCCTTCAGGAAATCCTCAATTGGTTGGGCCCTTCAGGAAGTCCTCAACTGATGGACCCTTCAGGAAATCCTCAATTGGTTGGGCCCTTCAGGAAGTCCTCAACTGATGGACCCTTCAGGAAATCCTCAATTGGTTGGGCCCTTCAGGAAATCCTCAACTGATGGACCCTGCAGGAAATCCTCAACTGATTGGGCCCTTCAGGAGATCCTCAACTGATGGACCCTTCAGGAAATCCTCAACTGATTGGGCCCTTCAGGAAATCCTCAACTTGTTGGGCCCTTCAGGAAATCCTCAATTGGTTGGGCCCTTCAGGAAGTCCTCAACTGATGGACCCTTCAGGAAATCCTCAATTGGTTGGGCCCTTCAGGAAATCCTCAACTGATGGACCCTTCAGGAAATCCTCAATTGGTTGGGCCCTTCAGGAAATCCTCAACTGATGGACCCTTCAGGAAATCCTCAATTGGTTGGGCCCTTCAGGAAGTCCTCAACTGATGGACCCTTCAGGAAATCCTCAATTGGTTGGGCCCTTCAGGAAGTCCTCAACTGATGGACCCTTCAGGAAATCCTCAATTGGTTGGGCCCTTCAGGAAATCCTCAACTGATGGACCCTTCAGGAAATCCTCAATTGGTTGGGCCCTTCAGGAAATCCTCAACTGATGGACCCTTCAGGAAATCCTCAATTGGTTGGGCCCTTCAGGAAGTCCTCAACTGATGGACCCTTCAGGAAATCCTCAATTGGTTGGGCCCTTCAGGAAGTCCTCAACTGATGGACCCTTCAGGAAATCCTCAATTGGTTGGGCCCTTCAGGAAATCCTCAACTGATGGACCCTTCAGGAAATCCTCAATTGGTTGGGCCCTTCAGGAAGTCCTCAACTGATGGACCCTTCAGGAAATCCTCAATTGGTTGGGCCCTTCAGGAAATCCTCAACTGATGGACCCTTCAGGAAATCCTCAACTCCCAATGTGCTGCAGCTTCACCACCAAGCTCACCCACCATCCTACTTCTGAAGAACCTGGCCATACGTACCTCATCCACTTGGTTCTGAGTCTGCTGGAGACGTCGGTTGCTGCCGGAGGCAGAGCCGGATACAGGATCACCAGACCTGCAGGAAAAAAAAAAAAGACAAGCCAGATTATTTATTGCCAGACGGCCATTTATAAACACCAGATACTTCATCTGGGTTACCAGTATCCATTCACACACCACCATCATTCAGATATGGTGGTCTTAAAATCCTAGGATGGCTTAAAATGAAGTTTCAGTCACTTATCCAGCTTGTGATTAAAATGGGCACCACAAGGTCAGGTCTTAGTCCCAGTACTCTTCAATATCTTCATAAATAACTCCGATGAGGACATTAGAAAGGAAACTCATCAAATTTGCAGATGACATTTGCAGCTGACCGCAACAGCCAACACCTCAGAAGACAAGCTCCGGATCCAAAAAGATCTGGCCAGACTCAAGACAATATTTACCAGGGTGGATTTATTTTATTTTTATTTTTTATTTTATTTCCAATTTATATACCGCCCTTCTCCCTGAGGACTCAGGGCGGTGTACAGCCAGAATTAAGAACATGAAATACAAATATTAAAAAACAGTTAATATATATATATATATAAATTTGGCCCAAATCACAATTTAAATCACGATTTAAATCACTAGTAAAAAGGCTCGATTTAAATCCACTCGATTTAAATCATCATTTTTAAAGAGCAGCTGTCATCTCTGCTACTCCTTTGACCCACTGTTGACTCACCGATGGTCCCAGTGTTGCAGAATATACAGCCTCCTGCTACATAACTAAGCTCCATTTCATGCTGAATAAACTAAATTATTTATGTATCTTAAATAGAAAAATATCTTACGATAGATTTTTACCCCAAGTTTTTTATTAAAATAAATTTGATAAAAATAAAAAAAAAATCCGATTTATATCAAAAAATCCAATTTAAATCAAAAAAAATCTGATTTTTTTAATTTTTTTTTTTTTAAAATCATTGATTTTTATCCACCCTGACCTTTACAGATACAGAGTTGGAAGGGATCTTGGAGGTCATCTAGCCCAACCCCGTTTTAACGTGGAGAAAAAGCAAGGTTTGACAGCTAGGCAGGACAAAGGTGCAAGTCCAGATTAGGGGAAACCTGGCTCAAAAACAGTTAACAGTTGGGAGTTCTAGGGGACGATCCCTTAAACACGAGCCAGCCGTGTGCGGCGGCAGCCAAAAGTTCTAATACGATCCTCGGTTGTATAAAATATGATGAATGAAACATCACACGAAGAATTAGTGCCACTTTATAGAGCCACTTTATAGAGCACAAAAAAGAGGTTGGGACTTTGGAAAAAGAGGATTAAAGGTCCGGAGGCTAAAACATATGAGGAACGGTTGCAGAAATTGGGTATGTCACCCTGAGTCTTCAGAGAAAGGCGGCATATAAATTGAACTTATTATTATTATTATTATTATTATTATTATTATTATTATTATTATTATTATTATTATTATTTATTTTATTTCTATACCGCCCTTCTCCTGCAGGACTCAGGGCGGTGCACAGCCAAAATAAAACATTGTATACAAAATTTAAAAAACAATTTAAAAACAATTAAATAATTTTGGCCCAAATAATTTAAAACAACCCAAATTAAAACCGAATCAATTAAAACTGAGAGGACGGGATCAAGCCAGCCCATCATCATCATCATCATCATCATAATAATAATAATAATAATAATAATAATAATAATAATAATAATAATAATAATAATAATAATAATAATAATAAATGGAAAAAGAAATCGTGTGTTGTCCCGATTGTAATTGGAGCCCTCGGAGCAATACCCAAAGGGCTACCCCGCTATTTAGAAATTCTAAATTTGCCGGACTTGAACATTTTGACTCTACAAAAAACTACCTTACTCGGAACAGCTTACATCCTCCGACGATACCTTAACAGTTCCTAGGTCCTTGGTTAGGACTCGAGCTGCTGAGCTACTAACCAGCCTCAAAGGCTGTGAATCTCACTAAAGATTAACCAATAAATAATAATAATAATGATGATGATGTCTAGTCTGATGAAAAGAAGGACTAGGGGAGACATGATAGCATCCTCCCAGTATCTCAGGATCTTCCCCAAAGAAGAGGGAGTCAAGCTCTTCTCCAAAGCACCTGAGGGCAAGAGAAGAAGCAACAGGTAGAAGCTAATCAAGGAGAGAAGCAATTTAGAACTAAGGAGAAATTTCCTGACAGTTAGAACAATTAATCCGTGGAACGACTTGCCACCAGAAATTGTGAATGCCCCAACACTGGAAGTTTTTAAGAAGAGGTTGGATAACCATTTGTCTGAAGTGGTGTAGGGTTTCCTAGCTAAGCAGGGGGCTGGACTAGACGACCTCCAAGGTCCCTTCCAGTTCTATTTTGATTGAGGGATTGAAAAAGTCTAGGGTCTTCTTCTTGAGCAGGGGGCTGGACTAGAGGACCTCCAAGGTCCCTCCCAGCTCTATTCTGACTGAAGCCCAATTCCAACCTTCAGATCATCCTGCTTTGCAGGTAAAAACCTCCTAGTACAGCTACCCACCGGGATAAAACATCCCCGGGGGGTTCTCCCAGCAGACATCCCCAGAGCCCCCTAACCCCCACCCCCGAAGCGGTTCAGGGCTCTCCGTTCCACCCCTAGGGGAACAGAAACAGGCCGGACTCTTAACGCCGGAGTCGATCGGAGCTCCGCCTGTCCCGGAAATGGGCATCGCCCTGGGGTGATTTTTTTTTCTTTTTTTTCTGTTTGCAACTAGTTGCAACCAAGTTGCAACCAAGTTGCAACTAAACTCTTTCGGGGAAAAAACAAAACAAAACCGTAGTTGCAGCAGATCCGGAGTCAGACCAAATTGGGTAAAAAGTCTTGGCTCCGGATTAAACTTTATAGCCAAGAAATTGGGTCCAAAAAGTCTCGGCCTTCTCCCACCGGCCAGGGCCCTGCCTAGCCTTCCCCCGCCCGAGGTCCCTTCTAACTCGGCTTCCCTTCACCCACCCAGCCACCCCCGGAGACCCCCGAGGCGAGGGGTTTTTTTTGGGGAGGGGGTGGAAGGAAAAGAGACCCGAGGGCGCCAGAGCAGAGCGGCGGGCGCCCGGTTGCAAATGAGAATTTCCAAAGAGAACTTTTCCCCGCAGCTTGCAAAAAAGGGGGAAAAAAGGAAAAAAGCCGGCAGGAGCCCCCCCCATCTCTTCTTCCGAAAGCAGCCCCCTCCCCAAGACCCTCGGAGGGGACTCACATGACGGCGGAGGTCGCTTTTCTTAGAACCAGGCGGAGGAGGAACAGGAGAAGTTGCAGCTTCGGGGATTTTTGCGCGGTGGGTCCTGGGCGGGCCGTGCAAACCCCTCCCTGTGGGGGCGGGTGTGGAGAAGGGAAGGGGGCGAAGTCTCCTCCGCTGGGCGGGTGTGGGTGTTGTAGGTGTGTCCAGGCGCGTGGGGAATCCCCCTGCAAAGGGAATCCCGGAGCAAACTTCCATTTCAGAAAAAAAAAATGCGCAAACTAACCAAATGCCCATGCCAAAGGCGAGCAGATGGAAATAGAAGGGCCGTTGCAAAACAAAGCAAAGGTACTCCTAATAGTATATACATAGTAATAGTCAGTGGGGAAATCCATTTTTTTTTTTTTACTACCGGTTCTGTGGGAAGGATACTGCAAAATCTCCATTACCTCCCCATTTCTGGGGAAAGGATACTGCAAAATCTCCATTACCTCCCCACTCCTGGGGGCAGGATATTGCAAAATCCCCATTCCTCCCCACTCCAGGGGGAAGGATACTGCAAAATCTCCATTCCCTCCCCATTCCTGGGGGAAGGATACTGCAAAATCTCCATTCCCTCCCCACTCCAGGGGAAGGATATTGCAAAATCTCCCTTCCCTCCCGACTCTGGGGCCAGCCAGAGGTGGTATTTGCCAGTTCTCGGAATAAATATATTTATTTATATTTATTTATATTTATATTTATTTATGTTTATATTTATTTATATTTATTTACGGTCGTCGCCAAGCCTCCAAACGTTGATCCCCTGTTGTGAGTCTAGCTACTTCCTTTCACAACCTGTGGCAAATTTGCCTGGCTGATAACCAGCCAAGATGTGGGAAAGACCTTAAAAATTTCATTTTAATGTATGGCTGATTAGTGTGCACTCAACGTGACAATAAAAGTTATCCTAAGTTCTGTTGCAACACGTGGGGAGAAGTAGCTTGGTTCCCTCCGATTGTGTCCAATCAACATTCCCTTCACCGGCTGCCACATCCCTCCTTGTTCCCCATTATCTGAGATACTATCAGGTTACACTCTCTTTTGACCGCCTCCTACGTGTTTCCTAAAACCCTCCCTAAACCTCACATATGTGCATTATGATTAGCAGATTATATAGGCAAGGCGTGTCAATATTTTAAGCATGTGCTGTGCTTACTTCAGTGACCTTAGAAGAACGACCTATTTTCCGGAATATTATGGGCTTGCAGAGGTGGGATTCCCTTCCCTACCGGTTCGCAAATTTGAGTGCGCACCCCCCCTCTGTGCACGCGCATGGCCTTCCATGCATGTGCAGTACTCACGCTTTACGTCCGGTCCCACCGGAAGTTGGCAAGCAGCCATTTCCAGCCCCGAAAGGGCCTCCAGGGGAGGGAAGGCTGTTTTTGCCCTCCCCAGTCTCCTAGAAAGGCTCTGGAGGCTGGGGAGAGCAAAAAATGGGCTTTCCGGAAGTTGGCAATTTCGGGTGTTTTCCCGCGTCATTAAAAGTCTGTTAGTTGAAATACTTAAAATCCTGGCTAAAATCCCAGCTTAAAATCCTCCAAAATCTCAACAAAACGGTCTTTTGAAACTCTGGCTAAAATCCTAACCAACACTTTAAAAGTTTTCTTTTTGGCAACGTTTCGACAAGCTCTCTAACTTGTCATAATCGGGCCCCTACTTTAGAAGCTATATGTATGTGTGTGTGTGTGTGTGTGTGTGTGTGTGTGTGTGTGTGTGTGTGTATTTGTTTTCTGAGGTTTTCGCGGGTGTTTGTATGTAGGTCTTTGGTTATTCGGGTTTTCTCCCGCGTAAAATTGGAGGTGTCTTGGCAACGTTTCGACGAAGTTTCATTCATCATCTTCAGGCTGGTGTTTTCGGCTTCGTGCTTCTAGGAACAATGTGTGTGATTGCAGCTGTTTCTTCCTTTTAACGTTCCTTCCTAGAAGCACGAAGCCGAAAACACCAGCCTGAAGATGACGAATGAGACTTCGTCGAAACGTTGCCAAGACACCTCCAATTTTATGCGGGAGAAAACCCGAATAACCAAACACACACACACACACACACACATATTACACACACACACACACACACATATTACACACACACACACACACATATATAAATGTATATAATTTATATATATATATATTTATTATATATATATAATAAATATATATATATTTCTCTTTAGCCACACCCTAACTGATGAGGCCTTATAAGGCCGAAATAGATCTATCTTATCTCAAGGCTCCGGAGTCCGCACATCACTCCCCGATGGCCCTGGCCCCATCTCTGCCTCCGACGTAGAGCCCTCATCCGGGCCTTCCCCAGACTCCAGGACTGGCCCCTGTTATTCCTCAGCCTCATCGTTGTCCGACTTGCTGCCAACTCCGCAGGCTGCGGGCGGACCACGGCAGGGATTTTGAAGGTCATCTAGTCCAACCCCCTGCTCAAGCAGGAGATCTAACCATTGATAAAACAAATCCCAAGTTTAAAAGGATTCTGTATCTTCTTTATCCTTTATCTTCGACATTAACCTATCCGTTTCCGCACAATCTAATATTTCCTTGGTTATATTTTCATCTATCAATGAAAACTTTCGTTCAACGTGGGTTTTGGATTGAAATTCTCGATCTGGGGAAGCCTCCGTTGTTCCAGTTGTCCTGGGAAAGTGGCCATAAATAAGAATAACCTTTAATCTGCCGGGTGATCTAAAAAGTTAAACCCCGAAGTCGGGTGGTGTAATATTAAAGGAGGAAAGGGTTTGGAAAGAGATCGTCCTGTTCTCAAGTTTAGAACATGGGCTGCCCAATTATGTTAAATGCAGGATTTAAAAGATGCCTTCGAAAAGGGATTGAAACACACACCTGTCTCTCGCTGTTAAAAGGACGACGTGGCAAGGCGCATCTCGTCGTGCACCAACGAAAAAGGGAAATTAAACGGGGGCTGCAATTTCCTTGGACCAGATTTCCTATATATATATATATATATATATATATATATATATATATATATATTCCGAGTTTCAATTTCAGCATGGAAATTATATTTGGCCAAGAGTTGTGGATGCTGATATTTTATTTCTGCATTTCGGTCCCGTTTTTAATTCTCGGGTGGATCCTTTACTACGATTATACCAAGATTCATATCCCGCCAGGAATCATCCAGGGGAATAAACTTTGCCTTCTCTATCTGTCCATCGGCATTGTTCTCAGACTGGTAAGTCCTTGGATTCTAACTTCAGTTTGTTTGTTTGTTTGTGGAAATTATATTGCCGCTCATTCACACACGGCGACTCAAGGCAGCTTATAGAATGTAAAACCTCCTCTAAAAACTATCAACCTACTAAAAAGAAGAGTCATAGAACAAATTAATATAATAAAATCAATCTGTGGGTTTTTCTGGCTCAGCAATAGCATTTTGGTGAGCAGAAATTTGTAAGGAAAATCAAAGTTTCACTTTATCCCAAAGAGGCTTTTTTTTCCCCAAGAGGCAACTGGTTTTTCTTCGAAGACCTTTCGCTTCTCATCAAAAGAAGCTTCTTCGGTTCTTCAGCCCAAGAAGCTCAGAGCTTGAAGAAGCTTGGATGAGAAGCAAAACGCCTTCCCGAGGAAAACCAGAGTGTCTAGTTTAACATTTATCTGGGATACTATAAGGTCTCTTGAGCAGGGGGTTGGACTAGAAGACCTCCAAGGTCCCTTCCAGCTCTATTCTGATTGAACTTGCTTTTGATAGCATTTCTCTCGATCTCTCCATGTGATTTCTTTGTTAATTTTTGCACCGAGCAGGATCCGATCCTGGAAAAACTTGGCATCTGCCGTGAATTGGCAGTATGGAAGTTTGTGATAGATGGAATATTTCCAGCGGGGCCCTGTGACCTGAGCATCAAGGAAACGCTTTTCGACTCCGTGCCCGTGAGGGTCTATCGGTCCAAAACATCAAATCCTGAGAGCAGACGGGGACTTGTGTGGATTCACGGAGGAGGGGGCATTTTTGGAAGCTTCAGTAAGTTCTCCAAAGACGGACAGTCCTCGTCTTACAACGGCTCATTTAGTGACCATTCAAAGTCACTAAAAGGGGGGCGTGTTTCACACTTATGACATCCCCGGGATTTGAAACTGGATGTTCCTCGGGTGTTTTGATTTGTTCAGGACTCTCATCTTTGACTGTAATGAATTTGATTTTTTTGATTTGATTGAGCGACAAAGGGGACAGAGAAATGTTTGGGCTAAATGGGAAAAAATGGATGGATTCAGTTTTTTCTTAAATATATATATATATACTTATATATGTTTTAATATTTCAGAAAGCGCCGAAAGACTGTGTCGTTTCTTTGCCCAGGAAAGTGCCACCGTGGTCGTATCTATCGGGTAATAGTAATAATAATAATAGCAACAAAAATAACAATCAGAATGATAATAGCAGGAATGCCAATGCATTTGAAAGATTTCCTTTTGATTCCCTGTTGGTTTAGATATCCCTTGGCACCGGAGCATCCCTACCCAGCTCAACAACGCAGCTGCTACGCGGCCATATCGTACTTTCTGAAGCACGCGAAGGACTTCGGTGTGGATCCACAACGGATCGTGCTTGGTGGAGACAGCAGCGGAGGCTCCATCGTGGCGGCCATTTCTCAACAACTTGTGTTCAGAAAGGACCTGCCCCGGGTCAGGGCCCACGTGTTAATCTACCCTTTCCTCCAAGGTGTGGATTTCAATCTGCCTTCTTACCAGCAAAACCAATCGGTGCCCCTTTTACTCAAGAGAGATGCGGTCACTTTTGGCAAGTTTTATCTCACCGGAAAGACTTCGGACAGCGATGGCGTGATGGCCAATGCTCACGTTCCGGAACATCTCAGGGCCAAGTACCAGAAATGGATCAGCTCCGAACATATTCCGGAAGAATTTAAACTCCGGGGTTACGTGCCCTTTGTGCCCGGCCGCTTTTCTGAAGATCTTTTCAAAGAATGCGAGGGAGTTTTCGAACCCACGTTTTCCCCACTCCTGACGGAAGATGCCGTCCTCCAACAGTATCCAGAGACGTTCCTTTTAACCTGCGAATATGACATTTTCCGAGACGAAGGCCTGCTGTACAAGAAACGGCTGGAAGACAACGGGGTACCTGTCACCTGGCATCACCTGGAGGATGGATTCCACGGGATCACCTTGCTGATAGGATATGGGCCAATGGAGTTTCCTGGGACGAGGAGGAGTCTCAAAAGTGTCATCCAATTCCTCGAACGCTTCTAGAAACCCAACGTCCACCTTCTTCTGCTTTGTTCGTCTTTCCAGCTTGGTGACTTGGTGACACAGAATCTGGCAGCCCTTTTTTACATCTGGGCCTTCAGGCCTGCCACATTTACTGCTGTGGGAAATTGGGAGGGGGGATTGTGTGGATAGGTAATCATAATAACATTCCTTTCTCAGAGAGTCAAGGCCGTCTTGCCATGCAAATGGGATGCTGGAACTGGGAGGCTTGTCCGGTTGAGACCGTGCTGTAATTGGACCGCATGATGGACATGAGAGTGTTGAGCAGGGACTTGAACTTTCCTTTGGGTGGAGAAAACCTGGAAGCTTTTAGATTTGGGTTTCCCCAGATGCGCCTATATGATACCGCTAATAAAATATAGCTGTGAGGAAATTCAAGCCTCGGAGTTTCTTTTCATGGGGGGGGGGGAGTTACTTGGAACCCTGACACCTCATTTTACCAACCTCGGAAGGACGGAAGACTGAGTCAGCCTTGAGCCAGTCAGGATCGAACTGCTGACAGTGGGAAGGGTTAGCCTGCAATCCTGAATTCTCACCACTACGCCACCCAGGCAGAAAATAAAAAATAATAGAAAAGACAAAATAATGTAAAATAGAAAAATAAAATCGGTGAAAATCAGTCGTAAGTCACACACACACAAATAGAATAGAATAGAATAGAATAGAATAGAATAGAATAGAATAGAATAGAATAGAATAGAATAGAATATAGAATATAGAATATAGAATATAGAAAATAGAAAATAGAAAATAGAAAATAGAAAATAGAAAATAGAAAAGAATAGAAAATAGAATAGAATAATAAAATCAGGCAAAAGAAGTCCCAAATCACATTTTTCAAGGCCTCTGTAACTTCAAACGATCATTAAATGGAGTGCTAATAGATGATCCCTTAAATATAAGGCTGGTGCGTGTGGCGGCAGCCAAAACTTTTTTGATGACGTTTTTGATGTTGGGTGTCCATTTTAGGTCTTGAAATATGGTAGAACCTAGAAATGTGAAGCTCTCTACTGTTGACTCTGTGTTGTCTAGTATTGTAAGAGGTGGAAGGATGGGAGGGTTTCTCCTAAAGTCCACCACCGTTTCTACGGTTTTGAGTGTCTTCAGTTCCAGATTCTTCCGGTCGCACCACGAGGCTAGTTGTTCAAACTCCCGTCCGTATGCGGATTCATCGTTGTCTGGTATGATGGTGTTGAATGCTGAACTAAAGTCTACAAAGAGGACTCTTGCGTAGGTCTTTGGAGATTGCAATTTAGGATTGCAACCTTTGGAGGTTGCATTTATATTTTCATCTATCAATGAAAACTCTCGTTCAACGTGGGTTTTGGCTTGAAATTCTCGGTCTGGGAACGCCTCCGTTGGGGAAAAGGTGTTCTAGAAAATTGGCGTGCCTACATAATGAAGGCTGTAAACAAAAATAATATTTAATCTGCCGGGTGATCTAAAAAGTTAAACCCTGATGTCGGGTGGTGTAATCTTCAAGGAGGGAAGGATTCGGAAAAAGGTCACCCTGTCCTCACGTTTAGAACATGGGCTGCCCAATTATGTTAAATGCAGAATTTAAAGGATGCCTTTGAAAAGGGATTGAAACACACACCTGTCTCTCGCTGTTAAAAGGACGACGTGGCAAGGTGCATCTCGTCGTGCACCAGCGAAAAAGGGAAATTAAACAGGGGCTGCAATTTCCTTGGACCAGATTTCCTATATATATATATATATATATATTCCGAGTTTCAATTTCAGCATGGAAATTATATTTGGCCAAGAGTTGTGGATGCTGACATTTTATTTCTGCATTTCCATCCTGTTTTTAATTCTCGGGTGGATCCTTTACTACGATTATACCAAGATTCATATCCCGCCAGGAATCATCCAGGGGAATAAACTTCGCCTTATCTATCTGTTCATCTGTATTCTTCTCAGACTGGTAAGTCCTTGGATTCTAGTTTGTTTGTTTGTTTGTGGAAATTATATTGCCGCTCATTCACACACGGCGACTCAAGGCAGCTTATAGAATGTAAAACCTCATCTAAAAACTATCAACCTAATAAAAAGAAGAGTCGTGGAATAAATTAATATAATAAAATCAATCCATGGGTTTTTCTGGCTCAACAATAGCATTTTGGTGAGCAGAAATTTGTAAGGAAAATCAAAGTTTCACTTTATCCCAAAGAGGCTTTTATTTTTCCCAAGAGGCAACTGGTTTTTCTTCGAAGACCTTTCGCTTCTCATCAAGAGAAGCTTCTTCGGCTCTTCAGCTCAAGAAGAATCCGAGCTTGAAGAAGCTTGGATGAGAAGCAAAACGCCTTCCCAAGGAAAACCAGAGTGTCTAGTTTAACATTTATCTGGGATACTATAAGGTCTCTTGAGCAGGGGGTTGGACTAGAAGACCTCCAAGGTCCCTTCCAGCTCTATTCTGATTGAACTTGCTTTTGATAGCATTTCTCTGGATCTCTCTATGTGGTTTTTCCCTTAATTTTTGCACTGAGCAGGCTGCGATCCTGGAAAAACTTGGCATCTGCAACATGCAAGTTCCGCTGTATGAATTGGCAGTATGGAAGTTTGTGATAGATGGAATATTTCCAGCGGGGCCCTGTGACCTGAGCATCAAGGAAACGCTTTTCGACTCCGTGCCCGTGAGGGTCTATCGGTCCAAAACATCAAATCCTGAGAGCAGACGGGGACTTGTGTGGATTCACGGAGGAGGGGGCATGTCTGGAAGCTTAAGTAAGTTCTCCAAAGACGGACAGTCCTCATCTTACAACGGCTCATTTAGTGACCATTCAAAGTCACAAAAAGGGGGGCGTGTTTCACACTTATGACATCCCCGGGATTTGAAACTGGATGTTCCTCGGGTGTTTTGATTTGTTCAGGACTCTCATCTTTGACTGTAATGAATTTGATTTTTTTGATTTGATTGAGCGACAAAGGGGACAGAGAAATGTTTGGGCTAAATGGGAAAGATGGATGTATTCAGTTTTTTCTTATATATATATACATATGTTTTAATATTTCAGGAAGCCACGAAAGGCTGTGTCGTTTCTTTGCCCAGGAAAGTGCCACCGTGGTCGTATCTATCGGGTAATAGTAATAATAATAATAGCAACAAAAATAACAATCAGAATGATAATAGCAGGAATGCCAATGCATTTGAAAGATTTCCTTTTGATTCCCTGTTGGTTTAGATATCCCTTGGCACCGGAGCATCCCTACCCAGCTCAACAACGCAGCTGCTACGCGGCCATATCGTACTTTCTGAAGCACGCGAAGGACTTCGGTGTGGATCCACAACGGATCGTGCTTGGTGGAGACAGCAGCGGAGGCTCCATCGTGGCGGCCATTTCTCAACAACTTGTGTTCAGAAAGGACCTGCCCCGGGTCAGGGCCCACGTGTTAATCTACCCTTTCCTCCAAGGTGTGGATTTCAATCTGCCTTCTTACCAGCAAAACCAATCGGTGCCCCTTTTACTCAAGAGAGATGCGGTCACTTTTGGCAAGTTTTATCTCACCGGAAAGACTTCGGACAGCGATGGCGTGATGGCCAATGCTCACGTTCCGGAACATCTCAGGGCCAAGTACCAGAAATGGATCAGCTCCGAACATATTCCGGAAGAATTTAAACTCCGGGGTTACGTGCCCTTTGTGCCCGGCCGCTTTTCTGAAGATCTTTTCAAAGAATGCGAGGGAGTTTTCGAACCCACGTTTTCCCCACTCCTGACGGAAGATGCCGTCCTCCAACAGTATCCAGAGACGTTCCTTTTAACCTGCGAATATGACATTTTCCGAGACGAAGGCCTGCTGTACAAGAAACGGCTGGAAGACAACGGGGTACCTGTCACCTGGCATCACCTGGAGGATGGATTCCACGGGATCACCTTGCTGATAGGATATGGGCCAATGGAGTTTCCTGGGACGAGGAGGAGTCTCAAAAGTGTCATCCAATTCCTCGAACGCTTCTAGAAACCCAACGTCCACCTTCTTCTGCTTTGTTCGTCTTTCCAGCTTGGTGACTTGGTGACACAGAATCTGGCAGCCCTTTTTTACATCTGGGCCTTCAGGCCTGCCACATTTACTGCTGTGGGAAATTGGGAGGGGGGATTGTGTGGATAGGTAATCATAATAACATTCCTTTCTCAGAGAGTCAAGGCCGTCTTGCCATGCAAATGGGATGCTGGAACTGGGAGGCTTGTCCGGTTGAGACCGTGCTGTAATTGGACCGCATGATGGACATGAGAGTGTTGAGCAGGGACTTGAACTTTCCTTTGGGTGGAGAAAACCTGGAAGCTTTTAGATTTGGGTTTCCCCAGATGCGCCTATATGATACCGCTAATAAAATATAGCTGTGAGGAAATTCAAGCCTCGGAGTTTCTTTTCATGGGGGGGGGGAGTTACTTGGAACCCTGACACCTCATTTTACCGACCTCGGAAGGACGGAAGACTGAGTCAGCCTTGAGCCAGTCAGGATCGAACTGCTGACAGTGGGAAGGGTTAGCCTGCAATCCTGAATTCTCACCACTACGCCACCCAGGCAGAAAATAAAAAATAATAGAAAAGACAAAATAATGTAAAATAGAAAAATAAAATCGGTGAAAATCAGTCGTAAGTCACACACACACAAATAGAATAGAATAGAATAGAATAGAATAGAATAGAATAGAATAGAATAGAATAGAATAGAATAGAATAGAATAGAATATAGAATATAGAATATAGAAAATAGAAAATAGAAAATAGAAAATAGAAAATAGAAAATAGAAAATAGAAAAGAATAGAAAATAGAATAGAATAATAAAATCAGGCAAAAGAAGTCCCAAATCACATTTTTCAAGGCCTCTGTAACTTCAAACGATCATTAAATGGAGTGCTAATAGATGATCCCTTAAATATAAGGCTGGTGCGTGTGGCGGCAGCCAAAACTTTTTTGATGACGTTTTTGATGTTGGGTGTCCATTTTAGGTCTTGAAATATGGTAGAACCTAGAAATGTGAAGCTCTCTACTGTTGACTCTGTGTTGTCTAGTATTGTAAGAGGTGGAAGGATGGGAGGGTTTCTCCTAAAGTCCACCACCGTTTCTACGGTTTTGAGTGTCTTCAGTTCCAGATTCTTCCGGTCGCACCACGAGGCTAGTTGTTCAAACTCCCGTCCGTATGCGGATTCATCGTTGTCTGGTATGATGGTGTTGAATGCTGAACTAAAGTCTACAAAGAGGACTCTTGCGTAGGTCTTTGGAGATTGCAATTTAGGATTGCAACCTTTGGAGGTTGCATTTATATTTTCATCTATCAATGAAAACTCTCGTTCAACGTGGGTTTTGGCTTGAAATTCTCGGTCTGGGAACGCCTCCGTTGGGGAAAAGGTGTTCTAGAAAATTGGCGTGCCTACATAATGAAGGCTGTAAACAAAAATAATATTTAATCTGCCGGGTGATCTAAAAAGTTAAACCCTGATGTCGGGTGGTGTAATCTTCAAGGAGGGAAGGATTCGGAAAAAGGTCACCCTGTCCTCACGTTTAGAACATGGGCTGCCCAATTATGTTAAATGCAGAATTTAAAGGATGCCTTTGAAAAGGGATTGAAACACACACCTGTCTCTCGCTGTTAAAAGGACGACGTGGCAAGGTGCATCTCGTCGTGCACCAGCGAAAAAGGGAAATTAAACAGGGGCTGCAATTTCCTTGGACCAGATTTCCTATATATATATATATATATATATTCCGAGTTTCAATTTCAGCATGGAAATTATATTTGGCCAAGAGTTGTGGATGCTGACATTTTATTTCTGCATTTCCATCCTGTTTTTAATTCTCGGGTGGATCCTTTACTACGATTATACCAAGATTCATATCCCGCCAGGAATCATCCAGGGGAATAAACTTCGCCTTATCTATCTGTTCATCTGTATTCTTCTCAGACTGGTAAGTCCTTGGATTCTAGTTTGTTTGTTTGTTTGTGGAAATTATATTGCCGCTCATTCACACACGGCGACTCAAGGCAGCTTATAGAATGTAAAACCTCATCTAAAAACTATCAACCTAATAAAAAGAAGAGTCGTGGAATAAATTAATATAATAAAATCAATCCATGGGTTTTTCTGGCTCAACAATAGCATTTTGGTGAGCAGAAATTTGTAAGGAAAATCAAAGTTTCACTTTATCCCAAAGAGGCTTTTATTTTTCCCAAGAGGCAACTGGTTTTTCTTCGAAGACCTTTCGCTTCTCATCAAGAGAAGCTTCTTCGGCTCTTCAGCTCAAGAAGAATCCGAGCTTGAAGAAGCTTGGATGAGAAGCAAAACGCCTTCCCAAGGAAAACCAGAGTGTCTAGTTTAACATTTATCTGGGATACTATAAGGTCTCTTGAGCAGGGGGTTGGACTAGAAGACCTCCAAGGTCCCTTCCAGCTCTATTCTGATTGAACTTGCTTTTGATAGCATTTCTCTGGATCTCTCTATGTGGTTTTTCCCTTAATTTTTGCACTGAGCAGGCTGCGATCCTGGAAAAACTTGGCATCTGCAACATGCAAGTTCCGCTGTATGAATTGGCAGTATGGAAGTTTGTGATAGATGGAATATTTCCAGCGGGGCCCTGTGACCTGAGCATCAAGGAAACGCTTTTCGACTCCGTGCCCGTGAGGGTCTATTGGTCCAAAACATCAAATCCTGAGAGCAGATGGGGACTTGTGTGGATTCACGGAGGAGGGGGCATGTCTGGAAGCTTAAGTAAGTTCTCCAAAGACGGACAGTCCTCGTCTTACAACGGCTCATTTAGTGACCATTCAAAGTCACAAAAAGGGGGGCGTGTTTCACACTTATGACATCCCCGGGATTTGAAACTGGATGTTCCTCGGGTGTTTTGATTTGTTCAGGACTCTCATCTTTGACTGTAATGAATTTGATTTTTTTGATTTGATTGAGCGACAAAGGGGACAGAGAAATGTTTGGGCTAAATGGGAAAGATGGATGTATTCAGTTTTTTCTTATATATATATACATATGTTTTAATATTTCAGGAAGCCACGAAAGGCTGTGTCGTTTCTTTGCCCAGGAAAGTGCCACCGTGGTCGTATCTATCAGGTAATAGTAATAATAATAATAGCAACAAAAATAACAATCAGAATGATAATAGCAGGAATGCCAATGCATTTGAAAGATTTCCTTTTGATTCCCTGTTGGTTTAGATATCCCTTGGCACCGGAGCATCCCTACCCAGCTCAACAACGCAGCTGCTACGCGGCCGTATCGTACTTTCTGAAGCACGCGAAGGACTTCGGTGTGGATCCACAACGGATCGTGCTTGGTGGAGACAGCAGCGGAGGCTCCATCGTGGCGGCCATTTCTCAACAACTTGTGTTCGGAAAGGATCTGCCCCGGGTCAGGGCCCACGTGTTAATCTACCCTTTCCTCCAAGGTGTGGATTTCAATCTGCCTTCTTACCAGCAAAACCAATCGGTGCCCCTTTTACTCAAGAGAGATGCGGTCACTTTTGGCAAGTTTTATCTCACCGGAAAGACTTCGGACAGCGATGGCGTGATGGCCAATGCTCACGTTCCGGAACATCTCAGGGCCAAGTACCAGAAATGGATCAGCGCCGAACATATTCCGGAAGAATTTAAACTCCGGGGTTACGTGCCCTTTGTGCCCGGCCGCTTTTCTGAAGATCTTTTCAAAGAATGCGAGGGAGTTTTCGAACCCACGTTTTCCCCACTCCTGACGGAAGATGCCGTCCTCCAACAGTATCCAGAGACGTTCCTTTTAACCTGCGAATATGACATTTTCCGAGACGAAGGCCTGCTGTACAAGAAACGGCTGGAAGACAACGGGGTACCTGTCACCTGGCATCACCTGGAGGATGGATTCCACGGGATCACCTTGCTGATAGGATTTGGGCCAATGGAGTTTCCTGGGACGAGGAGGAGTCTCAAAAGTGTCATCCAATTCCTCGAACGTTTCTAGAAACTCAACGTCCACCTTCTTCTGCTTTGTTCGTCTTTCCAGCTTGGTGACTTTGCCTAGTGCATGTGTTTGTGTGTGAGTGAGTGGCAGGCACTTGTCTGAAATGGTATAGGGCGTCTTGCTTGAGCAGGGGATTGGATGCTGTGGTGGCTTGCTCCCAGTTCGGGCGAATTGGTAGTGGCGGGAGGCTTCGTCCACCTGCCCAGACATCATCCAAAACACTCTGTGCATGCGCAGTAGTGCTGCGCGCCCACGTGCTACTGATAGCAAAACCGGTAGCGCAGGGATTTGAACCCTACTACTGGTTGGATGTGAAGACTTTCCAGCTCTCTTCTGATTGATTGATTGAAATGGCAGTGATGGGTAACCTTTTTGCCATTGGGTGCCAAAAGCGGTGGAGAGCTGGGAGAGGGGGTTGCGCCCCGATTTCGGCCTCGGAGGCCTACCTGAAGTCTCTGGACTTCCAGTGGGCCCGGTAGGCCAGTTTTTTGACCTCCCCAGGTTCCAGAAGTTTTCCTGGAGGCTGGCGAGGGCGAAAAACGGGTTTACGGGGCCCACCGGAAGTCGGGAAATGGGCCGTTTCTGGCCTCCTGAGGGCCTCCGGGGGGAGGGGGGAAGGCTGTTTTCACCTTCTGGAGGCTTCAGGTAGGCCTGCTAGGCCCAAAACGGGGTGCAGGGGGTGTCATGTGCTCATGCCTGGGGGGACAGGCACGGGGGGCATTGAATTATCGGTGTGGGCACACGCACATGTGACCCCCCACACACACACACGCTTTTGGCACGCGACGGCTAAAAGGTTCGCCATAACTGGTCTAGGGTCTCCTGCATGAGGAGAGGGTTGGACTAGAAGACCTCCAAGGTCCCTTCCAGCTCTATTCTGATTGAAAAGGCTGGGTTACTCTTATGATCTTCAGTCCATTGCTTCTTGTCCTGCCTTCTGGTGCTTTGGGGAATAGCTTGACTCCCTCTTCTTTGGGGCAGCCCCTGAGATATTGGAAGACTGCTATCATGTGTCCCCTAGTCCTTCTCTTCATTAAACTAGACATGCCCAGTTCCTGCAACCGTTCTTCATATGTTTTACCCTCCCATCCAATGGTGGGTTTCAAGTAATTTAACAGCCGTTTCTCTGCCCTCATGATTTCTTCCAACAACCAGTTTGCCAAACTGCTCAGAAAGTTAACAACCGGTTCTCCCGGAGTGGTGCGATCCCATCACTGATCCCATCCCCTAATCCTCTTTGTTGCTCTTCTCTGCACTCTTTCTAGAGTCTCAACATCTTTTTTATAAAATGGTGACCAAAACTGGATGCAGTAATCACATGATCTTGATTTTATCCCTCTGTTAATGCAGCCTAAGATTGCATTACCGTGTTGTTGCATCCCGGCAGATAAAAAGACAAAATACATGTGGGGTTATATTTATTTTATTTTAATGTTCTGCATGTCAACTTGCAAAGCTTTCAAGTTGCCTTGAGCAGGAGGGAGGGAGAACTGATAGAGCTGATTGATTTCCCTAACTGAAACTACATTCCACAGATGCCTTTCTACCGCAGTCAGGAGGGTGTTGGGTTTCACAGCCAGCCAAAGAATATGAGAATATGATTTATGACACGGCCAGAGAGGAGGGGAGAGACAGGGTCATGGGGGAACGTAAATCTACGTGGGATTAGTTCTAACTGCATCCGCGTATTGCCGAAATGGTGCTCCTAATAAATGACTGTATTTCTTTTGAAGTTTGGCTCATGGCTCATGAATTAATTAGGGACATCTTTCGGAAATTTCACACTGCGTACCTTAAGGCTGGTATTGGAGATTGTTCTGGAAACTCCCCGCTTCCTATTTCTGGATTTTGCTCTGGGGCTGGCATCGTGGACGTTATAGGGAAATTTTGCAATATCTTTGATTTTGTAATTCCATGTCTTGGGCCCCAGGTTGTAAAATGTGTTAGGGAGGTGGCACAAAATTAAAACAAATATCCTGATCTCCCATCTCTGGAGAAGACTCCACCCTTCCCAAGCTGCTACTTCACGTCCACAATCGTCCCTCAGCTTGAGATCTTCCCGGGAATTGGCTAAAGCCTCCACAGATAGCCCTCGACTTAAGTGACCGTTATTAAATGACAACGACATTGAAAATAGGGACTTGGGAGCCGTGGTAGCACAGCAGTTAGAATGCAGGATCGCAGGCCAACTCTGCCAACTGTCAGGAGTTCGACCCTGACCGGCTCAAGGTTGACTCAGCCTTCCGTCCTTCCGAGGTGGGTAAAGTGAGGACACAGTTGGTTGGGTGTGTGCATGTGTGAAAGGCTGACTCTCTAAGCGGTTTACAAAGTTAGCCTATTGCCCCTAACAATCTGGGTCCTCATTTTACCGACCTCGGAACGTACGGAAGACTGAGTCAAACTTGAGCCGGGCAGGATCGAACTGCTAGCAGTGGGGAGGGTTAGCCTGCAAACCTGCATTCTAACCACTGTGCTACCAAGGTAGAATAGAATAGAAAATATAGAGTAGAATAGAATAGAATGGAATGGAATGGAATAGAAAATATGAAATAGAATAGAATAGAAAACATGGAATGGAATGGAATGGAATGGAATGGAATGGAATGGAATGGAATAGAATAGAATAGAATAGAATAGAATAGAATAGAATAGAATAGAATAGAATAGAATAGAATAGAATAGAATAAGGAATGGAATAGAATGGAATGGAATGGAATAGAAAATATGAAATAGAATAGAATAGAAAACATGGAATGGAATAGAATAGAAAACATGGAATGGAATGGAATGGAATGGAATGGAATGGAATGGAATGGAATGGAATAGAATAGAATAGAATAGAATAGAATAGAATAGAATAGAATAGAATAGAATAGAATAGAATAGAATAGAATAGAATAGAATAAGAATAGATATAAAATAGAATAGAAAATATAGAGTAGAATATAGAATAGAATAAAATAAAATAGAACAGAACAGAATACATAACAGAATAGTCCTTAGACTTATATACCGCTCCACAGTGCTTTACTGCCCCCTCTAAGCAGTTTCAGCATCTTTCCCCCCCCCCTCACCCCCCACCCCCCAAACCATCTGGGTCCTCATTTTACCGACTTCGGAAGGACGGAAGGCTGAGTGAGCCTAGAGCCGGTCAGGATCGAACTGCCGGCAGTGGGCAGAGCTAGCCTGCCCCCCCCCCGCGCTCTCTAACCGCTGCGCCACTCACGTCTCTTGATCTTTTTTCTCTTTCATCGTTTCTATTTCCGTTTCTGATTTCATCCCTTGGGGAGACGACGTCAATCTGGGCTCCACGTCCCGGGGACGTTGCAGCTCCCACAAGGAATAGACTGTGTGTTCCTGCCGCGTGCAAAGCTGATCGTGATTTTCTAAGGTGTGAAGAAGGATACCACATGCCCCAAAAATAGCACCTGTGGGAATTGACTGTCCTAATTGATCCTTACCAGTGGGTGCCTCAGTCACCCGTTCAGACAAAGATCTGCTCATGTGGTTGCTGATATTAGCGAGCACTGAGTTCTCTGATCCTATCAGCCTCCATACGAAATGAGGATTGCAGGATATGACTGCAATTAACCCTTCTAGTCCATACCAACCCTATCATTAGTCCTGGGGCAAAAACTTCCTTTTCTTAACAATGCTCCAATATCTCAGGGGCTGCCCCAAAGAAGGGGGGGGCGGGTTTTCAGCCTGTTTTCCAAAGCACCAGAAGGCAGGAGAAGCAACAGCAAAGGATGGAAACTCATCAAGGAGAGAGAAGCAACCTGGAACGAAGGAGGAATTTCCTCACAGTGACAACAATTAACCAGGGGAACTCCTTGCCACCAGAATTCGTGGGTGCTCCATCACCGGAGGTCTTCAAGAAGAGATTGTGTCAGACTTCGATGCTATCTCAAAATAAATGAGTTTCCAAACTGCCAATCTTTAAGGAAATCTTCTCTTTATTTGAGCACAGCAACCGGATCATGACTCGATGCGGACAAGACTGACCTTTTTGCCCCCCAATCCCTCCCTTTCCGATCCCCAATTATCTGCTTCTCATTGGCTATCTTCCAAGTCACTCTACCGACTTCTTGTCTCGTCATTTCACAGGAATGTCCCCCCCTCCCTTCATTTCCACGACGACCCAGCTTCAAAGGGATTTAGCAGGCAAACGTTCAGGGCTTATCTCTCTCCACTCTATGCCAGTGGTGAGACGCTGACAGATTGGACAGTCCTTTGTCTGAAATGGTTTAGGCGCTTCCCCTCAGACGTTCCTCACTGCCTGGTCCTTCGTGTAGGAGTCTCCATAATGGGTGGGGAGGAGAAGGCCTCCATCTTTGCTAAGGGATGAGAGAACGGACAATGTTATCTTTTGTCATCATCATTTAATGACCCTATAATCCCTTGCGGGGTTGAATGAAGCTAGCAGAATGGTGTTTTTTTTTTTAATGGCCGGATGCCTTTCCTGTTGCCAATACAGAGTTTTGTTCAGCAGGTATATTCTCAGTGTGCCCAGAGAGAGAGAGAGAAATATCGGCCTCTACCTAGGATCGAACTCACAGCCTCTTGATTGTGAGGCCAGAGCTGCACCTCTAGGCCACCGCACCCACTCCACAAGGTTATCTTTTGTGCCTGTTGGGTATTTTTTGTTCCCATCTGGCTCCCACAAGTCCCTGCTCTTCATACCTCCTTTGTGGTATGTTCTCCGCCTCCAAAATATATCTCTATATGTGACACAATCCGTTGACTCCTTTCCAATCTAGCAACCATTGCAACATCAGGAAATGAGAAGCGAGCCAGCCAAGGTACAATGTTGGCAATTAAACCCTTATAATAACCGGGTTAAGATTTTTGGCTTCACAACAACCCAGTTAGAGAAGACCAATCTTCTGGGTCGGTCCCTCCCACCAGATCTTCTTCTCTGCCTGGTCCTTCTTGTAGGTGTCTCCATAATGGGTGGAGAGGAGAAAGCAGGATTCTCTTTATTAATACCAACCCACTTATATTTCCACATATAGATCGGTTGGCTATATATGGAAATACCTATAGCTACTGGACTCTTCACAGTCTCTACGGACAAGTTGCTACTGGGCTCTTCGCAGTCTCTATGGACAAGAGGACAAGCAGCATCCTTCTATTCCAGAACAAGGCACAATGACTTCCTTCTGGAAGTGCCTGGCTTGCCTTCTTGTTGGAACCGCTGTCTACCCACCCATCTTCCTGGTCTCGGTTGTCATCCAATACACCCAAACGGTGTTTCCTCCTGGGATCGATCAAGCCTTGCAGCTTCGCATGTGTCAAGTGTGGCTCCTTTCGGGCATCCTGTTCGTAAGTTTTCTTTTATTCCTTTTCTCAGGAACTTCGAGGGGTGGGGGGGAAATAATTGTTTTGTTATTTCCTTACAAGATTCGAACTGGCCCCGAATCCATCCACGCCGCCGTCAAAAGCCTTTCTTCGCTTTCTTGAACAAGAAAAGCTGTGAAACTGACTGGATCACCTCCCTGTCCAGTTTTGAAAGGGGTTGGGAATTAAGAGGGATTCCTTTCATTTTCTTTTCCTTCATCTCACAGGTGTGTCTGTAAGTGGGCACGTCCCTTTGGAACAGTTGGGACTCATTCAGTCTGAGAATGTGGTTTGAGTTACACCAGGTAGTAAAATCTAAATAGAAGAAGGGGTGGGGTGGGTGGGAAATGCAATGAAAATCTTTTTTTTTATTTTTTTTTAATTAATCTGAACTTGGGAGAATCATGCCTTACTATGTCTAAGGAAAAGTTAAATGAAAGTAAAATTTAAGTTAAGGTTGAAGTTATTTATTTATTTATTTATTTATTTATTTATTTATTTATTTATTTATTCAATTTATATACCGCCCTTCTCCTAGTGGACTCAGGGCGGTGCACAGCCAAAACTAAAATACATAACAATACAAAATTTAAAATTAATTAAAAGAATTATATACTTTGGCCCGAATTAAAACAGTGCGAATTAAAACCCATTAACAAGTTAAAACTAAACAATTAATAACCATTTAAAAACTAAAAACTAAAAATGCCCTCTGGCTGGGCGACATTTCAATCAACCAGAATAGAGTTGGGAGGGACCTTGGAGGTCTTCTAGTCCAACCCCCTGCTCAAGCAGGAGACCCTAGACCATTTCAGACAAGTGATTGTCCAGTGATGATTGTCCAACCTCCAGTGATGAAGCACCCACAATTTCTGGTGGCAAGTTGTTCCACGGGTTAATTGTCCTCACTGTTAAGAAATCTCTCCTTAATTCCAGGTTGCTTCTCTTCTTGCACCCATTGCTTCTTGTCCTGCCCTCAGGTGCTTTGGAGAATAAGCTCACCACCCTCTTCTTCCACCCCCTTCAAATACTGGAAGATGCTATCCTGTCAGAATAACATAACTAGTCAGAATAGTAAAATTAGCAACACAGTTCTTACTAATAGCTCGCTTTCAGAAGTTGTGAGCGTCTCCCCAAATTAACTTCTTCTCTCCTGTCGTTTGGCCAACAGGGAATTGTTGTAGAGGCGCTGGGCTTGTCCAGTTTGCCTGAAATCATACGGCTGTGGACGAATACAATCAGCCTGTTTAAGGATCCATCCCTGACCATTCGGGATCAGAATTTTGATGGGGTGCCAGTGAGGATCTACTCGCCCAAAACGGGGCCAAAGGCCAAAGGAAAAGCTGTGCTTTTTTGCCATGGTGGAGCTGGCATTGCGGGAAGCATCGGTAAGATGTAATTCCAAGACAACCTTGGATTGCTAAACCAAGATAGTTGGGGAATCTCAGGGAGATAAATTGGAACGCTGAAAAGCATCCCAGTTAATGGCAAATCACTTCCGGATGGTTGGCTACTAAAACACATGTTCAGAAGATCGCCTACGATTCCACTTCATTCAAAATCTCTCTCACGCTCTCTCTTTCTCGCGCACACACACAGCTCTCAATCAATCAGAAGAGAGCTGCAAGGGACCCTAGAGGTCTTCTAATCCAACCCCCTGGTCAAGCAGACCATTTTGGATAGACGGCTGGTCCAGTCTCTTCTTAAAAACTTCCAGCGATGGAGCACCCACAATTTCTGGTGGCGAGTGGTTCCACCGGTTAATTCTTCTCACTGTCAGGAAGTTTCTCCTTAATTCCAGGTTGCTTCTCTCCTTGGTTAGTTTCCATCCATTATTTCTTGTCCTGCCTTCTGGTGTTTTGGAAAATAAGTTGAAGCCCCTCTAATGTAGGTAATGCGGGTCCAGCTGGATGATCACTGAAGGGCCCTCTTTATTCACATTATTATAAAGAAAGAAATGTGCTAGTTCAGAGATTACACTGTCAGCTAAATTCCATTCTTGACAACATATATCAGTGAGGGGCCTATCTGTCAAGGATGCAGACATCCATATGAAACAAAAAGTTACTTATTAATCCAAGGCCAGCCATGAATCTATGCTTCAGTGATTTACAAGAAGAATTATGACTGTTTGGCAAGAATAATATGAAACTTAGTAATTAGGAAATGTCAATTAAATATAACAAATGTATATGATCACATAAACTGCTATGTTAGCAGAATCCTTTGTCTTAGAAGGGTATAAAACCATTGTAACTAGGTTCTGTCTTTGTTCACAGCTTCATGTAAAAATGGCTCTGAATCTATTGCGCAATATACTATCTCTGACTAACCTAGAAAAGTTGTGTTGGTCTAATTAATCCACAACACCTCAAATACTGGAAGATTGCTCTCATGCCCCCACTAATCCTTCTTTTAAGTATCTAGAATCTTTATTTATTGATTAGCCCTTGGGCCATATCAAAGTGCAGAGTTCCAGAAACAAATTATTACTAAAATGTGAGAAAAGCAATTTAAAATCGAATTGGATAAAATGCAATTTAAAATGAATTCGGAATAAAATACGATTTTAAACTGTCCCATTGGCTTTAAACTGTTCTATAGGTATCGAAATTGATACCTAATTCCTGCAACCGTTCTTCATATGTTAGAGCCTTGGTGGCGCAGCGGACTAAAGCGCTGTTAAAGTAGCACTTAGCTACCAGCTGCCTGCAATTACTGCGAGTTCAAATCTCACCAGGCTCAAGGTTGACTCAGCCTTCCATCCTTCCGAGGTAGGTAAAATGAGGACCCGGATTGTGGGGGCAATAAGCTGACTTTGTATAAAAAAGGACACCGCTTTGGGGGGGGGGGCAAAAGCCCTACTAAGCAGGTATATACAAAAGTATGAAGGCTATTGCTTAACGCATTGTAAGACGCCCTGAGTCTCCGGAGAAGGGCGGCATATAAATCGAAACAATAAATAAATAAATATGTTTTATCCTCCAGGACTTTAATCATCCCAGCTGCTCTTCTCTGTACTTTTTCCAAAGTCCCAACGCCTTTTTTTTTTCTGTGTGTAATGTGGGAACCAAAACTGGATGCAGAATATTCCAGATGTGGCCTTACTAAGGATTTATAAAGCGGTGCTAATACTTCACGTGATTTTGATTCTATGCCTCTGTTTCTACAACCAAGGATCGGATTAGCTTTTTTGGCTGCTGCCGCACACGGTTGGCTCAGGTTTAAGGGATCGTCCACTCGGACTCCAAGATCCCTCTCAACATTACTGTTTTTGAGGGGTGTCGGTTATTCCTGCCAGCTTAGTGTCATCTGCAAATTTGTTGAGTTCCCCTTCTATTCCAAGTCATCCATGAAGATATTGAAGAGGGACCTATAATGTTGCTGTCAGAGTTACACTGCCCTGAGTCCTTCGGGAAAAGGGCGGTATAGAAATAAAATTATTATTATTATTATTATTATTATTCTAGGCCAATTAGTTATGTGCAAGGCATGGTGAAGCAAGAGAAGGTGGATATTTAAATAGAGATAAACAGGCAATATTAATTTCTCTTATTAACCATGGACATTAGGCAGAGATTCTATCAGTCATTTGCTTTGCACACTATAATCAAGCCATATCTGCGTTTATGCCAGCCGCACCCAAAGTTTTAGCAATTTTCAATATTGCCACAGCGTTGTCGACATGACCCAAAGATCGGAATGGGATCTTCTGATCTCTTGCCCTCTGAAAAACGATTCCGAAAGGAAATAGGACAGACTTCAGCAAGAGGCCTGGCAAATAGGGACGTGGGAAGCAAGTTTAAATAATAATAATAATAATAATAATGAGATTACAAATTCGGAAACAGGCGAGACATGATGGCTAAGGGGTTAAAGAGGTAAAAATTACTTTTGAATATATATTAATACTGTATATCAACATTAGTGTTATGTAAGTTAGAAAATTACTTTGTAAATTAGATAACTAGAAGTTATGTGGGGGTACTATTGAATAGATATAAACATGTGATTAACGATGGAAACTAAAATTAAACACTCCGTGATTAGATAATGAAAATATATATATTTTAATGAAAACATGTGTATCCATACTAGAAATACAAGGACTGGAAAGAATAGGAATATGAATAGATGTATATTAAATGTTGGAATGATTGTGACTGGTACCAGAAGTGTACACTTGAGATATTGAATAATGAAAGAAGGAAATATCATGTCTTTGAATATTAGAATAGAACAGAATAGAATAGAAATAGAGAAATAGAATAGAATAGAATAGAATAGAATAGAATAGAATAGAATAGAATAGAATAGAATAGAATAGAATAGAATAGAATAGAATAGAATAGAATAGAATAGGAATTGAATTGAATAATAGAGTTGGAAGGGACCTTGGAGGTCTTCTAGTCCAACCTCCTGCCCAGGCAGGAAACCCTACCTGGATTAGAGTGACATGGGGGAAAAAAAAAAGAGGGTTTAAATAGAGATAGAAATAAGAGGGGAATAATAGTAAAAATAGATATTACAATGTATGGAAGAAGTAGGAGAAAGTTTAGAACTGAAGGACGATAGTAAAAGCTTTGCGTTAAAAAGGTGAAAATGGAATGTATTATCAGGAATAATAATGCTATGTTCATTTGTATTGAAATGTATGATACCCAGGTATCACACCATCCACTCAATGAGATGTATAAAATAACAAACCTATTTAAAAAAAAAAAAAAAAGATTCCAAACGCAAATAGGACAGACTTTAGTAAGAGTCCTGGCAAATAGGAAAGCGATTCCCCAAGCAGGGAAAGGGGTTTCCAGAAATGAATCCTCATCCATTGTATAACTCATCAATACTCATTTCAGGTCTCTACGAAAGATTCCTGCAGTACATTGCCAAAGAGGGGAATTCGACTGTGTTCATAGTTGGGTGAGTATTACCTCCATTGTCTCATTAATCTGCAGTAGGTCTTGGACAAGTCGCCGTGGCCAATTCGCGGTGCAGATAACTCGCCGCGGGCCAAGAGTGACACTAATATCAACGAAACGATGAAATAGAAATTGTTAAAAGAAAGGAAGGCTGCCAAAGGAGGGACCAAATGAAACGCGAATGACAAAAAAGTTAAAAATATGTTTTAAAAAATTATTTGAAATCATTCAGTTGTTGAATTGTCCCACAGCAAGTTGGCCTCACTGGAGCTTATCTGGAAATAGGACCGGGTCTTATATTAATTTTTACTCCAAAAGACACATTAGGGCTTATTTTCCGGTTAGGTCTTATTTTAGGGGAAATACGGTACTAAATGCGCCTATCTGGTTGATGATCTTAAGTGGAGCTTATTTTGGGGGTAGGGTTTATATTACGAGCATCCTGAAAAACCACGCTAGGGCTTATTTTCTGGTTGGGTCTTATTTTTGGAGAAACAGGATATAGATAGATAGATAGATAGATAGATAGATAGATAGATAGATAGATAGATAGATAGATAGATAGATATAGATATAGATAGATATAGATAGATAGATAGATAGATAGATAGATAGATAGATAGATAGATAGATAGATAATATTAATAGAAGTAAGGAGAAACTTCCTAACAGTGAGAACCAGCGGAACAGCTTCCCTTCAGCAGTTGTGGGTGCTCCATTACTGGAGATTTTTTTTTAAAAAAAGACTGGGCAGCCATTTGTCTGAAATGGCCTAAGGCAGGGGATGGGACTAGAAGACCTCTAAGGTCCCTTCCACCTCTATTCTCATTGATTGATTGAAATGGTCTGCTTGAAAAAGAGGCTGGACTAGAAGATTCCAAGATTCCCTTCCAACTCTATTCTCATTGATTAATAATTAAAAAAAACTATCACCACCATATTACAAAACGAGGGAAAGACTGAGCTCGTCATTGTACCCAATTGGATCAGGAATCCATAATCGGTCGTTTTCTCCTTTCAGGTATAGACTTGGGCCGGAGAACCCTTATCCAGCTCAGTACGATGACTGTCTGAAGGCGACCGTCTTCCTTATGAAACACGCAGAAGATTACGGGGTGGACAGCTCCCGTATTATCATTGCTGGAGACAGCTTCGGGGGTACATTGGCCACACATATCTGCCAGTTACTGGTGGACCGGAGTGACCTTCCCAAGGTTCACGCCCAAGTGTTGATCTACCCCGTTCTTCAAGGCCTGGATTTCTCCTTGCCATCCTATCAGCAGAACCGCGAAAGTCCCTTCTTGTGGCGTAAGCTAGTTCCCTTCTTGGGCTGCTATTACTTTAACAAGCCCACTTCTCTTGCGGACAGTATTCTGAAAAACAGTCACGTTCCTGAGGCCACCCGTCTGAAGTACCAGAAATGGTTGAGCGCTGACAACATCCCGGAACGGTTCAAAGCCAGAGGCTACACGCCGCCAGAGCCATCCTCGTCTCATTTTAACCCTCGGTTGCACGAAGAAATGAAAGAGCTGCTCACCGAAACCTGTTCGCCGTTGCTCACCGAGGACGCGGTGATCTCCAAGCTCCCTCAGACCTTCTTGCTGACCTGCGAGTATGATGTCCTTCGCGATGACGGGTTGTTGTACATGAAGCGACTGACGGACAATCGTGTGCCGGTAACCTGGAGCCACGTAGAGAAGGGCCTGCATGGGATGGTCTTGCTCTATGGGTTTTGGATCCGATCCCCTCTGCCGACCAACAAGATGGTGCACGATATCACCGATTTTATCCGACGCTTGTGAGGCCAAAAACAAAACCGAGGGAAGGATGTCGCATTTTGATCTTCTTTCCGGGGGAATCCGGTGGCCCAGACTCGTGGACCCCTTAGGATAAACTGGTTAGATCCTGGTCAGTGAACCCCAAATTGGGGTCTTCCCCATCCAAACGCAGCTCTTAAAATCAATCTGACTTCTCCATTCTGTGTTTTATTATTCTATATTCTATATCCTATCATATTCTGTTCTGTTCTGTTCTGTTCTGTTCTGTTCTGTTCTGTTCTGTTCTGTTCTGTTCTGTTCTGTTCTGTTCTATTCTATTCTATTCTATTCTATTCTATTCTATTCTATTCTATTCTATTCTATTCTATTCTATTCTATTCTATTCTATTCTATTTCTAATTCTAATTCTAATTCTAATTCTAATTCTATTCTATTCTATTCTATTCTATTCTATTCTATTCTATTCTATTCTATTCTATTCTATTCTATTCTATTCTATTCTATTCTATTCTATTCTTATTCTTTCTCGCTGCGGGACAATTCAACAATTCAATGTAATTATTTAAAATAATTTTTAAAAAAATAATTTTTAATTTTTAATTTTATTTCATTCTGCCCCTCCTTTGGCACCCTTCCTTTTATGATTCTATTCCACCATTTCTTCGATAGTAGTGTAACTTTCCCGCCGCGGCGAGTTGTCCTAAACCTGTAAGATTCAACGTTGTATTCAATTTTCAACCTGCTTCATAGCTTAGGTTACAAAAACCCGGTTACAAAAACATTTATTGATTTCTCCCACGTACAAGTATTACTCCGACGTCATAAATCCGCTTGAGTTGTTCCTAACGTCACTTTCAAACTGGATGTACTTCATTCAATGGACGCGTTCCTTTGTATTTGTGCACAGAGCTGTTTTTGTCCTAGAAAATATTGTTCTTAGGCAAATTGGAAACAACGTATTTTGCTTTCCAGTCTGACCATCCCACGGTAGTCAAAATATGTAATTGTTTGAACAAATCCAAAGCGAATTGAGAAAAAAAAAAAAGAAATTTCTTTTCTTTTGCCCTAAACAATTTGACGCAATGTTTGTTAACGTAATATGAATTTTCAGCCGCTTCATTTCTTCAAAACTTTTCAGACATACTGTAGCCTAAATGTACTTAACTGATTTAAAGGTTTAATGCAAAGTCTTGCTAAGCTTGCAATTAAAATTCCTCATCTTCTTTTCCATCTCAGGAAACTTTCCATCTCTGGAAAAATAATATCCGTTTGCATTTTAGAATAAATATCCTCTTTCTCAGCACTGGGCGGCTCTGAATCGGGAATCATTTCAGCTGCAAAACTACCTTCAAAGAAGGAAAAAAGAAGAGAAACCATTAAATCACAACAGCTTATTCAAACATATTAATCATATTTTAAACTTTATTGTGTGGACGTGATTGCCCGCATATCTTCTCAATCAATAAATCCCAACCACGGAATTCCCAACCTATCTAAAAAGGTTAAATGATGGCAACAGGACCGTTATTAAGTTCAATAAATTAAGTTTATTAAAACTGAGACGTTTTGTTATTTTCATTTTGCCCGAAAACGTAATAAATAAATAAATAAATTTTTTAAAAAAATTGTAAATCCAGTTGCCATGATTGAACTTTTTGAGATACTTTTGGCCGGGATGATTAGAGCGTTCAATTCGTGTGAAAATCCCAACAGTTTTCAACATTTATGGACTGGCTACCAATTTTCTTCCCTAAGAAAAAGATTTCAGCTTTCGTTGGCTTTATGAAACAAAATGATTTCCTGAACATCCCCCAAATATAACGTTAAGTGTAAAAACGGGAGCAGAAAAATAACTTCAATTAAAAAATAGAACTATCACTCAGTTTGGGGTGAAATAAATGCTCAGCATCCACTGGCGTTTCCCAGTGTCCTCAACGTACGACCACAACTGATCCCGAAATGTAGGTTGCTAAGTGAAACATTTGTTAAGCGAGTTAAAAGCAAAAAGACCCACCTTGTTCGCCGCTTCCAATGCGTTTATCAGAGCCTGTAATTCTTCTTTATTCATTTCCACGGAGATAAATTTGAGGTCCCCATCTTTAGACAAATCCAGATCAAGGTTTAAAAGCGGCATCTGGAGCATGGACAATTTGTCACTAGAAAGGGCGAGCTGCGTAGGGAAGCAAAAACGACACAATTAAGACTTGGGTTTTTTTTTTTTTTTTTTTTTAATCAGAAGAGATGAGAAAAATAATAATTAGCAGTCTTTTTAAGGTCATAACGTGAGAGCTGAAAGGAACTCCCAGTACATGTAAATGGGAAATCTAGTTTGCATTCAGCCTATAACTCTATATCTATCTATCTATCTATCTATCTATCTATCTATCTATCTATCTATCTATCTATCTATCTATCTATCTATCTATCTATCTATCTATCTATCATCCTATCTATCTATCTATCTATCTATCTATCTATCTATCTATCTATCTATCTATCATCCTATCTATCTATCTATCTATCTATCTATCTATCTATCTATCTATCATCTATCTATCTATCTATCTATCTATCTATCTATCTATCTATCTATCTATCTATCTATCTATCTATCTATCTGTGTTCTGCCCCAGCTACGGACCCCAAAGAATGCAGCACACACAAAGTCCGTACAAACTATCCATCTATCTATCTATCTATCTATCTCCCCCCATTCATCCATCTTTCTATCTCTATCCATCCATCCATTCATCCATCCATCCATCCATCATCTCTAGCTCTAGCTCTAGCTCTATATATGTCTCTGTCTCTCTATATCTATCTATCTATCTATCTATCTATCTATCTATCTATCTATCTACCTACCTACCTACCTACCTACCTACCTACCTTGTTTCCCCCAAAATAAGACATCCCCTGATAATAAGCCTAATCGGGCTTTTGAGTGCATGGCAATAAGGCCAAGCATTTATTTCAGGGTTCAAAAAAATATAAGACAGGGTCTTATTTTCGGGGAAACACGGTATCTATCTATCTGTCTATCTCTCTCTCTCTCTCTATCTATCTATCTATCATCTACTGTATTTATATATCTGTCTATCTATCTATCTATCTATCTATCTATCTATCTATCTATCTATCCCATCCATCCATCTCTCTCTTCTTTCATCCCTCCCTCCCTCCCTCCCTCCCACCTATCATCTATCGATCACCTATCATCCATCTACCTACCTACCTATCCCATCCATCGTTCCTTCTCTCTCATCCATCCACCCTCCCTCCCACCCACCCATCATCTATCTATTGATCACCTATCATCTATCTATTTATCTGTCTGTCTTCTATCTATCTATTTATCTGTCTGTCTTCTATCTATCTATCTATCTATCTATCTATCTATCTATCTATCTATCTATCTATCTATCTACATATTTAACAGCTCCTCTTTTTTTCTTTTTTCTTTTTTCTTTTTTGAGTTTAAAAATGGTAAACACAGGAGCTTTTAACCTGTCAGTCCTCAATTGATCTCCCTCAATTGAGGTGCTCAGATTTGGGGATTCCTAGAAATATTATGCAGACAAGAATAAGCAGATTGGCCTCTCACCTTGAGCTGCCAATCAAAATTCAGGAGCTGGGAAGAACAAATAGCATTTGTTTTCCCAACCAGGGCTTGCCTGATATCAGGTGTTCTGGCTTTCAAGGAAGTCAGCGCTGCTCTTTGAGTGTCGGGATTTAACTCCGCCAACGGCCGAACAGCCTACAAAGAAAAGAAAGAATCAGCGGTAAAAACAATGTCGCAGTTATTAAGTGAATTGATTTTTAAGTGAATTTATCTTCCAGTATTTGAGGGGCTGCCCCAGAGAGGAGGAAGGGGGTCAAGCGATTCTCCAAAGCACCCAAAGGCCAGACAAGGAATCATGGATGGAAACTGACCAAGGAGAGATTCAATCTGGAAATAAGGAGGGATTTTCTGACAGTGAGAACAATCAACCCATGGAACAGAAGTTGCGTTCAGAGGTTGTGGGAGCTTCATCATTGGAGGCTTTTAAGAAGAGGCTGGACTGCCATCTGTCAAAAATGATATAGGGTCTCCTTCTTGGGTGGACTAGATGACCTACAAGGTCCCTTCCAACTCTGTTAATCTAATCTAATCTAATCTAATCTAATCTAATCTAATCTAATCTAATCTAATCTAATCTAATCTAATCTAATCTAATCTAATCTAATCTTAGATTTACGCGTAAATCAACCAAGTTCTCCTCCATATACCAAGCTTTGCTTTATAATGATCTTAAAATGATTTTCTTTTCTATGAAATAAATTTCGAGTCAACCAGCCGAATCGAGTCCCTCTCTCTCTCTTTTTTTTAAAAAAAATCCCCGGGTGTTTCTACCTCTTCCTCCGAAAGATCTTTTCCAACCGTTTCCCTGAAATACGAGGCCGTTTGTTCGAGCACCTCCATCCATTCTGTTAAATTCCAAACGGCGTCGTAGTCACGATACCGGGGGGAAACGTGGCCGCACAGCCCGTCGATGACTCTGTGAAAGAACTGCAAGAAATGAAGCATAAACAAAGAGATGAGTTTCCTCAGGGCTACGACTCGGTACAGGTAGTCCTTGACTTACAACTGCTCGTTTAGTGACCGTTTGGAGTTACAACGGGGAAAAAAAGGGACAATTTTTGATACTTATGACCCAAAATTCAGACGCTTGGCAACTGACTTGTATTTATGACGGTTGCCGTGACCCCCAGGGATATGTGTGTGTGTGTAACATGCTCTCCTTTTGCGACCTTCAGACAAGCCGAGTCAACGGGGAAGCCCGATTCACTTAACAACCAGGTTACTCGTTTAACGGCCGCAGTGATTCGCTGAACAAAGGTGGCAAGAAAGGCAATAAAATGGGGAGGGGGGTGGAATTCACTTAAATGTTTCGCTTAGCAACAGAAATGTTGGGCTCCATTGCGGTCGTACGTCGAGGACTACCTGCAAGGCATGAGTCGAAAGTCTTTTTTTCTTTCAGTTCATAATAATTCCAGGATCATCATTTGTATTAAGGAATAAATAGACAAATTTATTTTTTCATTCAGTGTTGGGTAACTTTTAAATCGATGAGGTAGCCACTCCTGAGCCAATACTTACTTACTTACTAATTTATTTATTTACTATTATTATTATTATTATTATTATTATTATTATTATTATTATTATTATTATTATTATCATTATTATTAATAATAATGTCAGTGGTATTTGTGATGCATTTTTGAATGTTCAGTTGACTGAGTTTCATATTTAATTAAATAATAATAATAATAATAATAATAATAATAATAATAATAAACATTAAAAATGCATCACAAATACCATTGATATTATTATTAATCATCATCATCATCTCTCCAAAAGGGGAAAAAAAGAGATGCAAATGCAAGAAATAGGGGGTTGGACTAAATGACCTCCAAGGTCCCCTCCAACTCTGTTATTCCAATACAGCAAGGATACTACAGGAATTTTTTTTAAAAAAAAACCCCTACTACGCATGTGCAAAAAAAAAAAAAAAAAAAAAAGCAGCCAACACGCGCGCATGCGCACACTCATGCACACGTTCAGATGCGCGCGAACCGTTCTGCGCATGGGCAGCTAGCGTCGAGCGTTCGATGCCCGGACTGAGGGAAAATGAATGCTCCGCTGATGCGGAAATCCCGATAGGCCATCCGACCGTCATAAAGCCGCTTTCCCTCCTCACCTTCGCCGTCTCAGCCTCCGGCAATTTCTCCAAGAGCTTCATCTTCCCGTGCGCAGGCGCAAGAGTCGAGGCGGTGGTCCGCCTGGCTCGCTTTTCCGCTTCGTCGCGCGCATGCGTAGTTTCCTGCGACGGAAGCAACGGAGTAGGCCAGCCGTTTCTGCGCAGCGTTTGGCCGGCGGGAGGAGGAGCCTCGTCGACACGTGACAAGCATTGCATCCCGGGAATTGTAGTTTTGTGGCACCAAATGTGGCTTGCATTATCCTATTGTACCAATGTCAAAGCTTTATTGCTCATTTATTGCTTTATTGCTTATACTGTAATCCACAAATAACATTACAATGCAGGCAGTCCTCGCCTTAACGACAGTTCGATTAGTGACCGTTCAAAGTTATAACGGCACTGAAAAAAATGACTTAGGGGTGTTTTTCACAGTTATGACCATTGCACATCCCACGCTTAGCAACTGACTCATACTTATGACGGTCGCAGTGTTCTGGGGTCTCGTGTCCCCCCCTTTTGTGACCTGACAAGCAAAATCAACGGGGAAGCCTGATTCACTTAACAACCGCGTTGCTAACTTTTAACAACTGCCGTGATTCACTTACCGACGGCGCCAAGGAAGGTCGCAAAATGGGGCAAAACTCACTTAGCGAACGTCGCGCTTAGGAACATAAATTTCAAAATTTCCGACCACTGGTTCCCACTTAACGACGGTTGCTGTGTCTCAACGTCACGGGATTCCCCCTTTTGCGACCTTCTCAGAAAGCCGATGGTTCACTTAACAACCGCTTTTGTGCTCATTTGACTTCGTTTAGTGACCGTTCGAAGTTAACAACGGCCCTGAAAAAAAAAGGTTGACTTAGGGCCGTTTTTCACCCTTAAAACCATGGAAAGGTGATCAAAATTCAACCGATTCGTATTTACGACGGTCGCAGTCACGCGATCCCCGTTTTTGACCTTCCAGCGAGCAAAATCCATGGGGAAGCCAGGTTCTCTGAGCCAGCGTGTGACTAACTTCACAACCGCTTAACAACGGTGGTACGTAACACGGGGCAAAACTCACTTAACAAATTTCTCACTTAGCAACGTAAATGTTGGGCCGAGCGTTGAGGTCCGCCTGTATTTGCAAAGCGGGAGGACACATGTCAGCCTGCAGAACCTAGGAGAGCCAACTTGTGATTACACAATCCATTGTCTAACTCTTCTAGAACGTTCACCACAATGGACATCAGTTGCTGGTTCCGAACTTTCTCCGACTTGGATGCCAATGGTGCCTCTTGCAAAGATTTTCAGCCACCATGGGTTAAATCTTCTGTTTTCTTCTGTAAAAACTTTTATTGGCAGTAAAGTCTAAACAAGTGAGTTCCTGCATTATTATTATTATTATTATTTACTTTATTCATTAAACATGAAACTCAGTCAACTGAACATTCATAAATGCATCACAAATACCATTGACTGGTGCTGATGGTTGATAGGGGTTGCTGCCAACGTCCCAGGGATCAACCAAGTACCTTCTTAAGATGTATGATGTTCCGAGTAGCGCAGTTTTTTGCAGTTCCGCTGGTGTCATTGCAGGAAGCTGCAATTTGTTGATGTATCTTATAAAATTCTTGGACATGGTACCAAGTGCCCCGATGACGATGGGTATCACTCTTGCATGGTTCATCCATAGCCGTGTAGTTTCGATGGCCAGGTCGCGATATTTCGTGATTTTTTTCCAGTTCTTTTTCTTTGCCCCTGGCGTCTCCTGGTACAGCGATATCAGTAAATAATAAATAAATAAATAAATAAATAAATAAATAAATAAATAAATAAATAAATAAATAAATAAATAATAATAATCTTCTGGAGTAAGAACTCAATACCTCCAGAGGAGTGAGCGTACAAAAATGGATCCAAGAAATATTAAAGGAGGATATTAATTTCTTGCCGGAAATCTATCTCCTGGGAGTGCTAAAACGAACATTTGATAAGGACAAGAAATATTTGATTATTCATATTGTCACAGCTGCTAGACTCTCCTATGCCAGATATTGGAAAGAGAAAAGAGGTCCAACCGAGGAACAGATAGTCAATAAGATACTTGAGTGCGCAGAAATGTGCAGATTAACGTATGTGTTAAACGGAAAGGAGGATTCAGAATTTTATATGATCTGGGATCTGTGGTATAGGTGGTTGGAAATTAAATGCAAAAGTTAATACTCATGAGGAATAATGCACAACTATTAGTTAATCCTATATATTATTGTACCTTAACTAAACAGTAATTAATTTTATATATAAGAATTTTTGTACAAACTGTATAATTAATTAGATAATTGATTAGACCCCGCACTTGTAAATATACAATATGACTACACGTTGCCGAACCGTATAGTTTGAATTGTAATATATTCTTAATTCAATAAAATTTCATTAAAAAAAAAAAAAGAACTCAATACCTCCACCTTCCACCCCCAAGATGCTTTAGCAAGTCTTTGTTTTAAATATTTGGCAATTTAGAAGGTTGGTTTATAGTAGACTGTTCAGTGCGCCCTTGATCTCAGCAGGGCAGATAGTCCTTTGCAACGATCATTTAACTAAATTTATTCTCATAGGTTTCCTCTTCCAGATTTGCTGGCTTCTTTTCAGAAGATGGGAGACCGGGCGTGGGCACCCCGTTATTGTCAGCGGTGGCTGAAATTGGTCTTCGGCAGGCAGAGCAAAATCAGGCCAAAAATCAGTTGTGAGACCCTGCTGGTCCCTGAAAAATCGAAGAAACACCGAATCGTTATACCTTGGTCGGCCCATTTTAAAGAGGAGTATAAAAAAGTCACCAACCTTTATGTGAATAACAAAATACGGACGACCAAATACCGGTTTTGGTCCTTTATACCTAGGAATCTCTTCGAACAGTTCCACAGGTGATTCGTTTGTTTCCTTATTCTATTTGAGTTTATAGGACCATAATCCATAATTCTGCTAGACGCACACAAAGGCAATTTTATTCCCACCCGTGCCATCACTCTGCAAAACAAATAATTCCCACAACACTCTCTTATGCCCCAGGGTGTCAAACTGTAGTAGGACTGTATCACTATCATCCTTCCTATTACCTGTTCCTTTAGCATCTTAGGACTATCGGTTGATTGGTTGTATGTTATGATTTATGATGATTGTATTTTATGATTATGATCATGATTTATCACTTGTTGCTTGTATGTACACTCAGAGCTTCTGCACTGGAGACAAATTCCTTGTGTGTCCAATCACACTTGGCCAATAAAGAATTTTATTCCATTCCATTTTCCATCTTCCATCTTCCACCTTCCACCTTCCATCTTCTCTTCTCTTCTCTTCTCTTCTCTTCTCTTCTCTTCTCTTCTCTTCTCTTCTCTTCTCTTCTCTTCTCTTCTCTTCTCTTCTCTTCTCTTCTCTTCTCTTCTTTGCTACTCTAGTCTAGTCTAGTCTAGTCTAGTCTAGTCTACTCTACTCTACTCTACTGTACTCTACTGTACTCTACTCTGTAGTTGATAAACTCCTACTAAGTTGGTTGTTCAGTGCTTATCCTATCCTATCCTATCCTATCCTATCCTATCCTATCCTATCCTATCCTATCCTATCCTATCCTATCCTATCCTATCCTATCCTATCCTATCCTATCCTATTCTATTCTTCTCTTCTCTTCTCTTCTCTTCTCTTCTCTTCTCTTCTCTTCTGTTCTATTCTATTCTATTCTGTTCTATTCTATTCTATTCTATTCTTCTCTTCTGTTCTATTCTACTCTATTCTATTCTATTCTATTCTATTCTATTCTATTCTATTCTATTCTATTCTATTCTTCTATTCTGGAGTCTCAACATCTTTTGTTTACAATTGTGGTGGCATCTGAACTATGATTTTAAGCAGAATATTTAAGTCAGAAAGAAACAAATATCTGGATATTTGAGTCTACCTATGACAAAACACCTACAGTTTGTGGATACACAACGTCGTTTCGATATTCCTTTGATTAGCTAAGGTTGCTTCCCTACGAATACCTCGTACGTGTCTCTCGTATGTTTACGGAGGGTGCGTTTTGTTCTATTTCAGAGTCGCCAATCTGTACTTCTTATTTATCGTTCTGCTCAACTGGGTCCCAGCAGTGGAAGCCTTTAGAAAAGAAGTTACCATGATTCCACTCTGTGTGGTTCTCACCATTATCGCCGTGAAAGATGGCTTGGAGGATTACACAAAGTACAAATTAGACAAAAAGATAAACAACTTCACCACCAGAGCATATTGTAGGTAAGTAACAATCCTCCCGCAGCGTATACCAAGACTTCACTTTGACAGATGCCCATCGAAGCCTCTTAAGTCCCACGGTCGTTAAGCGGACCCTGCTTCCCCCTTGACTTTGCTTGTCGCAAAAGGGGATCCGATTGGGATGCCGTGACAGTCATAAGTACATGCCAGTTTCCAAGCCTTTGAATTTCCATCACGTGACCACGGGGATGGTCGCAACGGTCACAAGTGTGAAAAAACGGCCCAAAGTAGCTTATTTTTCAGCGATGTTGTCACTTCGAAGCCTCCGTCGTAAGCCGAGGACTGTCTATCTGTATCAACAACAACGGCGCACAATTGTTTTTGCACGACTGTGGAAAAATAAGGAGATCCCTGCAGAGGAAAGTATACTACAAAAAAATAATAATATTTTATAATATTTTAAATAATATTTTAAAATAATAATATAATGCACAGAGATGGATAGATGAAGACTCAAAATAAAGGAGAAGGAAGAAACTGAATATTTTTTTTAACGTGGGACTTGTTTCACTAACGGTGCGTTGACAGAAACGGAAGTTAGAAACTGAGAAGTTGAAGAGGATGATTAAACATAGAATGAAGGTTTATAATTGTAAAAGGTAAAGGTTCCCCTCGCACATATGTGCTAGTCATTCCTGAGTCTAGGGGGCGCTGCTCAACTCCGTTTCAAAGCCGAAGAGCCAGCGCTGTCCGAAGACGTCTCCGTGGTCATGTGGCCGGCATGACTCAACGCCAAAGGCGCACGGAACGCTCTTCCCTTCCCACCAAAGGTGGTCCCTCTTTTTCTACTTGCCTTTTTTACCTGCTTTTGAACTGCTAGGTTGGCAGAAGCTGGGACAAGTCACAGGAGCTCACCCCGTTACGCGGCACGAGGGACTCGAACCGCTGAACTGTCGTCCTTTCCATTGACAAGCTCAACGTCTTAGCCACTGAGCCACCGCATCCCTACTTATAATTGTAATAGAGAAGCAAATATTATGATGATGATGTGATTATTATCAAGGATAATTGATGTGATTATTATCAAGGATATGAATATTGTTATTATTACTAATGCTAATATTTTTCAAAACTCACTGTCCTCAGGCAACACGCTGTTCATGTAGAATATTGAGGTTTTTATGCTTACTAAAGAAAAATGTATAAATAAAATACAAAAATAAAATAAAATAAAAATGGCACACTCATGTTTTCCATCTATTTAACTCCTGGTTTTCCAGAAGAGAGAGAGATTACGTGGATAAATTTTGGAGTGATGTGGCCGTGGGAGATTTCATCCGACTGGAGTGCAACGAAGAGATTCCGGCCGACATGATCCTGATCTATTCTAGCGACGGGGATGGGATCTGCCACATTGAGACTTCGAGCCTGGATGGAGAGACCAACCTGAAACAGAGACAGGTGGTGAAGGGCTTCGCCGAACAGGTACCGATCGCGTTGAGGATCTTATATCTGTAGTCCCCGACATAGAACCGTTCCGTTTAGTGACCGTTCGAGGTTACGTCATTGCGGTTGTGAAGGAAATTATGATCCGAAACACACACATACACCCAGCTCAAGCAGGAGGCCCTAGATCCTTTTAAACAATCAGTTGATCAGAATAGAGCTGGAAGGCACCCTGGAGGTCTTCTAGTCCAACCCCCTGCTCAAACAGGAAACTCTATACAATTTCAGACAGTTGTCCAATCTCTTCTTAAAAACTTCCAGTGATGGACGACCCACAACTTCTGGTGGCAAGATGTTTCCATGCTTTGCTTCTTGCACTTTCCTCCGGTACACACACACACACATCTATCTATCTATCTATCTATCTATCTATCTATCTATCTATCTATCTATCTATCTATCTATCTATCTATCTATCTATCTATTATCTCTCTCTATGTCTCTCAGCTCTCTCTCATCTGTCTCTCTCTCTCTCTCTCTCCTCTATATCTATCTATCTATCTATCTATCTATCTATCTATCTATCTATCTATCTCTATCTATCTATCTATCTATCTATCTATCTATCTATCTATCTATTATCTCTCTCTATGTCTCTCAGCTCTCTCTCATCTGTCTCTCTCTCTCTCTCTCCTCTATATCTATCTATCTATCTATCTATCTATCTATCTATCTATCTATCTATCTATCTATCTATCTCTATCTATCTATCTATCTATCTATCTATCTATCTATCTATCTATCTACTTTCTCATCTATCTCTCATCTCTCTCTCTCTCTCCTCTATATCTATCTATCTATTTATCTTTATCTATTTATATATATATATCTCATCTCTCTCTCTCTCTCATCTCTCTATCTATCATCCATCCATCTATTTCTATTTCTATATCATCTATCTATCTATCTATCTATCTATCTATCTATCTATCTATCTATCTATCTATCATCTATCATCTATCTATCATCTTTCTCTCTATATCTATCTATCTATTTATCTTTATCTATTTATCTCTCTCTCTCATCTATCTATCATCTCTCTCTCTCATCTATCTATCATCCATCCATCCATCCATCCATTTCTATTTCTATTTCTATATCATCTATCATTCTATATCTATCTATCTACTGTATCTATCTATCTATCTATCTATCATCTTTCTATCTATATCTATATCTATATCTATATCTATATCTATATCTATATCTATATCTATATCTATATCTATATCTATATCTATATCTATATCTATCTATCTATCTATCTATCATCTATCATCTTTCTATCATCTATCATCTTTCTATCTATATCTATATCTATATCTATATCTATCTATCTATCTATCTATCTATCTATCTATCTATCTATCTATCATCTATCATCTTTCTATCTATATCTATATCTATATCTATATCTATATCTATATCTATATCTATATCTATATCTATATCTATATCTATATCTATCTATCTATCTATCTATCTATCTATCTATCTATCTATCTATCTATCTATCTATCTATCTATCTATCTTCTTCTTTTGCAGGCCTATGAAATCAATCCAGAAGAAGTTATATGCAGAATAGAATGTGAGACTCCTAACAACGACCTTAATTCATTCCGGGGCTTCATGTAAGTAGTTTTGAAGATGCTCTTTTGTCACGTTGAGAAAAATTAAGCGTGGGGTGGTCTCTTATTTTTAAAAGCAGGACTGCAGCACCAGTCAGAATTACTCTTAGATTTCCATGTGTTGCAGTGAGAACGTGGATCAGGAGCGAGTGGGCTTAAACAAGGACAACCTGTTGATGCGAGGATGCATTGTCAGGAACACGGAAGCTGTGGTTGGCATCGTAGTATACGCAGGTGGGTGCCCATAGCTGGATCGTGCAGGAAAATATCTAGCCATTCATTGGTCAGTTAGGAAATAGTTTTTATCCCAGAGCTACAATGGCACTCAACAATGAACTAAAGGGCCACCATCAGTGAGCTGTGGGAAGTATTACTTGGTCTGTTGTGTGGATGTTTGGGTGGTTTAGGGGTGGGGAATTTGTGGTGGGTGGGAGTGTGTTTGGGGATTGTCATGCGTGTTGGGCTTAGTCTCTGGGTGTTATGTGAATTTCGTTGTATGGGTATACTGTGTATATACGTACAATGACAATAAACTTTAATTGAAATAATGAAATACAAATGCTCACAAAACACAATTCGAGGACTTTTAGCAGTGAAATTGCATGTGCACTATATTGGGAATTTGGTCCATGCTATTTGTCCAATATTTTCCGAGTTCGATAAAATGAGGACCCAGATTATTGGGGACAAAATGCTGACTCTAAACCACTCAGAGAGTCTATAAAAGTACTATGAAACGTTATATAAGTCTAAGAGCTATTGCTATTGAATAAGTACCGTGTTTTCCCGAAAATAAGATCGGGTCTTATATTAATTTTTGCTCCAAAAGACGCACTGAGGCTTATTTTCCGGCTGGGGTCTTATTTTGAGGGAAATATGGTACTAAATGCATCCATCCTGCTGAGAATCTTAACTGGGGCTTATTTTGGGGGTAGGGCTTATATTACAAGCATCCTGAAAAATCATGCTAGGACTTATTTTCCAGGTGAGTCTTATTTTCAGGGAAATATGGTACTAAATGCATCCATCCAGCTGAGGATCTTAACTAGGGCTTATTTTGTGGGTAGGGCTTATATTACAAGCATCCTGAAAAATCATGCTAGGACTTATTTTCCAGGTGAGTCTTATTTTCGGGGAAACGGTATATTATACAGCTTCCCTCCTCTTAATGACTTAAAGTTTTGCTTTGCATTGAAACACCCAATGTTGGTTTATTTGTGTGTGTGTGTGTGTGTTTTTTTTGCAAGGTCATGAAACAAAAGCCATGTTAAACACAATGGGAGCTCGATACAAGCGTAGTAAACTAGAGAAGAGAATGAACAGGGACATCCTCTGGTGTGTCTTGCTACTCATAGTGATGTGCTTCATAGGAGCGATCGGTAAGTTAAAGACAAGACTAAATCATGAACAATAAATCACGTTTATTTCTTTAAACACAACATCATTTTAAAGAACAACAAATACAGTAGCGGGCAAAATTGTGGAAACTTTTTTGGGAAAAGTGTATTTTTGTGGTTTGATGGTTAATAACACCACTTTTTTTTTTTTTTGGAGTTTTAAGATAATTCTATTCCACTTACTGGAATGGCCTGGGAATAGCCCTGAACCCAATGGAAAATCTATGGAGGTGACTCAAGAAACTGGTTAGTCAGAAGCGACCCAGCAATAAAACCCAGTTAATTGAAGCCATGATTCCATCTTGGTTTCACATGATAACAGCTGCAGAACTCAAAGGCTTGGTTCACTCCGTGGGAAGACGTTGTAAGGCCGTCATTCATGTTAAAAGTTACCCAGCGAAGGATTAACCGACATGGGGATAATTTTTGCATATCTCGTTTTTTCTACCTGTTTCACTTTTCTTCTTTAACTGCTATTCTAATAGCAAATCCTTCATAAAAGTGATTGCATTACATTCTTGATTAAATTATCTTTCCGTTGATATATAATTTTATGGTACTACTCCCCAAAAAAGTGGTGTTATTAGCTAGTTTTAGAAAAATAACACTTTTCCCGAAAGGTTTCCACAATTTTGGCCACTACTGTAACGTTTATTTCTTTAAAACAATGTCATGTTAAAGTTCAATTATTTCTTTAACACAATATCGCTTTAAAGGACAATAAATCACGTTCGTTTTTGATATTTAATTCTTCCAAATCTTTATTTCTTTTCTTTCCTGAAAGGGCACAGACGTTGGCTAAGTGCCAATCCGATACCCCCTCTCTACACAAGCGGGAAAGAGTTACCTGCAGGATTGGGAGGTTTTCTAATGTTTTGGACAATGATAATTTTATTGCAGGTAATTTTTCAGCTTGTTCCTTCTAAGTTTTTTTTTGACTTATGTCCCTGTGATCCTGAAGCCCTTCAAACGGGGTTGAAAAAAACGTGGGCTGCTTTTTCACACGGGCTAATCCTCGACTTGCAACCGCCATTGAGCCCCAAATTTCTGTGAATTTTGATCCTCGTTTTATGACCTTTTTTTGCCCCCGTCATTAAGTGAATCCTGCGGGTTTGCTAAGTTAGTCACACGGTTCTTAAGGGAACCTGGATTCTCCCTTGTCGGAAAGTCACCAAAGTTGATTCACGTGACTCCGGGCTGGGACGCTGCGACCGTCATAACTACGAGTCAGTGGCTGAATGTCTGAATTTTGATCACGTGACCATGAGGAAGCTCCGATGGTCGTAAGTGTGAAGTGACTTTTGAAAAGCGTGGCCGTGACTCCGAACGGTCACTAAATGAAACGGTTGTAAGTCGAGGACTGCCTGCGATGGAAAGGAAGATCTGCTCGTGCGAGGAAGCCATATTTAATCTGGTTTTTTTACCTCACAAATCTGCCTTTTTTCTTTTCTTCTTCGTTTTTTTTTTTGTTTTTTTGTTTTGCCTCACAGGTCTTAATCCCGATTTCTCTTTATGTCTCCATCGAATTCGTCAAACTGGGGCACATCTTTTTAATCCGAAATGATATCGATTTGTACGACGAAATGTCCGACCGAAAGATCCAGTGTGGATCCCTGAATATCGCAGAAGATCTGGGTCAGATTGAATATATTTTCTCGGATAAAACCGGTACCCTCACCGAGAATAAAATGGTGTTTCGGAGATGCAGCATTGGAGGATTGGAATACGGCCATGAGGAAAATGGTAAGACTGAGGCAAATCCATAACCGGTTCCTTTCGGTAAAAATATAGGTAGTCCTCGACATACGACAGTTTCATTTAATGACCGTTCGAAGTTACAATGGCACTGAAAAAAAAGGAACCATTTTTCACACTTGCAGGATTCCCGGGGTCATGTGATCAGAATTCAGAGGCTCGGCAACTGGCATGTACTTATGACAGTTGCGGCGTCCCGGGGATCACACGATCCCCTTTTGCGACCGTCTGAGAAGCAAAGTCAAGGGGGAAGCCAGATTCACTTAACAACCGCGTCACTAATTTAGCAACTGCAGTGTTTCACTTAACAACCGCGGCAAGAACGGCCGCTAAAACGGGATCTGAATTCACCGAACCGATGTCTCGCTTAGCAACAGAGATCTGGGGCTCAATTGCAGTCGTAAGTCGAGGACTCTCCCTAATGAAGCTGTTTTTCTTTTGGGGGGGTGTGTTCCCTCAACGACTAGCCAAGAGACTAGAAATGTATCAAGATTACGACGAAGAGGAAGACGAGGCAGGCTACTTCTCGTCTCATTCGTCGCTGAGGCACGCGTCCAGGGCAAGGTTCTTCAGTCGCAAATCCAGCGAATTTTTGAACTCCCGGATTTTCCGCACTTCCAGCAGCATCGTCTTTGGTGGCTGGAGACAACTGGCTTTCAGTAGCCCTCTCGTGAGTATTCCCCAAGCCATCCGCCTTGCTGAAGGATCTAGCAGAGTTGCCAACGTATTTCCTCCGTACAGGTCCTTCGTATTTACACTCAGAAAGACTTCTGGTTATATGTAGAATAGAATAGAGTAGAATATAGAATATAGAATATAGAATATAAGGTAGAAGGTAGAAGGTAGAAGGTAGAAGATAGAAGATAGAATATAAAATAGAAGATAGAAGGTAAGAAGATAGAAGATAGAAGATAGAATATAAAATAGAAGATAGAAGATAGAAGGTAGAAGGTAGAAGGTAAGAAGATAGAAGATAGAAGATAGAAGATAGAATATAAAATAGAAGATAGAAGGTAAGAAGATAGAAGATAGAAGATAGAATATAAAATAGAAGATAGAAGATAGAAGGTAGAAGGTAGAAGATAGAAGAAAGATAAAATATAGAATAGAATATAAAATATAAAATAGAATATGGAATATAATATATAATATAAAATATAGAATAGGATATAGAATATAGAATAGAATATAAAATAGAATATAGAATATAAAATAGAAGATAGAAGATAGAAGGTAAGAAGATAGAAGATAGAAGATAGAATATAAAATAGAAGATAGAAGGTAAGAAGATAGAAGATAGAAGATAGAATATAAAATAGAAGATAGAAGATAGAAGGTAGAAGGTAGAAGGTAAGAAGATAGAAGATAGAAGATAGAAGATAGAATATAAAATAGAAGATAGAAGGTAAGAAGATAGAAGATAGAAGATAGAATATAAAATAGAAGATAGAAGATAGAAGGTAGAAGGTAGAAGATAGAAGAAAGATAAAATATAGAATAGAATATAAAATATAAAATAGAATATGGAATATAATATATAATATAAAATATAGAATAGGATATAGAATATAGAATAGAATATAAAATAGAATATAGAATATAGAATATAAAATAGAAGATAGAAGATAGAAGGTAAGAAGATAGAAGATAGAAGATAGAATATAAAATAGAAGATAGAAGGTAGAAGGTAGAAGATAGAAGATAGAAGAAAGAAAATATAGAATAGAATATAAAATATAAAATAGAATATGGAATATAATATATAATATAAAATATAGAATAGGATATAGAATATAGAATAGAATATAAAATAGAATATAGAATATAAAATAGAAGATAGAAGATAGAAGGTAAGAAGATAGAAGATAGAAGATAAAATAGAAGATAGAAGATAGAAGGTAGAAGGTAGAAGATAGAAGAAAGATAAAATATAGAATAGAATATAAAATATAAAATAGAATATGGAATATAATATATAATATAAAATATAGAATAGGATATAGAATATAGAATAGAATATAAAATAGAATATAGAATATAGAATATAAAATAGAAGATAGAAGATAGAAGGTAAGAAGATAGAAGATAGAAGATAGAATATAAAATAGAAGATAGAAGGTAGAAGGTAGAAGATAGAAGATAGAAGAAAGAAAATATAGAATAGAATATAAAATATAAAATAGAATATGGAATATAATATATAATATAAAATATAGAATAGGATATAGAATATAGAATAGAATATAAAATAGAATATAGAATATAAAATAGAAGATAGAAGATAGAAGGTAAGAAGATAGAAGATAGAAGATAAAATAGAAGATAGAAGATAGAAGGTAGAAGGTAGAAGATAGAAGAAAGATAAAATATAGAATAGAATATAAAATATAAAATAGAATATGGAATATAATATATAATATAAAATATAGAATAGGATATAGAATATAGAATAGAATATAAAATAGAATATAGAATATAGAATATAAAATAGAAGATAGAAGATAGAAGGTAAGAAGATAGAAGATAGAAGATAGAATATAAAATAGAAGATAGAAGGTAGAAGGTAGAAGATAGAAGATAGAAGAAAGAAAATATAGAATAGAATATAAAATATAAAATAGAATATGGAATATAATATATAATATAAAATATAGAATAGGATATAGAATATAGAATAGAATATAAAATAGAATATAGAATATAAAATAGAAGATAGAAGATAGAAGGTAAGAAGATAGAAGATAGAAGATAAAATAGAAGATAGAAGATAGAAGGTAGAAGGTAGAAGATAGAAGAAAGATAAAATATAGAATAGAATATAAAATATAAAATAGAATATGGAATATAATATATAATATAAAATATAGAATAGGATATAGAATATAGAATAGAATATAAAATAGAATATAGAATATAAAATAGAAGATAGAAGATAGAAGGTAAGAAGATAGAAGATAGAAGATAGAATATAAAATAGAAGATAGAAGATAGAAGGTAGAAGGTAGAAGGTAAGAAGATAGAAGATAGAAGATAGAAGATAGAATATAAAATAGAAGATAGAAGGTAAGAAGATAGAAGATAGAAGATAGAATATAAAATAGAAGGTAGAAGGTAGAAGGTAGAAGATAGAAGAAAGATAAAATATAGAATAGAATATAAAATATAAAATAGAATATGGAATATAATATATAATATAAAATATAGAATAGGATATAGAATATAGAATAGAATATAAAATAGAATATAGAATATAAAATAGAAGATAGAAGATAGAAGGTAAGAAGATAGAAGATAGAAGATAGAATATTAAATAGAAGATAGAAGGTAGAAGGTAGAAGATAGAAGATAGAAGAAAGATAAAATATAGAATAGAATATAAAATATAAAATAGAATATAGAATATAATATATAATATAAAATATAGAATAGGATATAGAATATAGAATAGAATATAAAATAGAATATAGAATATAAAACAGAAGATAGAAGATAGAAGGTAGAAGATAGAAGATAGAAGATAGGTAAAAGATAAAATAGAATAGAATATAGAATATAATATATAATATAAAATATAGAATAGAATATACAGTAGAATATAGAATAGAATATAAAATAGAATATAGAATATAAAATAGAATATAAAATATAGAATAGAATATAGAATATAGAATAGAATATAAAATGTAAAATAGAATATAGAATATAGAATATAAAATAGAATATAGAATATAGAATAGAATAGAATAGAATAGAATAGAATAGAATAGAATAGAATAGAATAGAATAGAATAGAATAGAATAGAATAGAATAGATTAATAGAGTTGGAAGGGACCTTGGAGGTCTTCTAGTCCAGCCCCCTGTTCAAGGAGGAGAACCTAAACTATTTCAAATAAGTGACCACCTAGACTCTTCTTTAAAACCTCCAGTGATGAAGCACCCACAATTTCTGGTGGCCAGCTGTTCCACTGGTGAATTGTCCTCAATATCAGGAAGTTTCTCCTTAATTCCAGGTTGCTTCTCTCCTTGATGACTTTCCATCCGTTGCTTCTTGTCCTGCCTTCTGGTCCTTTGGATAATAAATTGACCTCCCCCCTCTTCTTGGGGGCAGCCCCTCAAATCCTGGAGGGGCTGCTATCATGTCTCCCCTGGTCCTTCTTTTCTCTAGACTGGCCATACCCAAATCCTGAAACATTCTTCGTATGTTTTAGCCTCCAAGCCTTTAATCATTTTAGTTGCTCTTCTCTGCACTTTTTCCAGAGTCTCAACTTTCTCCTTAATTCCAGGTTGCTTCTCTCGATATTATATATATATATATATATATATTATACAACAAATATATCTCCCAAAGCAGTTTTGACCTGCTACTGGTGACCACAAGAGTGAGTATTTATATGTTTGTCCTAATTTATCCTTCTGCCATTCTAACCACGATAGGGCTAAGAGCGGAGAGAAGAGTAACAAAAATGATTAGGGACCGGAGGCTAAAACATATAAAGAAGGGTTGAAGGAATTGAGGATGTCTAGTTTAATGAAAAAAAGGTCTAAGAGGGACATGACAGCAGTCTTTTAATATTTGAAAGGCTGCCCCAAAGAAGAAGAGGGGGTCAAATTATTCCCCAAAAGCACCTGAAGGCAGGACGAGAAGCAACGGACGGAAACTAACCAAGGAGAGAAGCAACCTAGAATTAAGGAGAAATTCCTAACAGTGAGGACAATTAACCAGTGGAACTGCTTGCCATCAGAAGTTGTAGGTTTTAATCTGAATCTTCCACGCCATTCTGCATTGCCGGACTTTTTGCTATAGACTTTGCTGGATTATCTCTGGACTTGATTGACTCTGTAATTATTGAGCTGTTTCTTTTGATGTACTAGGAGTGGGGAGAAGTTATCTCTCCTCTTTGTAAATAATAAACTCTTGGCAGGCAGCCACTAGGTTGTTGCCAAGTTCCATTATCATAAGGAAAAGGATTTTGCCGGCTGGTTTGGTCTTTAACTCTTGAACGTCTGTTGGTGTGCGTGCGTGTGGTTGGGGACAGAAGAAACAGTGAGGACAGTTAACCAGTGGAACTGCTTGCCACGAGAAGTTGTAGGTTTTCATCTGAAGGCGACTTAAAAGGCAGTTTTCCATACTTTGGAAACGTAGGCTTTCAGCCGCAGCAGTCTCTGCTGTCTTTTTTTTTTTTTTGAAAACACTTTTAAAAAATAATAAACCACTTGAAACGGGGGAAAGGAAAACATCCGACGTCATTCCCATCGTTTATTCTTTCAATATCACCCGCAGGAGACGGGTGTTGTGCCAGATACGCGACTGGTGAAGAAAGTCAACCGGATCTCATCCAAAGGATATGCAAACCCAGAGAAATGGAAGCCAATCCCGGAATTAGTGTATATCACGGAGTTCTTCATTGCCCTGGCAATTTGCAACACGGTGGTCGTGTCCGAACCTGACCAGCCACGACTTAAGGTGAGTCTAGGGAATAGAGAATGCCAGATGTTCCGTATAGCAGAAGGGCAGAGCTGGAAGGGGCCTTGGAGGTCTTCTAGTCCCACCCCCTGCTCAAGCAGAAGACCCCAGACCCATTCAGATAAATGGCTGTCCACTCTCTGCTTAAAACCCTCCAGTGATGGAGCAGCCACAACTCTGGGAGGCAAGCTGTTCCATCCACCCATCATCCATCCATCCGTCCGTCCATCCATCCATCTATCCTATCTATCTATCTATCTATCTATCTATCTATCTATCTATCTATCTATCTATCCATCCATCCATCCACCCATCATCCATCTGTCCATCCATCCATACATACATACATACATCTATCTATCTATCTAGCTATCTTATCTATCCATCTATCCATCCATCCATCCATCTATCTTATCCATCCATCCATTCATCCATCTATCCTATCTATCTATCTATCTATCTATCTATCTATCTATCTATCTATCTATCTATCTATCTATCTATCTATCTATCTATCATCTATCAATCTATCTATCTATCTCTATCCATCCATCCATCCATCTATCCATCTATCTATCTTATCTATCCATCTATCCATCCATCCATCCATCTATCTTATCCATCCATCCATTCATCCATCTATCCTATCTATCTATCTATCTATCTATCTATCTATCTATCTATCTATCTATCTATCTATCATCTATCAATCTATCTATCTATCTCTATCCATCCATCCATCCATCTATCCATCTATCTATCTTATCTATCCATCTATCCATCCATCCATCTATCTGGTCCATCCATCCATCCATATCTGTCTGTCTGTCTGTATATCTATCTTATCTATCTATCTATCTATCTATCTATCTATCTATCTATCTATCTATCTATATCTATCTATCTATCTTATCCATCCATCCATCCATCCATCCATCCATCCATCCATCCATCCATCCATCCCTATCTGTCTGTCTGTCTGTCTGTATATCTATCTTATCTATCTATCTATCTATCTATCTATCTATCTATCTATCTATCTATCTATCTATCTATCTATCTATCTATCTTATCCATCCATCCATCCATCCCTATCTGTCTGTCTGTCTGTATATCTATCTTATCTATCTATCTATCTATCTATCATCTATCAATCTATCTATCTCTATCCATCCATCCATCCATCTATCCATCTATCTATCTTATCTATCTATCTTATCCATCCATCCATCCATCCATCCCTATCTGTCTGTCTCTGTCTGTATATCTATCTTATCTATCTATCTATCTATCTATCTATCTATCTATCTATCTATCTATCTATCTATCTATCTATCTATCTATCTATCTATCTTATCCATCCATCCATCCATCCCTATCTGTCTGTCTGTCTGTATATCTATCTTATCTATCTATCTATCTATCTATCTATCTATCTATCTATCTATCTATCTATCTATCTATCTATCTTATCCATCCATCCATCCATCCCTATCTGTCTGTCTGTCTGTATATCTATCTTATCTATCTATCTATCTATCTATCATCTATCAATCTATCTATCTCTATCCATCCATCCATCCATCTATCCATCTATCTATCTTATCTATCTATCTTATCCATCCATCCATCCATCCATCCCTATCTGTCTGTCTGTCTGTCTGTATATCTATCTTATCTATCTATCTATCTATCTATCTATCTATCTATCTATCTATCTATCTATCTATCTATCTATCTATCTATCTTATCCATCCATCCATCCATCCATCCATCCATCCATCCATCCATCCATCCATCCATCCATCCATCTATCTATCTATCTTATCCATCCATCCATCCCTCCCTCCCTCCATCTATCTATCATCTATCTATCTCAGCAGGACACAAAAACCCTTCTATAATTTTTATAAAACTTTTATAATCACGGTGAGTTTTGTATCTGTGTTTTTCAAACGTCCGGCTGAGCAACTCTGGTAGTTGGCCCACACACAGCCATTCTAACTCCCAACGGTCCCTAAGCGAAGCCCTGTAAGTCGAGAGCTATCTGTACTTATAGAGCGGTCTTTCTTTTGCAGAGACGGTGGTCTTCGATGGTCAAAATGCCTGCTTTAAACCTGGGCGAATTTAAAAATATATTCCAAAGGTTGTCAAGTCGCAAAATGAGTACTCAAAGCCCGGATTCTTCCGCGGGACGCAAAGAGAAACCCGAGAAATCCAGAAAATTGTCGGTTCACGTGAAATTCCCGTCTACTCCAGCACAGTTATCGGACAGTCTGGAAACGCCAGCCGCCTCCCCCAGCCCCCAAATGCCAGATATTTTAAGGTTACCCGGGAACCGGCCGCACAGGCTGTCGTACGAGTCGTTAAACAACCCCGAGATATGTTACGAAGCGGAGAGTCCAGACGAAGCGGCCTTGGTGTACGCCGCCAGGGCGTACCAATGCACCTTGAAAACTAGAAGTCCCGAGCAGGTGCAGATCGACTTTGCGCCTTTGGGAACGTTAACGTTTCAGCTTCTGCACATCTTGCCTTTCGACTCCACCCGGAAACGCATGTCGGTGGTTGTGAAACACCCCCTGATCAACCAAGTTGTGGTGTACACAAAAGGAGCCGACACCACCATTATGAATTTGCTGGACGTGGGATTAACAGGTAAAGGATCCCGCTGGCCTAAGACTTTGGTTCTGGTTTCAGAGGCGGTCCTTGGACCTCAAAATTTCTGGGTTCTTTTTTTAAAAAAATATATATTTATTGTGATAAAATACAAAACAGGGGGAAAAAAACCCCATACAGACAGAGGTGGCATTTAGCCGGTTCGTACCGGTTCGGGGAAACCGGTAGCTGTTCTAACCTAGGCTTCCTGAACACGCTTAGTCCCCAAAACCCTCTTTTTATTTCAACGGCTGTGAATTCTGTTCATTCCCAGCCCCGTGATGAGTCACAAATAGTTTGTGAATAGTCCGACAGAAGCCTGCCACAGTCCTTCGGGAATAAGGCTGATACGCACCCTCCTTTATCTCCCTTGACATGCTGCCAAAGGCCTAATTGGCAATTAGCTTTGCAAGGCCAAACGGAGCACAGAGTCAAAACGGAGCTTCAGAATTTAAACCGACCAGCACGAACAAAGTTGCTTCCTGCAAAGGCTCACGTGCCTTTGCTCCTCCTTTATGTCTTACAGGAGGGGCCAATCATCTCCAAGCCTTACTCCTGAGTCGCCCTTTTTGTCTTAACTGTTTTTGCCTTTTGGCAGCTCTGCGTATGCGCACACTGGGAACAGGCTCCCCCTGTTCCTCTGGCTCGCTGACGTCCGACTCTGGGGGCTCCAGAGTCCGCGCATCACTCCCAGATGGCCCTGGCCCCATCTCTGCCTCCGACGCAGAGCCCTCGTCCGAGCCCTCCCCAGGCTCCAGGACTGGCCTATGTTCCTCCTCAGCCTCCTCACTGTCCGACTCCGCTACCACTTCTGCAGGCTGCCGGCGGACCACAACAGTAGCGGAGATCACAGGTGGGCCCACCCACCCGCCCGGGCTCTTTGCTGTCCTATTTAGGCACAGTTTTGAGGCCAGGCGCATGCGTGAGCAAAGCACATGTGTTGAAGGCTGGGCACACGCACGCGGCAAACCGGTAGGAACAAAACGTGAAACCCACCGCTGCATACAGCCAACAATAACAACAACAAGAACAAATTTCTGTTGTTCAGTGAGACGTCGGTTTCAGGAAGCTGTGCCTCATTTTACGACTTCGCTTGCCACCATTGTTCAGCTAGTCACACGGTTCTTAGTTAAGCGAATCTGGCTTCCCCGTCGATTTTGCTCCTTGGAAGGTCGCCAAACGGGATCGCATGACCCGCCCCCCCGCCCCCCCCGGGACACTGCGACCGTCATAAATACGACTCAGTCGGCCCAATGTCTGAATTTTGATTGCACGGCCACGGGGATGCCCCCAGCTACGGTCGTAAGTGTGGAAAACGGTCCTCAGTCACTTTTCTTCAATGCCGTCGTAACTTTGAGCGGTCCCTAAATGACCTGTCGTAAGTCAATGGCGACTTGTAGTTCTGCACCGATTTTGTTGTTTTCATCGGATTATTGGAATTTTGCTAAATCAGAACCACTTGTGATTGGGCTGTAAGCCCAACGAAGTAAAGATAATTAATTAATTATTTTTTTCCACCCCCCCCACCAAGTCTTATATATTTATATATTCTCTGGACCGTTTTTTTCTTTAAATCCAGGCAAAGATAAACCAGGGTCACCAAAGAAGACAGTCGAAGATAGAACCCAGAGGCATTTAAATGATTATGCCAGGCAAGGACTTCGCACCCTTTGCATCTCCATGAAGGTAATAATGTCCCAAAATGCTTAAGGCTAAAGAATTCACAAACCCCTCCTTTAAAAAAAAAAAAAAATTGATAATGAAAACTTAATACTTTTTCCTAATTTAGGAAAGCAAGCCAGCAGGAAAACGGGGTATAATCGGACATCCCTGGGGTATTTTTTTTTTGAGCGTGGTTCAATCCACAGCTGAAAATCATGGATAATATAGTTTCTTCCCAGGGAAAGAGAAATGCTAAGCAGCCGTCTTGTACCATATAATATTGAATGTAGGTTCAATCCACGCTGGCTCGGGAATTCTGGGAGTTGAAGTCCGCAGGTTGCAAAGTGATGGGTCATAGTTGCCCACCCCTGACCACCTAATGGACAATTCCTTCTTAAAATTGGATTATGGCTCCTTAAATCTGGGATAGAGGATTGGGTCATCATCATCTTCTACTTCTACTCCTTCTCCTCCTCCTCCTCCTTCTTCTTCTCCTCCTCCTCCTCCTCTTCTTTCTTTTCTTCCTCTTCTTCTTCCCCTCCTCCTCCTCCTTATCATCTTCATCTTCATCATCTCCTCCTCCTCCTCCTCCTCTTCTCTTTCTTTTCTTCCTCTTCTCCTCCTCCTCCTCCTCCTCTTCTTTCTTTTCTTCCTCTTCTTCATCCCATCCACCTCCTCTTCTTTCTTTTCTTTCTCTTCTTCTTCCCCTCCTCCTTCTCTTCCTCTTTCTCCTCCTCCTGTTCTCTTTCTCTTCTTCCTCTTCCTCTTCTTCTTCCCCTTCCCCTCCTCCTCTTTCTTTTCCTCCTCCTCCTTCTCCTCCTCTTCTCTTTCTTCCTCTTCTTCTTCCCCTCCTCCTCCTCTTTCTTGCTCCTCCTCCTCCTCGTCTTTTTCTCTTCTTCCTCTTCCTCCTCCTCCTCCCCTCCCCCTCCCCCTCCGTCTTCTCTTCCTCCACCTTCTCTTCTTCTTCTTCTTCTTCTTCTTCTTCTTCTTCTTCTTCTTCTTCTTCTTCTTCTTCTTCTTCTTCTTCTTCTTCCTCCTCCTCCTCCTCCTCCTCCTCCTCCTCTCTTTTCTTCCTCTTCTCCTCCTCCTCCTCCTCCTCTTCTTTCTTTTCTTCCTCTTCTTCTTCCCATCCTCCTCCTCTTCTTTCTTTTCTTCCTCTTCTTCTTCCCCTCCTCCTTCTCTTTCTCTTTCTCCTCCTCCTGTTCTCTTTCTCTTCTTCCTCTTCCTCTTCTTCTTCCCCTTCCCCTCCTCCTCTTTCTTTTCCTCCTCCTCCTTCTCCTCCTCTTCTCTTTCTTCCTCTTCTTCTTCCCCTCCTCCTCCTCTTTCTTGCTCCTCCTCCTCCTCGTCTTTTTCTCTTCTTCCTCTTCCTCCTCCTCCCCTCCCCCTCCCCCTCCGTCTTCTCTTCCTCCACCTTCTCTTCTTCTTCTTCTTCTTCTTCTTCTTCTTCTTCTTCTTCTTCTTCTTCTTCTTCTTCTTCCTCCTCCTCCTCCTCCTCCTCCTCCTCCTCCTCCTCCTCCTCCTCCTCCTCCTCTTCCTCTTCCTCTTCCTCTTCCTCCTCCCCCTCTTTCCCAACTCGCTGCAGGACAACTCACTGCGGAACAATCCAACAGTCCAATATTACTTAAAGTAATTTTAAAAGCTATTTTAATTTTTCTCGTCCACATTCCATTCTGTTCCTCCTTTCGCGTCCTTTCTTTGACGATTCTATTCTGCCGTTTCTTTTGATATTAGGCTAAACTCTTCTCTCCCGAATTGTCACAGACCCGAGAAACCCCTTGCCATTTAAGCAAGGTTGCCGTTACTATCATGGTGAGGGATGTGTATTTTTTGGGGGGGGCCGTTCAGGTGCTGAGCGATAAGGAATATGAAGAGTGGCTGAAAGGACAATACATCGCTGAAAGCAGCATAGAGAACAGAGAACAGCTCCTCCTGGAATCAGCGGAGAGGCTCGAGAACAAATTAACCCTGCTTGGTGAGTTGGAAAGAAAACCGATGCTAACCTCTTAAAAAGACAGAAGCAATTCTCATCAGTATCATCATCTTCTTTTAACGACCCCGTAATCCCTTTTGGGGTGGAGTCTGGGCAACTGAATGGAGCTAGCAGAGTATTTACTGGCCGGATGCCCTTCCTCTTCACCAATGAGGAGTTTTGTTCAGCAGATATATTTCTCATTGTGCCCAGAGAGAGAGAAATATCTGCCTCTACCTAGGATCGAACTCACAGCCTCCTGATTGTGAGGCGAGAGCTCCACCTCTAGGCCACACCGCACCACAAGTCAAGGTCTACGTGTTGTTGTTGTTGTTGTTCATCGTTTAATGGCCCCATAATCCCTTGCAGAGTGGAGTCTTGGGCAACTGAATGGCACTGAGTGTTTTACTGGCCAGATGCCCTTCCTGTCACCAATGCGGAGTTTTGTTCAGCAGATATACTCTCATTGGGATGGGATTCGCTTAACGACAGCAGAAAGAAACAACGTCATACAAGGGAGGCAGAGCTCCCGTAACCGATGTCTCGCTTAGCCGCAGGAACGTTGTGGTCATAAATCGAGGACTACCCGCCATCTTTACATTCATTTCTTCCGGCCTGCTACATTCTTTTTATTGTTTATTTGCATTTCTTTCTTCTTCTTTTTTTTTTAAAGAAAAGATTAATTTGAAATAATGAACCTGGTTGTTGTTTTTTTTTTTAAAAAAAAAATAGGGGCCACTGGAATCGAGGACCGATTACAAGACGGGGTTCCGGAAACCATAGAGGCTCTCCGGAAAGCGGGAATTAACATTTGGATGCTCACGGGCGATAAAAAAGAGACAGCCATCAATATTGCCTATTCCTGCAAATTACTGGATGTATCAGACAAACTTTTCTCCCTCGACAGCGAGAATTTGGTGCGTTGGCAGCTCTCGTGGTTTCTCCATAAAAGGACTTTCCCCCCCCCCACCCCCTATAAATGTCATACCTTTGTGGGATTTCAGGGCTGGAGGATCTGGTCTTCCAGATACGGGAGTTACGACCATAACTCTGAGGCCAAAATTGATGTGGCTGAGAAAACATTGGGAAAGCGAGTTTTGCCTCGTGTTACGGCTTCTCTTGCCCCAGTGGTTAAGTGAATCAACACAGTTGATAAGTTACTAAGGTTGTTAAGTGATTCTATTTTCTATTTTCTGTTCTATCCTCTGTCCTACTCTACTCTCTACTCTACTCTTCTTATTCTGTTCTCTTCTCTTCTCTTATTCTGTTCTCTTCTACTCTACTCTACTCTACTCTACTCTACTCTACTCTACTCTACTCTACTCTACTCTACTCTACTCTTCTTATTCTCTTCTCATTCTCATTCTCTTCCTCTTCTCTTATTCTATCCTATTCTACTCTACTCTACTTATTCTCTTCTCTTATTCTGTTCTATCCTATTCTACTCTACTCTTCTTATTCTCGTCTCTTCTCTTCTCTTCTCTTCTCTTCTCCTCTACTCTACTCTTATTCTTATTCTCATTCTCATTCTCTTCCTCTTCTCTTATTCTCTTCTCTTCTCTTCTCTATTCTATTCTATTATTCTACTCTACTCTACTCTACTTTTCTTATTCTTTTCTCTTCTCTATTCTATTCTGTTCTGTTCTATTCTATTCTATTCTATTCTATTCTATTCTATTCTATTCTATTCTATTTTCTCTATTCTCTATTCTATTATTCTACTCTACTCTTCTTATTCTCTTCTCGTTCTCTTCCTCGTTCTCTTCTCTTCTTTCACATTTAAAACCATTGGAGGACCCTTGTAGTCATGTGATCAAAATCCGGATACTTAGCAACACGACGGTTGTAACGTCCCCGAGATCCTGTGATTCCCCTTTTTGCCCCCTTCTGACAAGCCAAGCCAATGGGAAACCCGGCTTCCCTTCACAACCCTGTTCCTCACTTAAAGACCTCGTGCAATTTTATGTCATCCACGTCACACGCCCTAACAGGCTGATGTTAAAAGCCAAGCCAGCTGTCATTGAAATCACCCCTTAGAAGGTAACTGAACCGAGGTAAGACTATTCTCCCGTTTTCCTTTCCCAACCAGGAGACCTGCGCGCAGAAGGTGAAAAGCATTTTGGAAGAGATCGATACGAAAACTCGTACCCCAAAGCTCGGAGCAGCGGCTTCCACCCGAAACTTTGCTTTGATCATAAACGGGCCCACTTTGGAATTCGCTTTGCACAAAACAGTCCGGAACGCTTTCATGCAACTTGCAAGGAAAGTCCGAGCGGTCATCTGTTGCCGAGCCACGCCCTTGCAGAAAAGCAAAATGGTGAAACAAGCCCAGAACGAGCTCCAGGTGATGGCGTTGGCCGTCGGTGAGTTGCATCTCGTGGCAGGGAACGGGTCTGTGTGTGTGTGTTTGTGTGATTGTGACATCTCTCGGAGACCTCGAACGCAGGGGTGGGCTTCAAAAATTAAAGCAAGGGGTTCTCTGCCTGGTTGCTGGGTGAGCGTAGCTATGGTGGGTGTGGCCTAGTCGGCCTCCTGCACCATGGTGGGGGAGGGGGGCTTTTTGCCCTCCCCGGGCTCTGGTGGCTTTTCTTGAGCCTCCGGGAGGGTGAAAACAGCTTTCCCAGGCTCCGGAGGCCCTCGTTTGGCCTTCCCAAACTTCCCATAGTGATGTCGCCTAGTCGGCCTCCTGCACCAAGGCAGGGAGGAGGCTTTTTGCCCTCCCCAGGCTCCGGAGGCTTTTCTTGAGACTCCAGGAGGGTGAAAACAGCCTCCCCAGGCTCCGGAGGCCCTCGTTTGGCCTTCCCGAACTTCCCATGGTAGATGTGGCCTAATCGGCCTCCTGCACCACAGCAAGGGCAGGGGAGCATTTTTGCGTTTTGCGTTTTTCCTAAGAAATTAGGATTTGAAGGGCGGATGGTGATACTGTTTATATATTAAGTATTAAGAAGAGATTAAGATAATATTAAAAATAAATAGAGAAAAAAGAATATTACGGCAGAAAACGAAATATGTAAATTGTATCTGGGGAAAAAAAACAAAAAAGAAGATTGGAATAGATTATAAAAAAATCAATATATAATTACATTATAAGTTGTAAAAGATGTGACCCGGTCAATACTCTGTTCATAAAATTTGTCTGTAAAAGAAAAAAATTAATAAAACGTGTCTTAAAAAATAAAACCCCCAAAACCCCCGTTGTCGGTTTCTGTGACACCCTGATTTGCGTTTTTTCTGCTTTGAAGGTGACGGGGCCAATGACGTGAGTATGATTCAGGTGGCGAACATTGGAATCGGCATTTCTGGACAAGAAGGCATGCAGGTGGGGAGACACCGATGACCCCCCCCCCCCGGGCGAGAGCCATGCCGCCCATATCTTAATTCACTAATACATCTAGTCCTCGACTTACAACACTTCATTGAGTGACTGTTTGAAGTTACCACAGCACTGAAAAATTCAACTTTTAGGTCCATTTTTCACACTGACGATGCAATTTTTAGCACCCTCCCCCAGGATCATGTGATCCAACTTCAGATTGTTGGCCACTGGTTCATACTTACGACGGTTAGCGTCTAGGGGGAGAGGGGAGGGTCACGCAATACCTCGCTTAGCGACAGAAATTTTGGACTCTGTGGTGGCTGTAAGTCTAAACAGAGCTCTCCTAACCCCCAGCAATGGGACTTACGCCGCTGAGTTCTCCGGAGTTGGCAAGATCTTGCTAACTTCGGACTTCAGCAATCGATTTGATTTGATTTGATTCAGCAATCGATTTTTGTTGTACAAGGTGCAATGACGATGTTGTTAGTTGCAAAATCGTGTCCGTCCCATCGCGACCCCATGGACCACGTTCCTCCAGGCCTTCCTGTCCTCTACCATCCTCTGGAGTCCATTGAAGCTCACGCCAACTGCTTCAGTGACTCCATCCAGCCACCTCCTTCTCTGCCGTCCCCTTCTTCTTCTTTTGCCCTCCATCGTTCCCACCATCAGGCTCTTCTCCTTCCTTCTCCTTAGGTGGCCAAAGGATTTGAGTTTCATCCTCAGGATCTGCCCTTCTAAAGAGCAGTCGGGGTTGATCTCCTCTAGGACTGACCGGTTGGATGGCCTTGCAGTCCAAGGGACTCGCAGGAGTCTTCTCCAGCACCAGAGTTCAAAGGCCTCCATTCTTTGGCCCTCAGCCTTCCTTATGGTCCAACTTTCGCAGCCGTCCATTGCAACTGGGAAAACCATCGCCTTGACTACACGCACTTTTGTTGGCAGGGTGATGTCTCTGCTTTTTAGTAAGCTATCTAGGTTTGCCATAGCTTTCCTCCCCAGGAGCAAGCGTCTTTTAATTCCTTGGCTGCAGTCCCCATCTGCGGTGATCTTGGAGCCCAGGAAAGTAAAATCTGTCACTCCCTCCATTTCTTCCCCATCTATTGAGAGGGGCCGGGTGCCATGATCTTAGTTTTCTTGCAATGACGATGAAGTAAACTAACTAATCCGTTATTTCTTTTTGACGTGCCTTTGCAGGCCGTCTTAGCCAGCGACTTCGCCATTTCCCAATTCCGGCACCTCCGGAAGCTGCTGTTTGTTCACGGCCACTGGTGTTACACCCGACTGGCTAACATGATTCTCTACTTTTTTTACAAGAACTTGGTAGGTTGGCTCCCGGCGGGCATCCTGAATTTAAGAGGGCGGGAAGGAGGCATCGAAAAAGGGGAGAAAAGGGGTTAGCGGATTCAGATGACAGTTGCTTATGAAGCGCTAAGCAATGCAATTTAATAATTTTTTAAAAAATCAATAAAAAGGATGTCAGATGCTGGCCAGGGAGATGGAAACAGGTCATCGGTCTTGGGTTAGATGTTATTATGTCAATAATGTTTCTCTCTCTCTCTTTACTTTCTCTCTCTCCACCCACCCACCCATCTACCTATCCATCCATCCATCCATCCATCCATCCATCCATCCTTCCTTCCTTCCTTTCTTTCTCTTTCTTTCTTTCTTCCTTCCTTCCTTCCTTCCTTTCTTTCTCTTTCCCTCTCTCTCTCTCTCCCTCTCTCTCTCTCTCTCTCTCTCTCTCTCTCTCTCTCTATATATATATATATATATATATATATTTCTCTCTCTCTCTCTCTCTCTCCCATCCATCATCCATCATTCATTCATTCATTCATTCATTCATTCATTCATTCATTCATTCAGATCTATATATATATATCTATACCTAACTATCTATCATCTATCTATCATCTATATCTCTCTTTCTCTCTCCCATCCATCTATATTTATATATCTATATCTATATCTATCTATCTCTCTCTCTCTCTCTCTCTCTCTCTCTCTCTCTCTATCTATCTATCTATCTATCTATCTATCTATCTATCTATCATTTCTCCCTCTCATTCTGTCTGTCTGTCTGTCTGTCTGTCTGTCTGTCTGTCTGTCTATCTATCTATCTATCTATCTATCTATCTATCTATCTATCTATCTATCTATCTATCTATCTATCTATCTATCTATCTATCTATCTATCTATCTATCTAGCCATGGTGGCACAGTGGGTAGAATGCAATATTGCAGGCTGACTTTGCCGAGTGCTAGGAGTTCGATCCTGACCAGCTCAAGGTTGACTCAGCCTTCCAACCTTCCGAGGTCGGTAATATGAGGATCCCCCAGATCGTTCGGGGCAATAGGCTGACTCCGTAAACCGCTTAGAGAGAGCTGTAAAAAAACACCATGAAGCGGTCTAATAAGTCTATTGCTATTTTTTTGTATCTCTCTTGATCAGGCGAGGACTTGATTCTTATATGAATCCTATCTTTGGAGTGCTACCAAAAATGGAGATAGTCCAGTGGTGAAATCCAAATTTTTTTACTACTGGTTCTGTTGGTGTGGCTTGGTGGGCATGGCAGGGGAGGGATACTGCAAAATCTCCATTCCCACCCCACTCTGGGACCAGCCAGAGGTGGCATTTGCCGGTTGTCCGAACTGCTCAAAATTTCCGCTACCGGTTCTCCAGAACCTGTCAGAACCTGCTGGATTTCACCCCTGAGATAGTCTAATTACAAAAACTGACATTTGCTGTTTTCACACTAACATTAAGGTTGATTAAGCCTCCAAAGATTAACAAACCTTAATCTCACTTTTGCCCTCTGTGCTGTTTCCAGAGCTTGGAAGGAAGTCGGGCAGCTGAGAACCATAAATGTAGAAGATTGGTATTCTTGTCTGTATTTCTGTACTCTGAAGTCCATTAAATTTCTTCCCAGCATCTCCCGCAATGCATTGTCCCTTTTTTTGTTTTTTTTTAATCATTGCAGGCATACGTCAATCTCCTGTTCTGGTATCAATTCTTTTGTGGGTTTTCAGGAACTCCCATGATCGATTATTGGAGCCTGATTTTCTTCAATCTTCTCTTCACCTCGGTCCCACCCATCATATACGGGGTTCTAGATAAAGATATTTCCGCAGAAACGCTCATGAAGTATCCAGAACTTTACAAAGCGAGTCAGAAAAACGAGGTATTTATTTTGGGGGGCTCGGCTCAAAAAATCATTTATCGACTCATCGGTTCTCACAATTCCTTGCTCCTTGAACCATCGTTTTTATAATTCATTCCTTTCTTTAACTTTTTGAAAAAGTTGGAGCCGTAAAATGTTCTTTGGTAGGTTTCTAACCAACGGGATGGAGATGGATTTAACGGATAAATTTTACGGTATCCTTCCCTTGCCACGCCCACCAAGCCACGCCCACCAAGCCATGCCACGCCCACCAAGCCACACCCACAGAACCGGTAGTAAAAAAAATTGAAACCCACCACTGGCCTTTAGACATGCAAACTTAACGTAAAGGTTAATAATTAAAATCATCAAATGTAACCAGCCTGTTTTATTTTATTATTTCGTTTTGTTTTTCAGCCCTACGTGGGGATAGCCTTTGCAATGAACTTGATGGATGCATTTTACCAAAGTCTCGTTTGTTTTTTTATCTGTTACTTCGTAAGTATTATAAAATCGGCTAGAGGTAGTCCTTGGCTTACAACCGCTCGTTTAGTGACCGGCATTGAAAAAGTGACTTATGACCGTTTTTCTACACTTATGACCATTGCAGCATTTCCCTCCCTATGAACCAAATTCAGACACTTAGACACTTTTACACTTAGGTAAAAGACTCGTATTTATGACAGTTGCAGTGTCCCGGGGTCGCGAGATTCCCTTTTGCCACCGTCTGACAGTGGGGATTCACTTAACAACAGTGTGAACCAATTGAAGGACTGAGGCAAGGAAAGCCGTAAAACGGGGCAAAACTTACTTAACAAAGATCTCAGTTAGCGACAGAAATTGTGGGGGGTCGTAAGTTGAGGGGTATCTGTGCTTGTAATAAAATATTCGAGATTAACAAATTGGTTAGGGCAAAAGTAAATGAGAGAAAAGACAAAAAAAGGAAATGGAAACCCAGACGACACGTGAGTAAACGAAAAAGTAAACTTTAATAATAATAATAATAATAATAATAAAGAAATTGCGGGCTCCGTTGGGGGTCGTAAATTGAGGGGTATCTGTGCTTGTTTTAAATTTTGTTTTTTTTTTTAAAAAAAAAATAGCACACACTCGTTTTACATGTTTATTGGTACGAAACTTCATAGCCCTACCTGAAATCAACATTAGGAATTTCTGTATCAAACCCCCCCCCCCAACTCGTTTAATATTGCTTTATGCTATGCTCTCAATTTGCAGAATGTCATTCTGATATAAAAGATAAAAGATCTCTGTTTGATGGTGACAGAACGATTCCTTTGCAGACCTTCCAAGATTCTGACGTAGACGTCTATTCTTTTGGAAATCGTCTGAACACGACCATGTTTTTTATAATATTGCTGCATCTTCTGATTGAAAGCAAAAATGTGGTGAGCATCTCACATGTTCCCCTTCTTTTCCTTTTTCTTGTGCATTTTATTATTTGGATGAACTAACGATTGATTGATAAAAGTGTAAAAACCGAAAAGCCACCGAGCTATTCTGAAGTCCCCGTCCAAATGAAATATTTGTTTTTAGACCGCATTTAAAATGGGGAAATCAAATTTCCTTTCAGGGCATTTAATTTTATTTCTTGTTATTTATTTTTATATCGCAGATTCCATTTCTAAATTGAACAGTGCGTTTTCTAGGTAACAAAAGTGTTAAAATTTAAACACAGCGTTTAATTTTAGTTGTCCTTCATTTGAAGACAAATTCAAGTACCTGAGAGATAGAGAAGGGTCGTATTTATATCTTAAGAGAAATTGTCGCTGCTGAGTTTGATTATGGGACTTTAAAAAAAAAAACATTGATTATAAAACCTCAGAAAAAACACTCAAAAAATATTTAATTTCTTTCTAATTTTTGCTCCAACGTTGGGTAAGGAAACCTACTTCCCGGTGGAAAATAAGCAAACTTAAAATATTGCTTGCCGGAATTGGACATTGCTATCGATGCAGAATTAATACAAAATCATTCGTTTTGCAATCTTACGCTCTTGAGGGAGATGCAGAAGGACGTTACACTTTTAAATATACATCAATCAGAATGGAACTGGAAGGGACCTTGGAGGTCTTCTAGTCCTACCCCCTGCTTTCTATAGGAGACCCTCTATAGTATTTCAATCAATCAATCAATCAATCAAATGGTTGTCCAGTCTCTTCTTAAAAACCCCAATGACGGATTACCCACAACTTCTGGTGGCAAGTTGTTCCACTGGTCATTGTATCAGGAAGTTCAAGTGAGAACTTGGGAAAGCGATTATTCTCTCCGAATGCTTAGTCAGATGAGATTAAAACCCAACCAATCCTTCCCTGCACGAACCCTTCCAGAAATAATATAGGGTCTCCTGATGTAGGGGGGTTGGACTAGATGACCTACAAGGTCCCTTCCAGCTGTTAATCTGTAAAACGGAAGCAGATCTGATCGAACGAAAATTTGTACCATTCTGTTTTTTGTTTTTTTAAAAAAAATTGTTTCAGACTATTATACATTTCTCTGTTTTCGCTGGGAGCATCTTTTTATATTTCTTCGTTCTTGGGCTTTTGGGAGCTTTCTGCGTCCTCTGTAACCCACCAGCAAATCCATACTGGATTATCCAGAGGCAATTGACAAATCCGATGTTTTATCTGGACTTCATGATTGCAATTACCCTGGCTTTGCTTCCAAGGTACTTAATTAATTTCATTAACCTACCTAAATCTGCCACCTATCCATCTTGCTTTTTCCCATGCTAGCTCTCATCCAGTAAGAGGAGCAAGAATCTCTTTTCAAAGTTCTTCCTGGGGAATTTGGCATGGGGAAAATGGAAATTCTGGCATGGGGGAAAATGGAATTTCTGGCATGGGAAAATTGGAAATTCTGCATGGAGAAAATGTAAATTCAGCATGGGGAAAATGGAAATTCTGCATGGGGGAAATGGAAATTCTGCATGGGGGAAATGGAAATTCTGCATGGGGGAAAATGGAAATTCTGCATGGGGAAAATGGAAAAAAATGGAATTCTTGCATTAATTTACTTCTGAGTTGGGTAAGGAGTGTGTGAAACGCCCTGTTACACAATCCTCCCTCTAGCAAATATCAAATCCTCCCTGATTTTCCACGGTGTACAGCCAGTCCTTGACTTATGAACACAATTGAGCCCAAAAACTTAGGTTGCTAAGTGAGAAATTTTTTTAAAAGTGAGTTACGACTTTTCTTGACTTTTCCTGTTAAGCGGATCTGTGTTAAATTTAGTTCCAACAGGAACCCTGTTAATAACATAACCCACCTGATGGTCCACTTAACAACATCGGCAAGGAAAGTTGTAAAACGGAGCAAAACTCGCTTAAGAAACGTTTTCGCTTAGCGACATAAATTTGGGGCTCGATTGTGGTCGTAACCCAAGGACTCCCTGTATAATTTAACCCCATCCCTTCCCCACTTGCTTGAAATATCTCATTCCATTTTAGATTCCTGTTCCGGGTCATCGAAACCACCGTGTTCCCAAGTCCATTATTACAAGCCAGGATTCGTGAATGTCAGAGCCGTGCCCGAGAAAAGAGTAGCGAGCAAACACAAAGCAAGTCTAGATAAAACTGAAGTGTCCAAGTGGCATATATTATGCAAATTAAAATTTACCTTTCTCAGATAATGTTTGATTTTCATGGATATATATATATATATATATAACCAGCCGCCACACTGGCTGTTTTCATACACGGTGATTCCGTGATTATCATTAAAATAACAAAAGGTGTTGTTATTTTATGATGAAAGGGTTAACTTTTGAAAAAAGATACTTTATAGAATAGAAAAAAGACACCAGAATAGAATAGAATAGAATAGAATAGAATAGAATAGAATAGAATAGAATAGAATAGAATAGAATAGAATATAGAATAAAATAGAATAGAATATAGAAAATAAGAATAGAATATAGAATATAGAATATAGTAATAGAATAGAATATAGAAAATAAGAATTGAATAGAATTCAAAATAATAGAATAGAATATGGAATAGAATATAGAAAATAAGAATAGAATAATATAGAATATAGGAAATAAAAATAGAATATAATAATAATATAGAAAATAGTAATAGACTAGAAGATAGAAAATAGAATAATATAGAATATAGAAAATAAGAATAGAATAGAATTCAAAATAATAGAATAGAATATGGAATAGAATATAGAAAATAATAATAGAATAATATAGAATATAGAAAATAAAAATAGAATATAATAATAATATAGAAAATAGTAATAGACTAGAAGATAGAAAATAGAATAATATAGAATATAGAAAATAAGAATTGAATAGAATTCAAAATAATAGAATAGAATATGGAATAGAATATAGAAAATAATAATAGAATAATATAGAATATAGAAAATAAAAATAGAATATAATAATAATATAGAAAATAGTAATTTATTTATTTTATTTTATTTTATTTTATTTGTATACCGCCCTTCTCCAACAGGACTCAGGGCGGTGAACAGCCACGGTAAAACACAACATATAAAATTTAAAAACAGTTTAAAAGACATTAAATAATTTCGGCCATCAATTTAAAACAACCCAGTTAAAACCAATTACAAATTAAAATCGAAGGGATGGGATCAAGCCAGCCCGGCTAGATGAAATAGATGTGTTTTCAGGGCCCGACGAAAAGTCCGGAGGTCTGGTATCGTGCGTATCTCAGGGGGCAGGTCGTTCCAGAGGGCAGGTGCCGCCACAGAGAAGGCTCTCCCACTGGGGGTCGCCAGCCGGCACTGTTTGGCCGACGGCACCCTGAGGAGGCCCTCTCTGTGAGAGCGAACTGGCAGGCGGGAGGCTATTGGCGGCAGAAGGCGGTCTCGTAGAATACCAGAGTTGGAAGGGACCTCGGAGGTCTTCTAGTCTAACCCATTCATTTAGGTATCTCTCTCCTTTCTCTGTTCATAAACAGGAGCTGATGCTTGCAGTGTTATTTGACTTATATGCCACTTGATTTCAAAACCAACTCTGGGGGGCGGGGGCCCTCACAATGTTAACAACAAACACAGTTTCAAAAAAAAAACAAACAAAACCCCCAAAAATGACAATAAAATAGTGAATGGCTGGAGTCTACCTAGTTAAAAACAGCGTCCCCTAAATTCAGCGAAGAGCGCATGGGAGAGCGAATGTCCCGATTCAGGATTCCGAAAAGGGTGTTGCTATATGGAAAATACAGGATGTCCCGTTGCTAATTGAAAGGTTTGTTAAGCGAGTTGCGCTTACAAATACACTGTTAAAAACGAAACGGCTAAGAAACAGGGGCCATGTGTGACACGGCACCTGCCCTGCACGACAGCCATCTTTCCAAAGTTGTGCGTCACTCACAAAGTTTGAAAATCTGGCTGGGTGTGAAATTCACATCGAATATTATCTATTCGTTGGAAAGTTGTGCCATTCTTTCCCTCTTTTCTCGCTACGCACAATTTTTAGGGTCCCACCACGGAACCCAGAATCTGGTGGAACCGAGAGTCCTTCCGATTATCAACGAATCAACGGAGAGATCTTAAATTCTAACACCTGACTTGACTCATTTCGGATTCTTCCCTTTGCAAATGAAAAAGGCAAAGAGGAATCCCAGGAATGTCACGGAGCCGACGATCATTAGCGCCAATTGAAGGAGCTGTAGCAACTTGATCTTGTTGGTCACTTTCGATCGGAAAAATTCTGCTTTCTCATCGCTGATAATCGCCGACTGGAGAAAATGAGAGAAAAAAGGAAAGAAGGAAGGAAGAAAAGGAAGGAAAGAAAGAAAGGAAGGAAGAAAGAAAGAGGGAGGGAGGGAAGGAAGGAGAGAGAAAGAAAGAAAGAAAAAGAAGGAAGGAAGGAAGGAAGGAAAAAGAAGGAAGGAAGAAAAAGAAGGAAGGAAGGAAAGGAAGAAAGAAAGGGAGAGAAGGAAGGAAGGAAAGGAAGGAAGAGAGAGAAAGAAAGAAGAAAGGAAGGAGGGAGAGGGAAAGAGGAAGGAAAGGAAGGAAAGAAAGAAAGGGAGGGAAGGAAGGAAAGAAAGAGGGAGGGAGGAAAAGAAGGAAGGAAAGGAAGGAAGAAAGGGAAGAAAGGAAGGAAAGGAAAGAAGGAAAAAAAGGAAGGAAGAAAGAAAAAGGAAGGAAGAGGGAGGGAAAGAAGGAAAGAAAGAAAAGGGAGGGAGGGAAGGAAGGAAGGAAAGGAAGGAAGAGAGAGAAAGAAAGAAAGGAAGGAGGGAGAGGGAAAGAGGAAGGAAAGGAAGGAAAGAAAGAAAGGGAGGGAAGGAAGGAAAGAAAGAGGGAGGGAGGAAAAGAAGGAAGGAAAGGAAGGAAGAAAGAAAGGGAAGAAAGGAAGGAAAGGAAAGAAGGAAAAAAAGGAAGGAAGAAAGAAAAAGGAAGGAAGAGGGAGGGAAAGAAGGAAGGAAAGAAAGAAAAGGGAGGGAGGGAAGGAAGGAAAGGAAGGAAGAAAAACAAAGAAAGAAAGAAAGATTAGCATTTTTCAACATCATTTCAGCTGAACAATTCAGCCTGAATACCCAGCAAGGCTCTTCTCTATGCCCAAATCAGTGCTGCCTTGCAATTTGCACAATTTTGCATAAAACGGTGTGCCCAGGGAAGAAGATTATTGCAAGTAACAAACTGATCCCATCACCAGACTGTATATACAGAGTTTCACCGATTAATGGTTCTAACTGCCCGGAAGTTTCTCTTTTATTTCTAGGTTGCTTCTCTCCTGGATGAGTTTCCATCCGTTGCTTCTCGTCCTGCCTTCAGGGGCTTCAGAAAATAAGTGGACCCCCTCCTCTTCTTCTTCTTTGGAGCAGCCCCTCAAATAGTGGAATTCTGCTGTCCTTCTCTTCTCTAGATTGGCCCTACCCAAATCCTGCAACCCTTCTTCTCTTCGTCCCTCCCCGGGGATCATTTCCAGGCCTCCTTTGCGGATTCTTTGCGGATTCATAATCCACAGGGACCCCAATTGGGTTCGAAGAGCCAAACTCAACAGGAAGGCTGACAACATCCCCCCCCCCAGGAAAAAAACCCACTCACCTCATTCAGCCACAAAATAGGAAAGTAAAAGCGATGTTTGACGTTTCTTAGCGCCCTGCAGAAAACGAAAAGAAAGAAAGAAATCAACAAGATTAGAAGAAGCTGGTTCGGTGACGTCATATCGTCACCGCTACCGGCTCGGCGGAACCGGGCTGAACCGGGAGGGGGTTCAACCTTTCTGGGCCAACCTTTCTCCAATGGCTCGTAAAAGAACCACCGAAACTTACGTGATTTTTAGATTGGGTCTCACCAATAAATTCACCTGCAACCGTTTGGCAAAGGCCAAGGTTAACCCCGTGATCTGAAAACAAACAAACAAACAAACAAATACTTTGAATTTTGCCAATTTGGAATCGTCAAGGATTAGCAGCATTAAAGAGCTACAGATAATTCTCCTTCAACGGTACAATTTGCACTCCGCTTACCGGTTCCACATCAAGAAACGTGCTATGTTCTTTCTTATTGGGCTCCAACCCCTTCACATATTTAAATTCTCTCTGATCTACATTCAGGAAATGGGGCGACGAGAGGTAGACTGGTTTCCCTGTGGAAATAAAAATTAAAAAAAAAAAAAAAAAGGCAAAGGAGCACAGTTGGCAAACGTGTCAGAATATTCATGACCGGGAAGACATAGTAACAAAGTCAGCCAATTGGGAGCCGAGACAGACTGTAGTCTTAGTCTGCAGCTTCTGAGTCTGTGCAGAGAAGAGACACTGAAACCAGTGTGTGCGTTAAGCTCTCTGCTGTACTCTGTGCGTGAACATGTCCGCTGATCTGAGATGAAGAATCAACTGTCCGTACTGTAAATATACTTTATGTGTTATTATGAATAGAAAGAAGTCAATGAACCCAGCTGATTCGGTTTATCTGTGTGCGCTTCTGGATTTGATTTGTGCAAGAAACTCTGACAAAACAGGATCGTCAAATGCCGTTCTGTTCCAGAAGCTGGATGGAAATCTGCAGAATATAAGGAGCCCCATGATAATGTCCAGAGTTGGGCTTCATGTAATTTACCTACTGGTTCGCCGAACACCGAAAACGTGCGCGGGACTTGCACGCATGCACACAGCTTAGAAAACGTGGCTAAATAGGACGGCATAGTGCCGGGGCAGGTAGGCGGCCCACCCGCAGGTCGCTACTACCGGTCTGAACCGGCTGAATCCCACCTCCGATTTAATGTCACGCATAATGTCCAATCTGCGTCAGTCAGCGGAACCAGGGGTTTCTGTCTTCCGAACTTTCGGTCTCCTGTTGGATCCCAGGGCGCTTCCCTCTAATGTGCTCTGGGTTCCTTTGTATGTGGATATTTATACAAACAAATGAACGGAAGGGACCTCGTAGGTCATCTATTCCAACCTTCTCCCCAAGCAGGAGACATTTCAGACTTAAGACCATTTTTTCACAGTTATGACCTTCGCAGCATTCCCAATCAAAATTCGGACATTTGGCAACTGATTCCTATTTACGACGGTCGCAGAGTTCCCGAGGGGGGGCGGGCTGGGTGGAGGGTATCACGCGATCCCTTCTGGCGACCTTCGACGGGGAAGCCGAATTCGTTGGACAACCCTGTCACTAATTGAACAAACTGCAGGGAGACCCTTAACCAGTGGGGACAAAACTTCACTTCACGGCCATCTCACTTAGTGACGGAATGGTTGCGCTCGGTTTTGGGCAAAAGATGAGGGCCACCTGTATTGTATTCCCTATCCCGGTGCCCCCTTGGCTCCCGGGCATAGAATTCCACCAGTTCTGCTCTGGGTCCAAACAAGGTTTCTTCCTCCTTATTCCCCCTCCCCGTTCCGTCGTATTTTGGGTTACCTTGTTTGCAGGTGCTGATATCCATGAACCCATTCACGGAACAGTTATAGGTTATCTCCCAATTGGTGCAGAAACAGATATTATCAGGATTGGTGACGGAGGAAGCAGAAGACGAAGGAGGGACAATGAAACGATACAGTGGGATGTCCTTCACAGTCACATCCTTAGAGAATCTTGCAAAGACGGACCTGCGGGACGCGAAAGTAATAGGCGTTAATAGTATAACCGAGTTGGAAGGGACCTTGGAGGTCTTCTAGTCCAACCCCCCACTCGAGCAGAAGACCCTAGGCCATTTCAATCAATCAATCAATCAGTCAATCAATCAATCAATCAGAATAGAGTTGGAAGGGACCCTGGAGGTCTTCTAGTCTAACCCCCTGATTGAGCAGGAGACCAAATGCCATTTCAATCAATCAATCAATCAATCAATCAGAATAGAGCCAGAAGGGACCCTGGAGGTCTTCTAGTCTAACCCCCTGATTGAGCAGGAGACCAAATGCCATTTCAATCAATCAATCAATCAATCAATCAATCAATCAGAATAGAGCCAGAAGGGACCTTGGAGGTCTTCTAGTCTAACCCCCTGATTGAGCAGGAGACCAAATGCCATTTCAATCAATCAATCAATCAATCAATCAATCAATCAATCAGAATAGAGCCAGAAGGGACCCTGGAGGTCTTCTAGTCTAACCCCCTGATTGAGCAGGAGACCAAATGCCATTTCAATCAATCAATCAATCAATCAATCAGAATAGAGCCAGAAGGGACCTTGGAGGTCTTCTAGTCCAACCTCATGCTCAGCCAACCTCCTCTTAAAAACCTCCAGTATTGGAGCATCCGCAACTTCCCTCACTTAGCAACAGAAATTCGCTATTGCGGCCATAGGTTGAGGTCTCCCTGGGTCCCTGAAGCCAAGGAATGACAACCCCCTCCCCCCCATTTGTTCAAGATCATTTACCTGCAAACATCCGAGGAAAAGAAATAAAGCTTTTCGCTCTTTTGGACAAAAGGGTGGAACGAAGTCGCATCTGTGAGTTACAATGAGAGCATCTCGTGAGTTTGCGAGCCTGACCATGGGTTTCAAAAAATACAGAATGACAGTATCGGAAGGGACCTTGGAGGTCTTCTAGTCCAACCCCTTGATTAGACAGGAAACCCTAGACCATTTCAGAAAAACGGTGTTCCAATCTCTTCTTAAAAACTTCCAGATTCCTTCCTCCCTCCCTCCCTCTTTCTTTCTTTCTTTTTTCTTTCTTCATTCATTCATTCATTCATCCATTCATTTGATGTGTCAAGGTGGAAATCTTTAGGAGTGTAGCACCTGGATTTCAGTTCCAACCTTAAATATTTTTAATGCCAAAGGAAAGAAGCAGTGGCACTATTTTATTCTTTCTTTCTTTCTTTCTTTCTTTCTTTCTTTCTTTCTTTCTTTCTTTCTTTCTTTTTCTTTCTTTCTCTCTTTCTCTTTCTTTCTCTTTCTTTCTTCCTTCCCTCCCTCCCTCATTCATTCATTTGATGCATTGATGTGGGAATCTTTAGGAGTTTAGCACCTGGACTTCAGTTCCAACCTTAAATATTTTTAATGCATGATGCCAAAGGAAAGAAGCTGTGGCTTTCTTTCTTTCTTTCTTTCTTTCTTTCTTTCTTTCTTTCTTTCTTTCTTTCTTTCTTTCTTTCTTTCTTTCTTTCTTTCTTTCTTTCTTTCTCTCTTCTCTGTCTTTCTCTTTCTCTTTCTTTCTTTTTCTCTTTCTTTCTCTTCCTTCCTTCCATCCATCCCTCCCTCCCTCCCTCATTCATTCATTCATTCATTCATTCATTTGATGCGTTGAGGTGGGAATCTTTAGGAGTTTAGCACCTGGACTTCAGTTCCAACCTGAAATATTTTAAAATGCATGCCAAAGGAAAAAAGCTGTGGCACTCTTTCTTTCTTTCTTTCTTTCTTTCTTTCTTTCTTTCTTTCTTTCTTTCTTTCTTTCTTTCTTTCTTTCTTTCTTTCTTTCTTTCTTTCTCCTTCCTTCCTTCCTTCCCTCCCTCCCTCCCCCCTCTCCCTCCCTTCCCTCATTCATTCATTCATTCATTCATTTGATGCGTTGATGCGGGAATTTCGGCATGTGTATTTTTAACGCCTGCCGAGATTTATACAGTGTGTGTTTTGCACAGAAATTCAGAGCTGTTCCACTGACATACTTACCAGTGCCGTTCACCATATTACAATAACTTGTCCAGTATTGGAGGGTCCTTTGAAAAAGAAAAAAAAAAAAAGGAAAAGAGAAAAATAACATGCAACCAACGTGGCAAGAAAAGTGATAAAATGGGGGCAAAACTCGCTTAACAACTGTCTCACTTAGCAACATAAATTCTGGGGCCCACTGTCGTCGTACGTCGAGGACTGCCTGTACCATATGGCAACCAACACATCTCCCTAGGCTTAGAATATTTTGCACCTACGCTAGGAAATTTAAGAACGGAGATGCTGCAAGCGTTCACGAAAAAAGAACAGACCCGCTAAATTAAACTCTCAATTTTGAAGGAAAAAAAATATAGCTACATTTCCCCAAATATATTATACCTGCTATTATTAAAAGTGATGATAGTTCCTTTCTTGTTTATATCATCTTTGCCACTATAAATCCGGTAAGGGCCATCAAAAGTTCCATTGTACTAGAATAAGAGAAAAAAAGAGAAACAAAAAGTTAATTTTTGCGACAAGCAGTTTTGATCATCAAAACGATTTTTTTTTTCCTTTTTTAAGGTTTAAAAATTTGCGGTGCCAAATCACTGTTATGTTTAACATTCTTTATTTTCTGATTTTTACCCAGCATGTCCATGTACCTAGGACATGGAGACCTTTCCTTTTAGCTAAAAATTCAAACATGGAAATCGTCGCAGTTCAGGAAATTAAAAAAAAATATTTGAAGATGTCCTGAGTCAGCTTCAAAAAAAAAAAAAAAAAGGCATCCGTGTCTTTTTCAAAATATCCAACAGGTTCTCCCTGAAAACCTGTTGGATAACCATACTCCCTTCTCTTATTTCTATCACTTTTTCTAGCTTTTAATCATATCACCTTTTGTTAAGAGACTTTTTCTTTCTTTCCTATTTAACTTCTAATCATGTCACCTACCTAAAAAAAGAAGAAAAAAGGAAAAGAGAGAGAGAGAAAAGGAAAAGAAAATCAGAACAATTTTAAAAAATCATCTATCCATCGTCTCTTGCCCGCTTCAATACTTCAATTGCTATGCTTTAAAAGAAAGGAAGGAAAAAGGAAAAGCAAATCAAAACAACAATTTTTTAAAAATCATCTATCCATCATCTCTTGCCCGCTTCAATACTTCAATTGCTATGCTTTAAAAGAAAGGAAGGAAAAAGGAAAAGCAAATCAAAGCAACAATTTTTTAAAAATCATTTATCCATCGTCTCTTGCCCGCTTCAATACTTCAATTGCTATGCTTTTTTTCTTTTCTTGACTTGCCTCCCGAATTCCTCTCTTAAATCTTTGTCTCTGTCTCTATCTGCTTCTTGGATATTCAATCTGCTTAGCTTTTGAGATCAGCTGCACTCAGATTGGTATATCGTCCAACGAAATAAGGAGATTATTTTTAAACCCCTATCAAAATCCCATTTTTTTGCTATGACTTTTATTCCTAACATCCAATGGAATAGAATAATATCAGCAAGGCTTCTTATCTAGAATACTTTTCTTAAAATCACATCACCGGTAATTAATATTTTCCCCCTTCTGAGTTCCTACTTACAGGATAGAATACTCCAACAACCGTATCAATTTTTATAATTGGGAGTTTTTTCAAGAAAGGATCTTCATAGCCCCAAAGTATTTCTTTCACAGTTCTAGTCTGGAGGAAATTTGATTTTGACGATTTCATCCAGATATTCATCAAGGTTTGAAGAAATCCATTTTTAAACAAAGCCGGTGCAGCCTGCAATAAATACGAAATATGCCTATAACTCACAGGTGAAATCCAGCGGTTCTCACCGATTCGCCCGAACCGTTAGTAAATTCCTTAGGCAGTTCGGAGAACCGGTTAAAAATAAAGTGCAGGAGAGGTTCTCTCTCTCCCTCCCTCCCTCCCTCCCTCTCTCTCTCTTCCCCCTCTCCCTCTCTCTCCCTTCAGTTAATAGCTCCACTTAACAGTTGCAGCTGGAATGCGGCCGATACACGCTGAATCAAGTCAATAAACAACAGAAACTGACATCAATGTCAGTTTAATTTATTAATCCACCAATGGGATTAATCTCTTCCCTTCAGGAAGAAGGACAAGATTACAAACATTTTCATCATAAAGAGTATTAAATGACACTTCTGTGATCCGCTGATACTCCTTGGAGTTTCCCCAAGACCTTTTATAGCTGCTGCAGTGTTGGCTACTTCTAGTTTCTTCCTGGGGGAAAAAATACAGGAGGGGACAATGATGGAGCTTGGTCATTTGAGATATTAGATTTTTTAATTGTCTAATGGGTTTTAGTTGTGAGGTTTTTTTTAAATCTTCGGCCAAAATGTATAATTCTTTTTTTAAATTTTGTATTGAAATGTTTTTTACTTGGCTGTGCACCGCCCTGAGTCCAGTAGGAGAAGGGCGCGGTATGCAAATTTAAATAAAATAAAAAATAAATGCAGCCTGTGAATTTAAGGGATGTGTGGTCCAGCCAGCTGCGTTGCTTCTGCTGCCAATTTAGAACATAGAGAACATAGAATAACAGAGTTGGAAGGGTTAATGGATTTTGGCAGCACGCCCAGGATTTCAATTAGCCTGAGCAGCTGCTCTTAATTTCTCTCCCAGCTGCTGTGTTTGCTTTGGGGTTGACTTTTTTGAAAAAGAGGAATGGCTGTTTTAAGTTTTCTGCATTGTTTTAGTGGTTCCTGGCGCTGTCCTTTTGGGGTGTGCTTCCCTCGCTCTTTTTGAAAGCCTCTATTCTATTGGTTGATTGGGAAATTAGGAAATTTCTCCTTAATGTGATAGTTTGTCTCTGAGCTCTCTTGGGACTCTGTGAGGGTCCTGCTTGTTGCAGGGGCCATTTTGTGTGAAGTCCAGTTGCTTTTGCATTGTGTGTGAGTCAGTTGTGCGGCTTTTGTGTTATTTTCAAGTGCGATAGTTTGTTTCTGAGCTCTCTTGTGACTCTGTGAGGTTCCTGCTTGTTGCATGGCCATTCTGTGTGAAGTCCAGCTGCTTTGGCATTGTGTGTGAGTCAGTTGTGCAACTTTTGTGTTATTTTCAAGGGTGATAGTTTGTTTCTGAGCTCTCTTGTGACTCTGTGAGGTTCCTGCTTGTTGCAGGGGCCATTCTGTGTGGAGTCCAGCTCCTTTGGCATTGTGTGTGAGTCAGTTGTGCAGCTTTTGTGTTATTTTCAAGGCTGATAGTTTGTTTCTGAGCTCTCTTCTGACTCTGTGAGGTTCCTGCTTGTTGCATGGCCATTCTGTGTGGAAGTCCAGCTCCTTTGGCATTGTGTGTGAGTCAGTTGTGCAGCTTTTGTGTTATTTTTGTGTCAAGGGTGATAATTTGCTTCTGAGCTCTCTTGTGACTGTGAGGGTCCTGCTTGTTGCATGGCCATTCTGTGTGGAAGTCCAGCTCCTTTGGCATTGTGTGTGAGTCAGTTGTGCAGCCACACCCATCCAGTCACATGCCCGAAAAAGGCACGCCCGCCTGGACACATGACCACCAAGCTATGACCACAGAACAGGTAGGGAAAATTTTTGAATTTTACCACTGCTATAAACTTATATTTTGGACACAGGGACGCAAATCAATGCAAACAGGCTTGAATTACCACATTACCAAAAAAATTTCCAAACTTTTCCAAAGTTGAGACTTTGGAAAAAGTGCAAGGAAGAGCTACTAGAATGATTAAAAGGCTTGGAGGCTAAAACATAGGATTGGGGGATTTGGGTATAGCCAATCTAGAGAAAAGATGGACTAGGGGAGGACATGATAGCAGAATTCCAGTATTTGAGGGGCTGCCCCAAAGAAGAGTAGGGGTTCAACTTATTTTCCAAAGCACCAAAGAAAGCAGGACCAGAAGCAACTGATGGAAACTAATCAAGGAGAGAAGCAACTTGGAATTAAGGAGAAACTTCCTAACAGTGAGAACAATTAACCAGTGGAACAGCTGGCCACCAGAAGTTGTGGGTGCTCCATCATTACTGGAGGCTTTTAAGAAAAGACTGGACAGTCACTTCTCTGAAATGGTCTAGGAAGGTCTCCTGCTCAAGCAGCGGGTTGGACTAGAAGACCTCCAGGGGTCCCTTCCAGCTCTATTCTGATTGATGGATTGATTGATTGATTGATTGATTGATTGACTGATTGATTGATTGATTGATTTGGTCTAGGGTCCCCTGCTTGATCAGGGGGTTGGACTAGAAGACCTCCAGGGGTCCCTTCCAGCTCTATTCTGATTGATGGATGGATTGATTGATTGATTGACTGATTGATTGATTGATTTGGTCTAGGGTCCCCTGCTTGATCAGGGGGTTGGACTAGAAGATCTCCAAGGGTCCCTTCCAGCTCTATTCTGATGGATGGATGGATTGATTCATTGATTGACTTATTGATTGATTGATTTGGTCTAGGGTCTCCTGCTTGAGCAGGGGGTTGGACTAGAAGATCTCCAAGGGTCCCTTCTAGCTCTATTCTGATTGATGGATGGATGGATTGATTGATTGATTGATTGATTTGGTCTAGGGTCTCCTGCTTGATCAGGGGGTTGGACTAGAAGATCTCCAAGGGTCCCTTCCAGCTCTATTCTGATGGATGGATGGATTGATTCATTGATTGACTTATTGATTGATTGATTTGGTCTAGGGTCTCCTGCTTGAGCAGAGGGTTGGACTAGAAGACCTCCAAGGTCCCTTCCCTTCCAGCTCTATTCTGATAATTATTATTACATTATTCCAAAGCCTTGAGACTACCCGAACCCAATATTTGACTTTTTTTTATGATTACAGTTTCATATTCAGATGTCAGAAATCTTACGGGGTGGGGGTGGGGGTGGGCTTGCTTACCACAATAGCAAGGTTGACGGTGGTGAATGTATCGTTTTCCAGCCCGACCGACTTATCAGGTTGAAAAATGATAATATTTGGCTGGAGGTAAGACAGGGTGGCATCTTCGTGTTCCATGATGTTTTCTTTGGGAAGATAGCGCATCCTTGAAGAAAAAGAAATCCAATTTATTTATTTATTTATTTATTTATTTATTTATTTATTTATTTATTTATTTATTTATTTATTTATTCATTCATTCATTCATTCATTCATTCATTCATTCATTCATTCATTCATTCATTTATTTATTTCATTCAATTTGTATACCCACCCTTCTCCTAGCGGACTCAGGGCGGTGCACAGCCAGAACTAAAACACATACCAATACAACATTTAAAATTATTAAAAGAATTACATAACTTTGGCCCAAATTTAAAACAATTCGAATTAAAACCCATGGACAATTTAAAAGCTAAAAAACTAAAAAAGACTAAAAAAAATGGGGGGGGGGGTGTTTCACGCCAGCCCTGCTTGATGGAAAAGAAAAAATTTCAGGGCACGCCGAAAGACCCGGAGATCCGATATCCTTCGTTAATTGTTAAACGTTGAAAAAAATTAATCAGCGGAACGCCTTGCCACCAGAAGTTGTGGGTGCTCCCTCACTCGAGGTCTTCAAGAAGAGAGACAGGGCAGCTATTTGTCTGAAATGGTAATAGGGGCTCCTGCTTGAGCAGGGGGTTGGACTAGAAGACCTCTAAGGTCCCTCTGTTATTCTACAATCCCTGTTCAATTGATCAGTGGAATGGCTTGCCTTGTCCTGCAGGACCAGAAGCAAGGAATGGGAACCAATGGAGGAGAGAAGCAACCTAGAACTAAGGAGAAATTTCCTGACAGTGGAGAACCATTAACCTGTGGAACAACCTGCCACCAGAAATAATCCCGGCGCTCCATCACGGAATGGAGCCTTCAAGAGAAGACTGGACAGCCATTTTGTCTGAAACGACCCTGCTCTATATCAGACAAATGGTTTGTCGCAATCTCTTCTTTAAAGACCTCCAGTGTTGGGGACATTCACAACTTCTGGTGGCCAGCAGTTCCACTGGTTAAATTGTTCTCCATGCCAGGGAATGCATCTTCCAAAAGACAGCCCCTTCCTTAGGTCCTGCCCCTACTTGTAAGTGTACGGTCCTTTCTGCTTAAGTATCGGAGGCGAACCGTTCTCCATCACGTCCTCTGGGTTCTGGACATCGAAAACCCAAAACTCTCGGTAAATGGTACTTCCCGGCAGAATCCAGTTCTCGTAGCCGATGGTACCATTTTCGAGGACAACTTCCTGCAGAGGGGGAAAAAGAATGACATTTTAATATGATTTTTTTCCCCCTAAGTGAGTCAGGATACAAAACTTTTCAGAGATTGCACGAAGAGAGAACGGTCCAGATAATGTTACCTGGAAAAACGTTAGGGTAACGTCAAACTCATTTTTTTTTTTTTAATAATGAATACGTAGGCTAAAATATGAGTTTAAGCAGCATGGCGTTTCAGACAATTTAGATAGAAGAGAATAACGAAATAGGATAACAGTGTTGGAAGGGACCTTGGAGGTCTTCTAGTCCAACCCCCTGCTTAAGCAGGAGACCCAATCAATCTATCAATCAACCAGCCAACCAACCAATCCAATCAACCAATCAATCAATCAACCAATCAATCAGAATAGAGCTGGAAGAGACCTTGGAGGTCTTGTAGTCCATCTCCTTGCTCAAGCAGGAGACCCTAGTCCAATTCAGACAAACGGATGTCCAAACTCTTCTTAAAAGCCCCCAGCGATGGAGCACCCACGATTTCTGGTGGCCAGCTGTTCCACCGGTTAATTGTCCTCACTGTCAGGAAGTTTCTCTTTAATTCCAGGTTGCTTCTCTCCTTGATCCGTTTCCATCCGTTGCTTCTTCTCCTGCCTTCTTTAGAAAGACTTTAGAAAAAATGCGGAGATGAGAAACTAAATGTTTAATAGGCCTGGAGATTAAAATATTCGAAGAACGGTTGCAGGATTTGGGTCCGGCTACCCTAGAGAAAAGATGGACTAGGGTGGGAACACAATAGCAGTATTCCAGTATTTGAGGGGCTGCCCCAAAGAAGAGGGGGTCAAATTAGTTTTCCAAAGCAGCCGAAGACGATACAAGACACAACGGATGGAAACTGATCAAGGAGAGAAGCAATCTGGAATTAAGGAGAAACAATAGTGAGAACAATTAACCAGCGGAACAGCTGGCCACCAGAAATTGTGGTTGCTCCATCCCTGGAGGTTTTTAAGAAAAAAAAAATGAACAGTCATTTGTCTGAAATGGTCTGGGGTCTCCTGTGCGAGCAGGGGGCTGGACTAGAAGACCTCCAAGGTCCCTTCCTGTCCTATTCTGCTTGACCGATTTATAGAAATTGTTTTGCCTAGACTGGAGGTTTCTCTTGTCGGAACAACTCGACAGTGAGATAAAATTATTAAAAAAAACATTAGATGGAATTGTGGAGGCTGTTTCTTGTAGCGTCGGCTTACGGAAATGTGAAGAAGAAGGTGAATGAAATACGCAGAAAAAGAGGAATTAGAGATATCCTTACCTTTTTTATTGTCTCGTGAACGAAGTAATTTCCAACCGGGATCAGAATCCCTCCAAGGATGGCCACCACTGCCCCGACAGTTGTGACGGTCAGCAAGCCACAATTTGTATTGCACCCCATGGCTTCTTCACAACAATTGCAGGGTGTGGCAGCTGTCCCCACTTCCTTCTTTGACCTCGGATCGTTGTCTTGTCCTCAGGGGTCTCCTCAAAATCTGTATCGCGGAGACCCAAGGGGGGCTTTTCAAAAGAGATTGAACTCACTGATAAAATAAATCCATGGAAATTCATTTCCTGCCACTAGTAACAAGCAATAAATAGAGATAGATAGATAGATAGATAGATAGATAGATAGATAGATAGATAGATAGATAGATAGATAGATAGATAGATAGATAGATAGATAGATAGATAAAGGAAGGAAGGAAGAAAGGAAGAAAGGAAGAAAGGAAGAAAGGAAGAAAAGAAAGAAAGAAAAGAAAAGAGAAAAAAGAAAAGAAAAGAAAAGAAAAGAAAGATTCTGCGAGCTCCGGAACTAAAATATTAAAATTTTATTCTACGTTATTCCAATAAAATTATAATTATTTTAGTTCCGGAGCTCGCAGAATGTCTGCTTCTTTCTTTACAAATCAGCTATTTAGCTCTCATCAGCTAGCCATACCTTTCTGGGATTCGAACCTGGGCTTGCTTGCATATTCGAATCCCAGAAGGGTCTGGCTAGCTGATGGGAGCTAAATAGCTTGAAATACATCTATACTAGTCTCCCTTTATTTCTTTGTCAGTAAATATAAATTTACTGTGCGTCCGCATGCGCAGTTTGCACCAAAAGGAGGCTTGGGAAGGTAAGTAGAACAGCGGGGTGGGCAGGAATCAGCTGTGGCAAGCGATCGTCTGAGCCTTTTTTTCTTTTTTTTTACTTTTTTAAAGAATTTTTTTTTACTACCTATTCACCCGAACCAGTAGTAAAAAAAATGCTTAAAAAGTAAAAAAAAAAAAAAAAAAACCCTATTCTCCAAAGGACCAGAAGGCAGGACAAGAAGCAACTACTGGTAATCAAGGAGCGAAGCAACCTGGAATTAAGGAGAAACTTCTCCTAACAGTGAGAAATATTAATCAGTGGAACAGCTGGCCACCAGAAGTTGTGGCTGCTCCATTTCATTTTCATTTGTCTGAAATGGTCTCGGGTCTCTTGTTTGAGCAGGAGGCTGGACTAGAAGACCTCCAAGGTCCCTTCCAGCTCTATTCTGATTGATTGATTGATTGATGATTCCTTCCCCTTGTAAGGAACGTGTTCAGCTGCAGAGCTGTTCCCCCCAACCGGCACAGCTGCCGTTTAGAATAACTTCCCAAACCTAACCATTTTTTTAAAAAAATTACCATCCTGAAGATGCAAACTCACCTGGAGCAGCAGAGGAATAATTCTGCATGGATTGTAGAGTTGGTTCCAGCCAAATCAAAGGAGGGGGGGAAAAATATTCGAAAATCCCCCCCCAGCTATGTTGAACTCTTATTTCCGGAGAAAAGAAGTTGTTGTAGCAACTCTGCAGAAATTCAGCTTGGTTAACTGCCCAGGGATTTAAGAGTCCGTCAATCTTTCATCATCCTCGGTAGATATATAGATATATTTTTTAAAAAAGTCAAAATATCTTCGTCTGGAAGAACTGAAAATAGCTCAGGATAATCAAATCTTCCTCTTTAATCTTCACCGTCAGAAAAAAGGAAGCGAGACAAGCGACGGTTGCATTAAACTTCACCCCGGACTAATCTGAAGTCAACCAGGAGGTAAGAGTTGTTCTGAATTAACCCCGAAGTTATCTTAAGTATATATCGGAAATTCCAGGAGAACAAGTTTGAACGTGGGAAGACTTTAATTAATCCCATCTAATGAACCTCCTATTTACAAAGCATCCAGCAGTTAAGTAATATTTTTTTTTTATTATTATCATATGTTGGAGGGAAAAACAAAAAGGGGAAAGGGGGAAAAGTCCATGGATGTGACACAGAATATGGTGTATGGCGATGATGGGATCGCAGGTAGGAAGGCTGCAGGGTAAAGGTAGACCTCAACTTACGACCGCAACATTTCTGGGGTTAAGCGAGAACATTGGCTAAGGGAGCTTCGCCCCCATTGTAGGAAGTTTCTGGCTGTCGTCACTAAGCGAATCACGGCAGTCGATAAGTCAGTCACCTGGCTGTTCAGTGAATCTGGATGCCCCCAACGGGAGAAGTTTGCTAAAAGGGGATCAGGTGACCTTGGGACACGGCAAACGGTCGTAAGTATGAAGTGGTTGCCAAGCATGTGGATTTTGATCCCATGATTGTGGGGAAGGCTACGAAGGTCGTAAGTGTGGGAAATGGCCATAAGTCACTTTTTTTTTTCCATTTCAAGAGGTGGTCAAACCAGGGGTGAAATCCAGCAGGTTCTGACAGGTTCTGGCGAACCGGTAGCGGAAATTTTGAGCGGTTCGGAGAACCGGCGAATGCCATCTCTGGTTGGCCCCGGAATGAGGATTTTGCAATATCCTTCCCCCAGGAGTGGGGAGGGAATGGGGATTTTGCAATATCCTCCCCCCAGGAGTGGGGAGGGAATGGGGATTTTGCAGTATCCTTCTCCTGCCACGCCCACCACGCCACACCCACAGAACCGGTAGTAAAAAAAATTGGATTTCACCACTGGGTCAAACCCATTCTCCCAAGCATCTGAAGGCAGGACAAGAAAGCATGGATGGAAATTAATCAACAGTGAGATCAATTTAACCAGCGGAACGACTTGCCTCCAGAAATTGTGGGTGCTCCAACCCTGGAGGTCTTCAGGAAGCATAAGGTCTCCTGCTTGGCCATGGGGTCGGTCTAGAAGACCTCCAAGGACCCTTCCAGATCTGTAAGCCCAGATCAATTAATTGGCGGAAGGGCTGGCGTCCAGAAGTTCTGGGTGCTCCATCACTGGAGGACTTCAAGAAGAGATTGGACAAGCATTTGGTAGAATGTCTCCTGCTTGAGCAGGGGGTTGGACTAGAAGACCTCCCAGGTCCCTTCCAGCTCTATTCTGATTGATGGATGGATGGATGGATGGATGGATGGATGGAAATGGGGTAGGGTCTCCTGCTTGAGCAGGGGGTTGGTCTAGAAGACCTCCGAGGTCCCTTCCGACTCTGTTATTCTGTTTCTCACAGGACATTCTTTGCAGCGTGTCGTTCTTGATTCGTTGCATCACACCTGCTGGTGTGAATTTTTTATTTTACAGCCCTGAGTGTTGCCTGCTGCTCCTACCAAAAACCTACTTGGATAATGCTGCTCATAAAAAAAAACAAAATAAAATACAGGGATGGTTTAGCATCAGGGAGAACGGAGGTTCTAATCTTCTCTTCATGGAGCCATTGGGCCTAAGTCCAAAACACTTCTCAGCCCAGCCCAACTCACAGCATAGTTGTTGTGGGAAAATAAGCGGGCGTGTGTTTGTTGCAGAAAACAAGCACGGGGTATGAATAAAACCACAAGATACGTTTAACTCTGCTTCCAAGTTCATCTGTATTGTTCATCGGAAGTACCAACCATTTGTCTTAAATGGTACAGGGGCTTCTGCTCAAGCAGGTGGGATGGACTAGAAGACCTCCAAGGTCCCTTCCGGCTCTATTCTGATGGATTGATTGAAATGGTCTAGGGCAGTGATGGTCAACCTTTTCGCCATCGCGTGCCAAAAGCGTGGGGAGCAGGGGGGATTGTGCGCACGTGTGCCCGCATCCATAATTCAATGCCTCCCCCACACCCCGCCCCCCCCGCGCATGTGCATGCGACCCCCCCCCCACACACTACCCTCGCTTTTGGCATGTGACTGCGAAAAGGTTAACGGTGGGCCCGGTAGACCCGTTTTTCGCCCTTCCCATACTCCAGAGGCTTCCTTGGAGCCTGGGGAGGGTTAAAACAGCCTTCCCCATCCCTGCAGAGGCCGTCCAGAGGCCGGAAATGGCCCGTTTTCCGACTTCCAGTGGGCCCAGAAGGCCCAAAAATCAGCTGGCCGGTATACACACGTGCACTGGAGCTGAGCTAGGACAACGTTCACATCCTGTGGGCATGCACATGCCCCCCCCCCCCGCACTCCCCTCACTTCTGGCACGCGACGGCAAAAAGTTAGTCACCACTGTCCTAGTTTCTCTTCTCTGCATTTCTCCCCCCCCCCCGTCCCCCAAAGTCTCAACATCTTTTTATGTAACGTGGGGACCGAAGCTGGTCACCGCATTCTTCTAGGTGTGGCCTTGCTAAAGGTTTCGTGATCTCTTTGGATCTGATATTCGATCTCTCGTTTGGAACGGGATGCTCAGCGAAGCTCGTGGGCACTGCCAGCGTCGGTTTCAACGAAAGCTCTCCCTTTGCCAGTGCAGTTTTCTCAGTGACTCAGCTATTCCTTGGTAGCTTTCAAAAGCAGGTTTTGCTGCCGGACGGTGTGGAAACTCCGCGGTGCAACTTACATAATAGAGAGTTACACCTTAGTTAAGGGAAACCTAACTCTCCGACCCACGGAAGATTCAGATAATAATCAAATGGGCATAGTTTCCATGCTTTATCTTCCTCAGGTGATTAGCTGAGCCTTTGTAGACTCAGCCCTACATAAGATTAGCACCGCATTTGAATGCATTGGCTAGTTTTACACCAAGGGTTAGGAGTTGCGTGCTGTTTCGGCAACCACTCTTAATAACATATGAGAGTATCGCAACGTAACAGATCTAAACAGAAGTAAATCTCTTCTTTCAGTGTATTTGGGTGAGCATGGGGCCATTTTTTCCCCAATTCAGACAGAATAGAGCTTGGAAGGGGCCTTGGAGGTCTTCTGGTCCAACCCCCTGCTCGAGAAGGAGACCTTAGACCATATTAATCAATCAATCAATCAATCAATCAGAATAGAGCTGGAAGGGGCCTTGGAGGTCTTCTAATCCAACTAACCCCCTGCTCAAACATGAGACCCTAGACCATTTCAGACAGGTGTCTGTCCAGTTTTTTCTTAAAAACCTCCAATGATAGAGCGCCTACAACTTCTGGTGGCCAGCTGTTCCACTGGTTAATTGTCCTCACTGTTAGGAAGTTTCTCCTTAATTCCAGGTTGCTTCTCTCCTTGGTGAGTTTCCATCCGTTGCTTCTTGTCCTGCCTTCAGGGGCTTTGGAGAATAGGTGGAAACCCCCTCCCTCCTCTTCTTTGTAGCAGCCCTTCAAATACTGGACGATGCTATCACATCCTTCCCTGGTCCTTCTTTTCTCTAGACTGGCCATACCCAGTTTCTGCAACCGTTCTTCCAAAGTTTTTGTCTCCAGGCCTGAATAGAATAGAATAGAATAGAATAGAATAGAATAGAATAGAATAGAATAGAATAGAATAGAATAGAATAGAATAGAATAGAGGAGAGGAGAGGAGAGGAGAGGAGAGGAGAGGAGAGGAGAGGAGAGGAGAGGAGAGGAGAGGAGAGGATAGAAGAGAAGAGAAGAGAAGAGGAGAGGAGAGGAGAGGAGAGGAGAGGAGAGGAGAGGAGAGGAGAGGAGAGAATAGAGGAGAGGAGAGAATAGAATAGAATAGAATAGAATAGAGAGGAGAGGAGAGAATAGAAGAGAGGAGAGGAGAGAATAGAATAGAATAGAGGAGAGGAGAGGAGAGGAGAGGAGAGAGAATAGAATAGAATAGAATAGAATAGAATAGAATAGAATAGAATAGAGGAGAGGAGAGGAGAGGAGAGGAGAGGAGAGGAGAGGAGAGGAGAGGAGAGGAGAGGATAGAATAGAATAGAATAGAATAGAATAGAATAGAATAGAATAGAGGAGAGGAGAGGAGAGGAGAGGAGAGGAGAGGAGAGGAGAGGAGAGGAGAATAGAAGAGAGGAGAGAATAGAAGAGAGGAGGAGAGGAGAGGAGAGAATAGAATAGAATAGAATAGAATAGAATAGAATAGAATAGAATAGAATAGAATAGAATAGAATATAGAGTAGAGTAGAGTAGAAAGTGGAATAGAGGAGAGGAGAGGAGAGGAGAGGAGAGGAGAGGAGAGGAGAGGAGAGAGGAGAGGAGGAGAGAATAGAAGAGAGGAGAGGAGAGAATAGAAGAGAGGAGGAGAGAATAGAATAGAATAGAATAGAATAGAATAGAATAGAATAGAATAGAATAGAATAGAATAGAATAGAATAGAATAGAATAGAATAGAATAGAATAGTATAGAGTAGAGTAGAGTAGAAAGTGGAATAGAGGAGAGGAGAGGAGAGGAGAGGAGAGGAGAGGAGAGGAGAGGAGAGAAGAGAAGAGAGTTGGAAGGGACCTTGGAGGTCTTCTAGTCCAACCCCCTGCTCAGACAGGAAACCCTACATCATTTCACACAAATGGTTATCCAAGCTCTTCTTAAAAACTTCCAGTGTTGGAGCATTCGCAACTTCTGGAGGCCAGTTGTCCCACGGATTATTTGTTCTAATCCAAGGAGGAAATTCTCCTTTAGCTCTAAGTTAATCATCTCAGTTGCTCTTCTTTAGAAAGCAATCTGTCCTAAAAACGTTTTAGATAGTTGAAGCCAGTTATCTTGTCTCCCCCACCCCAGGCCTCTGCCAAATTTGCAGCTTCCCCTCCTGAACGTATCTTAGCAGATTCAGTTCCTAATATTTCTTCCTGGTCAATCTGTCCTCTGCATTTCTGCTGGAGAGGACTATATCTCGTCTCTTCGAAGACCTCTCTTCCTGCTGAAGAATCAAATAACCTTCCCAGCTTTGGGGCCACCTGTAAAACGTCATAATTTTTATTTAATTTATTTTATTTAATTTATATACTGTCCTCCTCCCATCCGCTCCCCTTGTCCGAGTCATTAATCCAAAAGCTGCCCAGCCCAGCACAAATCTTTTGTGTTGTGCATAACACAAATAACACTTCCAAATGATTTATTGAATGTTCTTCGGCTGCGGTCATTGGGCCAACTGTGAGGTCATTTAAAAAAACTAACCATTTTACCATTTTGAGGAGAATATCAACAAAGGGGAATATTGGTGGCCGAGAGTTTGTTTTCTTGCAGACGTTCCATGACCCAACTAGGGAACATCATCAGTGCTACAAGGGAGTGGGGATTATGGAAAGGAGGAGAAAGAGGACTCTGGGGCCCTGGATGCTCTCTGAGCTGGGTTGTTTTTTTGAGGACATTTCATTACCCAAATTTTCTCTGGAGACTCAAGGTGGCTTACAATGCTTTTAAGCAATAGCCTAGATAGCATCATCAGTGCTAAGGAGAATATCACGAGAGACCAAGGTTTATTCAAGCTCAAGTTAAACTATGTCTCCAGCATTTCCCTGATCTACTAAGCTTAGGAACTTGATTTAAGGAGCAGAACATTTATTTGCCTTAATTAGACCCCCCCCCTATTCTCTGCTTGGACACCCATCGCTGCGACATAAATTGCACCGAGCAGGTGATTGAAAGACCCCCCCGAAGGCAAACCCAGAGCAAAATATCTCAAGTGTCCGTCCCAAAATAATTTTGTGAAGCCCCACATCTTTCCGTTTGTTGCCAGGTAAAACATGTCACAGGTACATTCTAGAAAAAATAGAGGGGATGGTCTTGGGAGGCGGGAAACATTCCTAAAGTTTCATCCGGACCATCGCCCAAATTAAGAACGATTGAAGAATTATTCAAGATTTGAAGACTTCAGGAGATCCCTAGAAAGTGATGCAACCTGGTGAGGCCCCCCCACAACACACAACGCACAAAAAGCTCACATGCTTCAAAGGGGGAAATTTTCTTCTTTTTTTTTTTCTTTTTTAATTTACAGCAGAAAGAATATAAAGCATTCAGAAAACATTTTCCATATTTTTTTTTTTTAAGGGCAATTCAAAACATTTTGCATGATTTCCAGCAGCTGAGTTTCTTCAACAGATCCATTGATTCAGTGATGCTATTTTTTTTTTCTTTTTAAACATGCAGAGTTACAAAAATAAAACTTACAAAAAGAGACATCTATAACTAGGTTTTACATGCAAGTCTCAGGGATTCCCCTCCCCCCCCCGAAAAAAATCTCTGCTTTGGGCACCAAACTACTGTGTGGAAGGGCCACGAAGCTTGCAACAGAGGGGGTTCATGTTATATTCTGCATTTCGTTCGCGTAGGGTCATTCGTTTCACGCGAGTGAAGTCACACAAAGGAGCAATTCCGGATATATTTGTGGGGGTGGGGGGTGGGCGGGAGACACGAGAGCGTTCCCCGATCTGGTTTTAGGATCGAGCAGACAAGAGGGGACCAAAGGCCCCATCCTGACACGGAATCCTGAACCCCAGAGAAGGGACACGCCCCAAAACATGACACGGTCTACACAGAACGTGCCAGAGGTCATCGATTGCCCCAAAGCGAGCGGCCCCCCAATTCCCCAAAACTGCTTGGGATGTGGGTATGGGTGGTGCAAGGGGACTGCAGGTAGTATAACGTTGCTCAACTTGGTCTTGCGGGCAGCCTCTAGTCCACGAGAAGACAGGACGGCCCGCCGGTCAAGTCTGGATCTGGAAGGAATGATGGTGGAACACCTTGAGATGTTGCAACTCTTTCTGGAAACCCTCCAGCCAACAGGACCAGGTTTGCCAAATCACTCCTGAGGTCAGTCTTGTGGCCAGGGAAAGCCACATCCATCCGAAGGAAGGCAGTAGCTACCACTCAGCCAAGGGGGTGTGTCTCTCCTCTGTCTGGTCAGCCACACGTCAAGGACCTTCTTCAGATGTTGCAGCAACCCTGGTAGACATCAGGGTCTCCGACGCCATCCGGAGAGGGATGGTGGAACATCTGAAGGAGGTCTTTGACGTGGCTTCAGCATCGTGGGTGAGGCAGGGATTCTAGATCGGTTTGTTTTGTGGGTTGAAACGGCCACACGCTGTCGCGCAGAGCGGTGAGCGTGTACAGCAACACAACCACACACCTAACGGGGGTTTCGGTCAGTCCTGGCAGTGAACGGAAGCAATTAAAAAAAAGAGAGAGAGAGAGAGAGAAACAAATGACAGAAAAGACACTTGGATCTCAGGCCAGGCCAGGTTCTCCATCTTTGTGGGTGAAAGATGTTGTGCAGAACGGTGAGGACGCCGATCCTCACCATCAACCATCCAGAAACGAATGGAACGTTTGAATGAAGCAACTGGGATCATCCGAGATCCAACTCGCCCTCCAGAAGGCAAACTGGTACTAGCAAGATGCACACTGGATGGGTGGGGGTGGGGGGCAGAGGGGGAGCAAGCGTGGGAGGGATTGAGCGCTCCAGCTTTCTCGGAAGCCGCCACGCACAACCGGATTTCCCAGTGTTGCAATCTGCATTTCAACTTGTTGGAAAAAGGATGAATTTTAAACTATTTTCTTTGGCTGCTCTTCCTCTTTCTCTCTCTCTCTCTTGCTGGAAATAGCAAATATACCATGATACCCCTACGTATCCTTTCCATCTTTCCATTATTATTATTATTTTTACTTTAAATTTTTTTTTGTGCAATTTAGTACATCTTCTGACTTTCAGCAGGAAATATGGATAGGTGAAACTTTTTTTTTCTACTTTCGTACTATTTTTGTTTTTTAAATTTTTTTTTAAAGTTTATGTTCATTCTAAGTGTTTTTTTTTTATTGGAGTGAGTGTATGGTGCTAAGCTAGATACAATTTTGAATTCTTATGATTATCTGCTTTGCAAAATAACAATTTTTTTTTTTGTTAAGCAATATTAGCATTCACTTTACTTGGCACCATTGGCAAAAAAAAAAGAGAGAGAGAGAGAGAGAGAAATTAAATAAAATAAGAACAAAATAATAATAATAAAAAAAAGATAACCCAGAAGGTTAAAAGAAATTTAAAAACTCCTGGTAGCCAAAATCAAATGTAAACATATCTCTTTTTTTAAAAGTAATGTTACTTTGCTTTTTTTTCCTAAGTCTAAATACATTAGCTCTTTTTGCTTCTGCAGTTTTATTCATGCTTTAGCAAAATGTTCTTCTAAAGAACATTTAAAATAAAGTTTCTTATAGTGAAATAAAGTTTTTGTTTCGTTTTAGACCATAAGCCACTAATGCTTTACTTTTTTTCATTTCTTTTTTCCTTGAATTCATGCACATCTGTTTTAATATATACAATATGTACAAACATCCACACTTTTTCTCGTTCATTCAGACAAAACTATACAATTACGCAAATTTCTCTTGCCAAGCTATTGACCCTTTGTGAATAAAATATTTAGCAATTAATCAATATATTCCCTCTCAAATATTTTTTTTCATTGCCATTTCTAACCTTCTCTCTATATACAGAAACTGCCTAGATTTTGATTTTCTTTCTTTTCTTTCTTTCTTTTTTTCTTTCTTTCTTTCCTTCTTTCCTTCCTTCTTTCTTTCTTTCTTCTTCCTTCTGTTTGTTGGTTGGTTTTTTGATGAAATAGCCAAAACAATAATTTTTTCTCTGGGTGGAATGCAGTACCACACTTCTCCCTTCAGTGTTTAGTACTGTCCGGTCAGCATCTCTGCACATAACTCAAGTCGAACAAGAGGTCTGCAATGTTACCAAAAATGCTTTACAAATCCATCGCCATTTAAATAAGTAAAACTCTTATGTGAAGTAAGGCCAGAAAATAAAGTGCTATAAACATGAGAAGTGCATATGGCAGTTGATAGACTTGAAGGCTTGAGAGAGCGAGAGAGAGAGAGAGAGAGAGAGAGAAAAGACATCGATAAAGAAATGTCGAGCTATTCACCCCCGTTCTCTCTCGGCACCCCAACACCACCCCACGTTAAAATACCCGTTTGCCTTAAAAAACACTGATGCTTCCTGGAAAATAAAAAACTTCGAGGAGGAAGGACGGAAAATATCTCTTGGGGGAAGAAAAACAAAAAGAAGAAGAGGAAGAAGGAAAATCAGCCGATCGGAACGGTGGCGGCCTCGACGACGAACGGAAAAGATGGGACGAGCGAGAGAGGGATGGAGATGGACGGAGGAGGTGAGACAGGAGATCGTTCCGAGCAGTTCCCACGGACAAATTCCCAAATGTTGTCTCGGAAAGAATTTGCCGCTCTCGGATTGTTGGGGTTGTTTTTTTGTGTGTTTTTGTTCTTTTTTTTTGCGCAATTCGTATTCGTGTTGTTGTTATTAAATTTTTTTTTGGTTTTTTTTTTTTTTTTGGTATCGTATTTGTACAGTTCCACATATGGATTAATTTTTTTTGTGTTTTTTTTTTTGTTGTTTTGAGTTAACAGCCCTCTATGGAAAAAAAAAATAATATTACATGATCGACTGGATTGCTTCTCGTGACTCGTTTCGCAGAGGAATGAAGGAAAACTCATGAAAACGCCGTCCGGGTGTCGCTCTTTTTTCCCCCCCTCTCCTCCCCCCCACACCAGACCCCCCCCACCCGCCCCAGCCCCGATGATGCAACCAAAGAGTTGAGTTCCAAAGATGCCTTGCTGAACAAATTAAAAATTGTCCGTGAAAGTGCAAATGTAATGACTAAACATTACCGTTTAAAATCCCGCCACCGATAAGATTCTCGGCGGCGGTAGTCAAGTCTTTTTTTTTTCTTGTTTGTTTTTCTTGTTTTTTTTTTTTAAATAATCAAAATCATTTTTCGTTTTTTTTTTTGTTTGAAATTGTCGTTGCATGTTTCTGCTGAAAACAGAAAAAATAAAATAAAATAAATGGAAACAGTCCGAAAAGACGACGGCCCACCCCTCCCGGGCTCTTATGGGATGTTGTCGTCGCCGGGGTCCCGTTCTTCAAGTCCCTTTTTCGAGTCTTTCGCTCTGGGGAAGACAAGAACAACAAAAAAAGAGGAGAGGGAGACGTAAGAGTCCCTTTCTTAAGAATGTCAGCAGTATCAAACGCCTGTCTTTCGGGGTTGAACGTGTGCGGGGCGAGGTACTTAGCAGCTTCCCCCAAGAACGTTAATATAGGCAGTCCTCGACTTTTCAGACAAATCGTTGTCCAATCTCTTTTTTAAAAACCTCCAGTGTTTTTAGTTCTGGGAGGTTTATTTATTCATTTCTCGGTTTATGAGCATTCGTTTTGTGACCGAAGTTACAACGGCATTGAAAAAAAAGCACGACTTACATCCGTTGGTCCTCACACTTACAATCATCAAAGCATCCCCGTCAAAATTGGGTGCTTGGCCGCTGGCGCGTATTTACGATGGTCGCCGCAGCACCCCGGGGGTCGTGCGATTGCCATTTTGCGACATTCCCAACTGCAACGTCAGTGGGGGAAGCTGGGTTAACAATCCTGTGATTGACTGAACAACGCCTGACTGTGACTTGCTTAACGGTGGCAAAGAAAGGTCCTTAAACTGGGCACATTATCGCTTAAGAACGGCTTTGCTTAACCATGGAAATTTCTGGTCCCAATTTTGGTCATAAGTCGAGGACTATACAATGATTCCAGGAGGCTTACGACAATCTATAAGGCATAAGTAAAAAATATAATCCTTTTCCCAGGTGCCAGAACAAATATCTTTGCAATTCCACCCAGCATCCCAGCCCGGAAGTATTAGCAAAAAGGGAATTCGTGTTGGTATTTACATTCATTGGAGAGAAAGGGATTACAAGAGAGCAACCAGACAAGACACTGGGAAATATACCAGGTTGTTTGCACAGCATGCTTGCAGTGTGCTCATAGCTGGCTATGTGCTCACAGCACCATCACATTCATTTATTTATTTATATCCCATCTTCATTAATTTATAAATAACACAAGGTGGTGAACATATCAAATACTCCTTCCTCTCTCGCCTCCCCAAATAACAACCCTGTGAGGTGAGATGAGCGGCGAGAAAGTGACTGGACAAGGTCACCCACCTGGCTTTCGTGCCTAAGGAAGAACCAGAACTCACGTCATCTGATGAGTCGTCCAAAATCACCCAGCTGTTTTAATCCCTAAATTGGGACTAGAACTCACAGTCTCCTGGTGATTGGCCCAAAGTCACCCAGCCAGCTTTCGTGCCCCAAGGAAGGACCAAAACTTACAGTCTCCCAGTTTCTAGCCTAGTGCCTTAACCATTAGACTAAACTGACTTTTTCAATATGTATTGTCCATTGCTTACTCTCTTATAATCCATTTCTCTCCAATCTCTCTGCTCTGCAAAAGGGAGATGTGTCAGAAAAACGATAGCGATGTAATGGCAATCGTGTGACTGAGGCTGTAAATGCAGGTCGTATTTTTTTCAGCACCGCTGTAACTTCGGGCGGTCACTGAACCGTTGGTAAGCGAGGACTCCCCATATACATAACCGGAACTTATTGTGTAACAAAAGAAGAACGACGAGGGTTTCTACTTTCTTGCCAAAGGGCAGCAGGCGAGCACCACATCTGGCCCACTGAAGACAGTCCAGTAGGAGAGCAGATTTTCAGAGATTTCCCCAACAAGGATTTCAAATTTCTAGTTCAGCTGTTTTGTGGCTAGTTTGGGCACCGCATGTGAACGAAGCCACTGTACTGTACTTCGTGAACCCAGATTTAGAGTTTAGTGTGAATCCTGCCACTGTCTGGCACTCCCCTTTGGTCCTGAAATAGAGCTCATCCTAAATCTTTCCTTTCTGTCTGATGCTAACCATCTTACTGCACGAACCAGCTCGGGGAAGCGGGCAAGAGAGGTGTCTCCAAACCTGGCCCCTTTAAGCCTTGTGGACTTCAACTCCCAGAATCCCTCAGCCAGCCACTGAGTCATAAAGTGGCCAAGAGACACCCACACCCACACCTGGGCTCCTTCATGCAATAAGACGGCGAGCGTCAGACCGAAAGGAAACTGAGCTGGGGAAAATTGATACTGGCTGAGGAATTCTGGGAGTTGAAGTCCACGTGTCATAAAGTGGCCATGTTTGGAGAGCCCAGAATGAACAAAGCTATTAGGGAAAGTGAAGAACCCCCATTCCCCCCCTCCCCGCAAGAAAAGAGAAAACCGAGGAGGTCAGACACATTACTCTCTTGTAATCCATTTCTCTCCAACCTCTCTGCTCTGTAAAGGGAGATGTGTGAGAAAAACGAGAGCCCCTGCGCTGCAATTTGGAGGTGGAACCAAAGCATGACGTGCTTCCCCATGCAAGACCTGCATTTCCACCATCAAAGCCCCCTATGCAGGGCTGCCCTCGGTGGATGGATTCAATCAGACATGCCAACTCATGCCAAACTTAGATTAACCGGACTCGCCGGCCGGGCCAAGGAAAAGCAAGTCATGCTTGCCCACTGCCACTGGTGTTCGCCCGGTTGTGAGAACGCATGCAAATCCTCCCAGCGATCCACGTTTGCAAGAGGGCAGAAGCCCGGAGTCTTTCCTGGGATGCTCGTGTAAATATGAAGCGAGGTTTAATGATGAGCTGGACCACTTTCTCCTGAGCTGCCACAAACTCAGTTTCAAGAGACCAAACCCCACAGGTTATGTCGACGAGGTGATGCTGAGGGTCACGACTAACCCTGGTTCCATCACCCCACGAAACGCACAAGGAGGTCCACACTTGGGAGAGGAAATCTCCACCGTTTTTTTTCCCCCCAGAATGAACCAGTGGATGGGTGGTCCAAAAAGATCCTAAGACAAGGATACGCTGAAATCCTCCTGGGTTTCGGAGGAAAAACGTTTCCGCTGGTGCTGAATTGAAGACAAGGTTCCCTAACTTGCACATATACAGACATGGAGACATCGTCACAAGTAGGAGTGGGATACAGCCGGTTCGGGAAAACCGGATGCTAATTTTACATCTGGTTCGCTGAACCGGTAGTTGCAAGGAGTGGCTGGCCCCGCCAATCCCACCGCACCCCTCCTAGGAGTCTACACACAGCCCGTTTTGGATGCCAGGTAAGTGCAGGGCCCGTGTGGGGGCTCTGGGGGGGGGCAAAAAACTAGCCTCCCAGAAGTTCCGGCAGTCTGGAAACAGGCCCGTTTCAGGCCTCCGGAGCTCGGAGGAAGCAGTTTTCATCCTCCCCGGGGCTCTAGGAAAGCCTCCAGAGTCTGGGGAGGCTGAAAATGACCCCCATTGTGGTGCAGGAGGCCAAGGAGGCCACGCCTACCATGGCCACACCCACCCAGCAACTGGGCAGAGAACCGGTTGCTAAAATCTTTGAATCCCACCCCTGATTTCAATCCCCACCTTCGTCCTATAATTCCTTTTCCAACTATTGCTTTACTTTAAGATGACTACTTCTTCTTTTTAAAATAGACTTTGGAGCCTAAAACATGTCCAACGCTGGACTTTGCCTGCAAAGTCCAGTTTTTTTCTTTTTTTAGGAGGAGCAGGGAGAGTTTGAGTGTTCCCGGTGTGTAAATTAGTGCTCCAAAGTCACTGAAAAGTTTTGGGAGTGGGACTCTGACATTTGTCTCGCTGTAAAACCCATCAAATAATACCAAAGAAGAGGATAGATGAAAGCTAGAGCCCTTGGTGCTCTCTGAGCTGGGTTGTTTGCTCACAGACATTTCATTACCCAACTAGGTAACGTTATCAGTGCTAGAAGGGAGTGGGGTTTGAGGAGTAGAGCGGGAAGAGAAAAGGAAGAAAGGAGAAGGAAGGGAAGGAGGAAGGAAGAAGGAAGGGAGGAAGGAGGAAGGAAGGAAGGAAGGAAGGAAGGAAGGAAGGAAGGGTCCTTGGTGCTCTCTGAAAGCACCAAGAATTCAACAATTTTAGATTAAAGTTGTTTTTCTCAACACCTAATACTCTTTGAGGCAGCTGGCATAAACAATGGACCATTGACTCTATATTTAATTTTGTAAAGTCAAGCTACAAATAGGGTTCCAGATCCAACCCATCTGGGATTATTTTTAGATTATATTCTCTAGCAACGATGTGGGACAGAGAAGCATGGAGGGAGCAGAGCACGAGATCCCCAAAAGTACTTTAACTGTCACTTTTGCCATCGTAAAGTGATGCCCTTGCAAGATACGATGACAATTCCCTTCTTGGTTTTTGCAAAACCTAAGAAAAAGATCGAAACTTTCACAAAATCTCTTGCTTCGGGAGAGTCTGAGGGTGACCTGGGTTGCTAGTCCCTGGAAGGCCAACTCCTCTGGTCCATTGGTGGGCAAACTTGTGAACATGGCGATGGGGAAGACTGCGGGAAAATGTGGTGGCGAGCTGGTTCTCCCTGCTCCATTTTTGGGGATACCCATGAACATGGCGATGGGGAAGACTGCGGGAAAACATGTTGGTGAGCTGCTTCTCCCCAACTCCTCTGATCCATTAGTGGGCAAACTCGTGAACATAGCAATGGGGAAGACTGCGGGAAAACATGGTGGCGAGCTGGCATTGCAGGAAATGTCAGATGTGACTCGGGAGAGGGGGAGTCTGCATGCACAGCAAGGGCCTTCCTGCCCCATGTGAGAACCTTCCTGATGGACACCAATCATGGCTTCCCCAGGAGAACTGCTCAGCTGCGCTCCCAGCATTAATAACGGTGGCTGCCAGGAAGTCCACACAGCTTCATCCCCACCTTTGCAAGCCATCCAAAGTCCTTTCCCCATTCTCGAGCTGACCACCTGAACTCAGGAACGGACCTCAAGGTCTGGCCCATTTGGGGCATCAGCTGGCCGGCCAACCCCACTCCCTACCTCTGGATACCAGAAAGAGAGTATGCCAACCCTCCCTCTGGCTCACTCAACGCCCAGTCGCCAGTTCCCAGAAGCGCTCGAGAATAATCCTGACCCGCCTGACCACCCAACCGAGCCCCCTCTTGCTTTGTGCCATTTCCCCGCCATGAATATTCTGTATGATTGACATGCTGTACGTTCCGGCTGGGCCCCGGCGGGTTCAAGCCAGCTCAGAGGAAACGGTAAAAATAGATTCCTGCATCCCCTTCCATTTCCCTCCCTCCCCGTTTCTCCGCATGCCCCATGGATGGATGGACAGATCCACTTCCCCGCTGCCCCGTTTTCTTTTCATGCACCTGGTTTGGACGTCCTGCGGACCGTCGGAAGCAGCAGGGTTAGTAGCTGCGACGGAGTTAGTCTCCTTGGGCTTTGGCAACTCGATGGGATGTGAAAAGTCAGTGCATTCTCATCTCAGCTGCAGCCCCCCATGCAAGCAAGCACAAAGCGAGAGAACCCGAGACATATAAATATATATATCTTGAGATATATATAGATATATATTAAATGGAAGAGAAACAATCCAGCAGGCAGCTAAACTCACCCTTTTGTAACGTCTATGATCCATCAGAGGGCTTCAAATGAGCAAAACAATAGCAAAGAGCTATTAGCATATATTAGCATATCGGCAGCAACAGAGAACTTTAGGAATTAAAAAAAAAAGATCTGCGAATATTCTGGCTGGCGGGAAGAGAGACATCCAACAAGGATCACCTGAACAAGGGGGGGAGGGAGGGGGCAATTTCAAGGACCACTTTGCAAACAGGGGGATGGAGTCACTGAACATAGAATCCTAGGGCTGGAAGGGGCCGTGGAGATCTTCTCATCTGACCCTTTGATCAAGAAGGAGATCCTATGCCATTCTGGACAAGTCGATGTCCAGGTTTTTTTTTGTATCGTGATGATCGGATATTCCAAATAACCCCTGTTCTTCTCTGAGGTGACCAGATCACACATACGTATACAAACATTGCTCTAGCTATCCTGTTTCCCCCGAAAATAAGACCCAACCAGAAAATAAGCCCTAGCACGATTTTTCAGGATGCTCGTAATATAAGCCCTACCCCAAAAATAAGCTCCAATTAAAATTGTCAGCCAGATGGATGCATTTAGTACCGTATTTCCCCCCAAAATAAGACCTAACTAGAAAATAAGCCCTAATGCCTCTTTTGGAGCAAAAATTAATATAAGACCCGGTCTTATTTTCGGGGAAACATGGTAACTGTCGTAGGTCGAGTTTCCATTTCACTCTTATTTTTTAATTAGAATTATACAACCTAGTGGGAATCGGATCCTGGGTGCTATGGAAAATGTAGAATGGCTAATCAACGTCCTAGAACATAGAGTCCTAGGGCTGGAAGGGACGGAGGAGGTCTTCTCGTACAACCTTCTGCTCAAAGAAGATTTATACCATCCCAGTGAAATGGTGGTTCATTTTCTTCCTGAAAACTTCCAGCAATGGAGCACCTACAACTCCAGGGGGCAAGCTATTCCACCGACTAATTGTTCTTACTCTCAGAAATGTTCTCCTTATTTGTCCCAAAAGTGTGTTTTTTCTCCCCAAAGGCAACTGAGCTTTCTTGGTGTTTTTTTTTCTTTGAAAATATTCTGTTCTGTTCTGCTCTACTCTAATTTTTACTTCTATGTTTCACTACCATGCAGTGATAGTCTGCCACGACCGTCTGAGGCGGGTGGATGGGAAGGGGAAGGCTTGAGGGGAAATGAAAGTAACTACTGTGTCTCCCTGAGATGCTGCTTCAAGGTCACCCAACTGGGAGAAGAAAGCAGCTGCGCACCAACCTACACTTGAAGTGACTGTTCTGGAAACATCTTGATTGAATCTGAATGGTCATTGGGGAGGGTGGGGGGTGGGGGGTGGTCAGCGATGGGAGGCAGTTAAGGGAGGGAAAAGTGAAACTTAGTGCGCGATTCTCAGTATGCATAACTGCAGTATACTTCATTTATATATTATAGCAGATGTTTGCCGTAAGTCTGGTAACTCCACATATACATGCGTGTGCATGTATATGTATCCATGTGCATGAGATAGGTTAGCTTTTCTACCAACTGTATGGGGAGATTGTACAAAAGGCACAAGCATACAGTGTTAGTTGCACAAGCAGCCCCACAAAACAGAATATTTAACAATAGCCGCAGAGACGTAACATGGATATATTTGAGTATATTTGTCGAAGTCCCTTAACCAAAAGCTAAGGTAGCATTTTTCAAACCTGACCACTTTTAAGACGGGTGGACTTCAACTCCCAGAATTCCCTAGCCAGCCATACCTACGATATAGATGCTGGCTGAGGAATTCTGGGACTTGAAGTCCACCCGCCTTAAAAGTTGCCAAGGATGACCAACACTGATTGAAGGTCAACGGCCTAAGGTCAAAGGGGAGCAATCTTCTTATGGGCTAGCACCTTGTCACTTTCAAAAATATAGATAGCTACGTGGGGCAATATTTTTATCAGAAACAAAACAAAAAAAAAAGTTGGTAAGGTTGGACACTCAACAAAACACCAAGGACAAAACACGCTCAACTCAACAGCAGTGTATAATGGTGGCCTTCGGTTCAGAAGATAGCATGTTGAACTACAGTCACCATTGAGTTCAGTGGAATTTGCTTTGATTGGTAGGACTGAGCACCCCCTCTGCTGCCTAAAGCAATGAATGAAAGACCATTTATCTGGCAGGTGGTCCCACTGAACTCCTCGAGAACTTCTGGACTCCCAGAATCCAAAGACAGTCAGGCTACTTGCGATGACTTCCCGTCCCTCAATTCCCCACCATTCAGATGGTCCTCGTTGAAGGACCACTTGCTCAGCAACTATTCAAACATACAACAGGGTTGAACATGATTACAACCGAGTCCTTGTAGTTCCAGCTCGTGCAGCGTGGTCTCTGTGTTGATGTGATTGTGATCCAAGGACATCGCAAATATGACGACGAAGCAAGCCACAATCATATGATTGCAATTTCTGACATTTCCTGCCGGCTTCCCCTAAGCAAAGTCAATGGGGAAACCGGCGGGAAATCGGAAGTCACAGACATGTGAGGATAGCAACCGCGAGTGCTAGTGTTGTGGTCCACCAGCAGCCTGCGGTGCTGGCAGCGGAGTCAGACAGTGAGGAGGCTGGGGAGGACCACTTAAAAGAGCAGCAAAAGCTCTTGGGCTCTTTGTAGGAAAGCAACGTTGCTAAATCTGTTTTCAGTCGGCATCTCTTGTTCATGGGGCTTTGCCAAGAAAGGCCTTTGGCAGGGCCAAAGAAGATAAAGGTTTGTGATAAGCCCAAAGGACTTTTTCTGAAGGACTTGTTTTGGAATTAATTTGGACTAAGCTGGGAATGAAGTAATTCTCAGCTGTTATAATAAAATAGGTTTGTTTGGGATTAATTGTGTCTCGTAATGACTAAGTGAGCCTAAGTCACAACAGCTAGAACTATTACAGCTGTTATTTATGGCATGGTCATGTGATGGCGCACTTTAAAACCGTGTCACTCAGTGACTTCAATTCCAGTCCCAAATAATAACCATAGTAAACTATTTGTAATCTTGATTCTTCATGGGCAGAGTCTGGAGTGTGGTGCGGTTCAACATCTTATGGAACAAGAGTGAGTACCTCGGTTAAATGGTTCCGGGAGGCACAATGAGTACCAAATACGACGAGTACCCAAGAAATTTCCCCCATAAGGAAAATCGCTTCCTGTTCATTGACTCTATGGTGATTTAACCAACTTATTTCATTCACTAACTGATCTCACTAGTAGGACTTCCTGTTCCGTTGACTCTATGGTGATTTAACCAACTTATTTCATTGACCAACTGATCTCACTAGTAGGACTTCCTGTTCCGTTGACTCTATGGTGATTTAACCAACTTATTTCATTGACCAACTGATCTCACTAGTAGGACTTCCTGTTCCGTTGACTCTATGGTGATTTAACCAACTTATTTCATTGACCAACTGATCTCACTAGTAGGACTTCCTGTTCCGTTGACTCTATGGTGATTTAACCAACTTATTTCATTGACCAACTGATCTCACTAGTAGGACTTCCTGTTCCGTTGACTCTATGGTGATTTAACCAACTTATTTCATTGACCAACTGATCTCACTAGTAGGACTTCCTGTTCCGTTGACTCTATGGTGATTTAACCAACTTATTTCATTGACCAACTGATCTCACTAGTAGGACTTCCTGTTCCGTTGACTCTATGGTGATTTAACCAATTTATTTCATTGACCAACTGATCTCACTAGTAGGACTTCCTGTTCCGTTGACTCTATGGTGATTTAACCAACTTATTTCATTGACCAACTGATCTCACTAGTAGGACTTCCTGTTCCGTTGACTCTATGGTGATTTAACCAACTTATTTCATTGACCAACTGATCTCACTAGTAGGACTTCCTGTTCCGTTGACTCTATGGTGATTTAACCAACTTATTTCATTGACCAACTGATCTCACTAGTAGGACTTCCTGTTCCGTTGACTCTATGGTGATTTAACCAACTTATTTCATTGACCAACTGATCTCACTAGTAGGACTTCCTGTTCCGTTGACTCTATGGTGATTTAACCAACTTATTTCATTGACCAACTGATCTCACTAGTAGGACTTCCTGTTCCGTTGACTCTATGGTGATTTAACCAGCTGATCTTACTGGTAGGACTGTTACATTGACCCTCTGGTGATCTAACCAGTTTATTTCACCAATAGGACTCCCTGTTCCGTTGACACTCTGGTGATCTAACCAGTTTATTTTACTGACCAATGTATCTCAATGGTAGGGCTTCCTGTTCCATTGACTCTCTGTTGTTCTGCTAAACACGTTTGCATCTTTAAACACTTGCTATCAAACCCACTCAGAGGTCAATTTCTATGTACAGACGCAAAACAGGTGGTACGAAGCCCCCTCACCCCCCCAATAAACTGAGACAATAAGCTGGGGGCCAAATTATGATGTGGGAGGAAGGATTAGGAAGTCTAAGAGAAAAATGGTTGATCTGCAGATGCTTAAGACACTAATTTTGCTCCTTAAAATGCCTGGGTCTCTTTTGGGAACAGGTTCTGGATAACTCCCCCCCCCCAATCTTTGAGGGACCAAGCAAGGTTTGGAAAAGACCCCTGAACTGATGTCCTTCTCTGCCTCTGACAGATGGAGAAAACTTTACCCTCCATTGACTTCCAAAGCATCAAAAACTTGCAAACTAAATTTTAGCAGCCTTTGCTCGACCTAGTTGGGACACCGCAACTAGAAGACACCCCCCACCCCACCCCCACCAGCAGAAGTAAAATTTTAAAAACATTTTGTTGGGTCAGAAATGATCTTTTTGGGTCTTCTCGTCCAATTCCCTACTCCAAAGCAGGAGGCTCTACCATTTTGGACAAATGGCTGTCCAGTTTATTCTTGAAGACCTCCAGCAATGGAGCACCTACAACTTCTGGTGGCAAGCTGTTCCACCGGTTAATTAATCTGGGATTATAGAATCGGAGTGTTGGAAGGGACCTTGGAGGTCTTCTAGTCCAACCCCTTGTTTGAACACCATCCCGGTCCAGTCTCTTCTTTTAAAAAAACCTCCAGTGTTGTGGGCAGCACACACTTGCAATACGAAAGCTCCGTGCACAGATTTAACCATCATGCCACGGGGCAAGATTTTGGCAATTGACACTGATATCTTGAAATTAAGAGATTCCCCTTTCAGATGGACAAGCCGTGGTCCGAGACGTCTCTCCCTCTGCAACGCAAGGCCAGTGCAGTTCCCACAACCGAGAACCAGCGTCTATGGGCTCCCATCCAGCCGGCACCAGGGGTGAAATGCTACTGGCTCGGGACGGTTCGCCCGAACCGGTAGTAAGAAAATGTAAAAAAAAAATAATTCCGATAATCAGCGGAACGACGTGCAATCGTCAAAACTTTTTCTTTTTTTTTTACTTTTTAAGCATTTTTTTACTACCGGTTCTCTGGAACCGGTAGTTAAAAATGCTTTAAAAAGTTATTTTAAAGAAGTTCGCTCAGCTGATCGTCGGAACTTTTCTTTTTTTACTTATTAAGCATTTTTTTACTACCAGTTCGGGCGAATAGGTAGTAAAAAAAAAATGCTTTAAAAAAGTTTTTTTAAAAAAGTTTCCGACGATCGTGGGGCACAGCTGTGATCGTCCGAGCCTTTTAAAAACTTTTTTAAAGCATTTTTTTATGACCTTTTCGCCTGAACCGGTAGTAAAAAAAAATGCTTGAAAAAGGTAAAAAAAAAACGTTCCCAAGATCACAGCTGTGCCACGTGATCGTCGGAACCTTTTAAAAAAACTTTTTAAAAGCATTTTTTTTTTACTACCGGTTCGGACGAACAGGTAGCAAAAAAAAAAAAAAAAAAAAAGCTTTAAAAGTTTTTTAAAAAGGTTCCGATGATCGCGCGGTGCAGCTGATTTCTTCCTCCCCCCCCACTGTTCTACTTACCTTCCCAAGCCTCCTTTTGGTGCGTAATGTGCATTACGCACGCATGCAAGGCCGGCGAACCTGTTCAGATTTCACCACTGGCTGGCACCCAGTTGCTAGGAAAGCTCCCCGGGATCCCACCACCACCACCACCCCAAGGGGGCTCCAGCTGTGCCTCACCTGTGGCGACAACGCTGTAAGAACCTCATGATCTTCCGTGCAGCTTGGTCCTGTTTCTTGGTGAGCAGGCTGCTTCTGTTGGGAGAGAGAAAACGTTTGTTGGGTGACTTAGAACCCAGCACTTTTGGGGTGTGTGTGTGTGTGTGTTTGTGTGTGCTTGTGTGTCAAGAATTGGAGTCGGTGAGGGGGTCCTTGGTACCCTCTGAGCTGGTTCCTTGCAGGTGTTTCATTACCCGCACTACATAAACAGAGAGAGAAGCCCACTCTCTTCCAGCAGTGATGATGTTACCTACTTGGGTAATGAAACGCCCACAAGAAAATAACTCAGCTCAGAGAGCATCAAGGACCTTCTCCCCATCTCCTTCTCTCCTTTTCCTCTCTCCTTTTTTTCTTTCTCCTCTCCTTTTCTTTTCCTTCTCCTCATCCTCTTCTCCTCCTCTCCTTTTCCTCCCCTTTTCCTCTTTCCCTCCTCTCCTTCTTCTCTCCTCGCCTTTTCCTCTCCTTCTTTTCCTTCTCCTCCCCTTCTCCTCTCCTTCCCTCTTCCTCCTCTTCTTCTCTCCTCCTCCTCTCCTTTTCCTTCTCCTCCCCTTCTCTCCCTCCTCCTCTCCTTCTTCCCGCCTCCTCTCCTTCTTTTCCTTCTCCTCCCCTTCCCTCATCCTCTTCTCCTCTTCTCCTTTTCCTCTCTCCTTTTCCTTCTACTCTCCTTTTCCTCTTTCCCTCCTCTCCTTCTTCTCTCCTCGCCTTCCCTCCTCCTCCTCCTCTTCTCTCCTCCCCTCCTTTTCCTCTCTCCCTCTTTTCCTTCTCTTCCTTCTTCTCTCCTTCCCTCCTCCTCTTCTCCTTCTCCTCGTCTCCTCCTTCTCTCCTCCTTCGTAAGTGTTCATCCGTTGCTTCTTGCCCTGCCTTCAGTTGCTTCGTAGAATAGGGGGGACCCCTCACTCTTCATGAGGGCAGCCCCTCAAATACTCCGGTCACCTTTCTCTTTCTTAAGCCCTCAACCATCCCATCGTCCAGTTTAGCCTCCAAACTTCTCCCTGATCCTCTTCCTTGCTCTTCTCTGCCCTCTTTCGAGGGTCTTGCTTCATCCAAAGCTACAGGATGAAGCTCCCCTCCCTCAAGGAGTTCCCCAGCTGATCTGCTCCCCCCCCCCCGGTCCTTCCTCGCCCCCCCCCAAAAAAGGGCCCACCTGAGCTTCTGCTGCACGAGGGCAGCGGTTTGACGGTTTTGCCTCCTCTTGCCGAATTCTTTGTAGCTGCGATAAAATTGCTGGATGAGAACGGCAGCTCTTCGGCTCTGCTGGAATTTCTTCTGCTCGTAGTAACTTCGGAATTTGCTCTGGATCAAGATGGCAGCTTGGATCATCTTTTTATAAAGTGCATACTGCGGGGGGAGAGGACAGGAAGGCGTGGGGGGTGGGTGGGGGGGTGGGGATCGGGGAGGAAAGAGAGAGAAAGGAAACTGAAGCCGCTGGCCGACGTTCTCGGCCACGCAGAAGACCCCCCCCCTCGCAAGAAACAAACAGGTACAGTGGATCCCCTGACTTACGACCACAATGGAGCCCCAAATTTATGTCGCTAAGCAAGGGTATGGGCTGTCAAGGGGTCCTTCGGGGGCTTTCTGAGCTTGCTTGTTTAGAATAGAAAAGAAATAGAGATAGAGATAGAGATAGAGATAGAGTAGAGTAGAGTAGAGTAGAGTAGAGTAGAGTAGAGTAGAGTAGAATAGAATAGAATAGAAATATTGAATCGAATATAAAATAGAATAGAATAGAAAAGAATAGAATAGAATAGAATAGAATAGAATATAGAATAATACAATTTGGAATAGAATAGAGTAGAGTAGAGTAGAGTAGAGTAGAGTAGAATATAGAATAATATAATTTCGAATAGAGTAGAGTAGAGTAGAGTAGAATAGAATAGAATAGAATAGAATAGAGTAGAATAGAATAGAATAGAAATATTGAATCGAATATAAAATAGAATAGAATAGAAAAGAATAGAATAGAATATAGAATAATACAATTTCGAATAGAGTAGAGTAGAGTAGAGTAGAATAGAATAGAATAGAATAGAATAGAATAGAAATATTGAATCGAATATAAAATAGAATAGAATAGAAAAGAATAGAATAGAATAGAATATAGAATAATACAATTTGGAATAGAATAGAGTAGAGTAGAGTAGAGTAGAATAGAATAGAATAGAATAGAATAGAATAGAATAGAATAGAATAGAATAGAATAGAATAGAATAGAATAGAATAGAATAGAATAGAATAGAATAGAATAGAAATATTGAATCGAATAGAAAATAGAATAGAATAGAAAAGAATAGAATAGAATAGAATATAGAATAATACAATTTCGAACAGAGTAGAGTAGAGTAGAGTAGAGTAGAGTAGAATAGAATAGAATAGAATAGAATAGAATATAGAATAATACAATTTAGAATAGAATAGAGTAGAATAGAATTAGAATAGAATAGAATAGAATAGAATAGAATAGAATATAGAATAATACAAACTGGAATAGAATAGAGTAGAGTGGAGTGGAGTGGAGTGGAGTAGAGTAGAATAGAATAGAATAGATAATAGAGGAGAGGAGAGGAGAGGAGAGGAGAGGAGAGGAGAGGAGAGGAGAGGAGAGAGGAGAGGAGAGGAGAGGAGAGAAGAGAAGAGAAGAGAAGAGAAGAGAAGAGAAGAGAAGAGAAGAGAAGAGAAGAGAAGAGAAGAGAAGAGAAGAGAAGAGAAGAGAAGAGAAGAGAAGAGAAGAGAATCTGGAAGGGATCTTGGAGCTCATCTAGTCCAGCCTGCTACTCAAGCAGGAGACTGTATGCCATTTCAGACAATTGACTGTCTAGTAGTCTCTTCTTAAAAATCTCCAATGATGGAGCACCTACAACTTCTGGTGGCCAGCTTTTTCCAGTGGTTGATTGACCACACTGTTAGGAAGTTTCTCCTTAATCCCAGGTTACTTCTCTCCTTGATTAGTTTCCAGCCATTAGTTCTTGTCCTGCCTTCAGGTCCTTTGGAAAATAATTTGACCCCCCCCCCCACACACTCCTCTTCTTTGTAGCAGCCCCTCAAATGCTGAAATACTGCTATCTTGTCACCCACTGATTCTCTAACACTAACCGAACCCAAATCCTGCAAGTGCTCTTCGTATGTTTCAGTCTCCAGGCCTTTGATCATCCCAGTTGCTCTTCTCTGAACTTTTTCCAAAGTCTCAACCTCTTTTTTGTAACGTGGGGACCAAAACTGGATGTAGTAATTAATGCTCTAGGTGCGGCCTTACTAGGGCTTCATAAAGCGGCACTAACACGTCACGTGATTTTGATTCTATGCCTCTGTTTATGCAACCAAGGATCGTGCTAGCTTTTTCGGCTGCTGCTGATTGATGGATCGAGGAGAAAGGTAGGATCAAAAAGCCCATCCTCCCCTACGCTTAAATGACCGGCTTTCTCCATCACAGTGATGGAGAGACAAAACGCCTTTCGTTTCGACCCCGGTGACGACGGATCGGATTCCCCCAACGGAACGCCGTCGATTCACCACGACGACGTCCGTTGTGTTTGCGCAACATGCATTTCTCCTTTCTCGAATGTCGAACGAGTCGAACCAGGATCTAGCCAAGATCTCCTGATCAAAGATCTTTAGGCAACATGCTCATTCTTCCGGTAGAATTAAATCGACAATTTTAATTTTTCCAACCATGGCAACTTTTAAGACCTGTGGATTTCAACGCCCAGAATTCTACAGGCAGTGTGGGAATTTTGTTTGGCTGTGTCTATCTCTCTCTCTCTCTGTGTGTGTGTGTGTCTTTGTGTGTGTGTGTGTCTTTGTGTGTGTCCCTGAATAGTTCCCTCCCCCCCGTTATAGGACGTAGCAAAGCAGCGGTACTGAGACACAGCCTCCACAGCCAGCTCCATTCCAGGGGCGTCCTAACCAAAACCAACCAACGTTTCTCACTTGCTAAGATTGTGCAAAGCTCACAAGCTGGGTGTGTATTTATGCCGGTCATTACCTTCAAGGCTATCCAAGTAAGCTTGGGAGGGAGAAACAGAAAATACAAGATTAACGTTAAGAAGTCGGCCCCGTCCGTCATCGGCGGTGCTAAGCGAGTCTCAAAAGAGCTTCTCGGAAAAGCGGAGAGAAGCTGGAGGTTGTGGGGTTGAGATGGGGAGGCGGTTTCTCCAGAAGAGGCTTCAGCGGAGTCGTGCAAATGGGTGTGGGGCGGTTCCAAGAAGACCCCCCCCATCTATTTGAATGACTCGGGTGACCCCCCCCCCCGAGAACACAGAAGTAGCCTTCTCTAAAAAGAAAAAAAAGGCAAACGACCAGCTTTGTCTGCAAGGAGCATCAATCCTTCCCTTCCCCGCCGTTCGATCAGAGCTGAAGAAGCTTCTCGAGTGAGAAGCGAAACCTCTTCAAAGAAAAAGTCCATTTGCCTCTTGGGGGGTGGGAAAAAGGAACCTTTGGGACACACGAACGAAAGCATCTCCTTCAGAAAGACTCGGAGGGAGCCGAAGCCCTCCCAAGCGAGGTCTGAAAACACCCCCCCCCCAAAAAAAAAACTTTACCCGGTCTCAAATGAGTTGGGTGGCCCAATGGATGAAGAGAGGGAAGTCCTTTCCAGGAAACGTTCCCCCCCCTCCCGCAGGGGGAAACCGTGGCCCAAATGGTTTGGGTTCGAGGATCTGGAGATGCCAAACGTACAACGGGTCTCTTAAGCCATGTCAACGGGGTTCCTTCTCACCTGCTTGTATTTCCGGTAACAACGTTGAATGATGGCTGCAGCCACTTCCTGTTGCTCCCGGAGTGGACGTCCCTGAGAGAAAAAAAAATATAGCAGCGAAATCACTTTCTTGAAGAGCAGGAGAGGACGGCCGGAGGCTAGTTCCTCAATGAAGGGGGAAGCCGCCAGAGAGACGATTCAAGGAGGGAGGAAGAATTAAGAGTAGGGCAGGGTAGGATAGGAAATAGAATAGAATAGGATTTAAGACCAAACAGAACAGAATAGAACGGAATGGAATATAGAACAGAACAGAAGAGAAGAGAACAGAATACAGAACAGAATAAGAATATAGAATAGAACATAATATAGAACAGAACAAAATAGAATAGAACAGAATAGAATATAGAACAGAACAGAACAGAATACAGAATACAGAACAGAAGAGAACAGAAGAGAAGATAAGAGAACAGAATAGAATAGAATACAGAATAGAACAGAGAATAGAATATAGAACAGAACCGAATACAGAACAGAATAGAATATAGAACAGAATACGGAACAGAACAAGAATATAGAACAGAATAGAATACAGAACAGAACAGAGCAGAATAGAATATGGAACAGGAGAGAACAGAATACAGAACAGAACAGAACAGAATAGAATATAGAACAGAACAGAATAAGAATATAGAACAGAACAGAACAGAATACAATATAGAATATAGAACAGAACAGAACAGAATACGGAACAGAAGAGGAGAGAACAGAACAGAACAGAATACAGAATAGAATAGAATACAGAACAGAACAGAACAAGAATATAGAACAGAAAAGAACAGAATAAGAATAGAACAGAACAGAAGAGAATATAGAAGAGAACAGAACAGAATACAGAACAGAACAGAATAGAATAGCAATAGCACTTAGACTTATATACCGCTTCCCAGTGTTTTTACAGCCCTCTCTAAGCGGTTTACAGAGTCAGCTTATTGTCCCCAACAATCTGGGTCCTCGTTTTACCCACCTCGGAAGGACGGAAGGCTGAGTCAGCCTTGAGCCAGTCAGGATCGAACTGCTGGCAGTCGGCAGAATTAGCCTGCCGTCCTGCATTCTAATCCCTATTGCTCTTCACTTTCTATCCTGTACTTTTGCCAAGGAACCGGCCAACCTCCCAAGTAGGGACCTCCGCCCCGCCCCCCCTCCCCGCCCCTCGTGGCTTCTGGCCCCTCCCCCTCTCCCCACCAGGTCCCCCCACCTTGTATTTCCTGAAGACGGTCTGGACCAGCTTGGCGGCTTCGTAGAGCTCCCGTTGCTCGTGGTCGGAGAGAGTCAGCTGTGCAAACTCGTTTTCCACCTTGTCACCGGCGGAGGCGCTTAGGAACTCGGACCAGTCTGTCGCCGAAGGGAGGCTGGGCTTCTCAAAAGCCATCGCATTGACTGGCGAGCCGGAGGGGCTGCGGCTGGTGTGGGGCGAGGGGGTCAGGCACCCGCCGTACAGGCTCCTGCAACAGAGGGGCGGACAAGGGCGTCAGGATTTCCCCCTGGCCTGAGAAAAAACGGGGCGGGGGAGGGAGGGAGGGAGTGGGGTGGGGTGGGGATCTTCAGGAGACGTCAGGCTAGCACTGATGACGTTCCCTAGTTGGGTCGTGAGACGTCTTGCAAGAAAACCAGCAAGCTCAGGGAGCACCAAGGAGCCCCACAATCTTCCTCACGGCAACCCCCTCCTCCTCCTCCACTTTTCCTCCTTCTCCGCCTCCTGCTCCTTCGTTGTTCTCCTCTCCTCTCCCCACCCCTCCTTTCTCCTCCTCGTCCTCCTCCTCTTCCTCCATTCTCCTTCTCCTCTTCCTCCCTGTCCCTCTCCTCCTTCCCCTCCTTTCTCGGCCCCTCCCCTCCTCCTTTCTCCCCCCTCCGCCTCCCCCTCCTTTCTCCTCCTCCCTCTCCTTCCTCCTTTCTCCTCCTCTCCCTCCCCCTTCCCTCCATTCCTCCTCCTCCTCCATATTTCTCCTCCTCCTCTCCCTCCTCCTTTCTCCTCCTCCTCCCCCCTTTCTCCTCCTCTTCTCTATCCTCCTCCTCCTCCTCCCTCCCTCCTCCTTTCTCTTCCTCCATCCCCCTTTTTCCTCCTCTTCTCTATCCTTCTCCTCCTCCTCCCTCCCTCCTCCTTTCTCCTCCTCCCCTTCCTCCTCCTCTTCCCTCTCCCTCCCCCTTCCCTCCTCCTCTCCCTCTTTCCTTTCCCTCCTTTCCTCCTCCCCCTTTCTCCCTCTCCTCCCCCTCCCTCTCCTTCTCCTCCCCACGAACCTTATCTGAGCAGCGCTGGGCAAGCGGTCCACGTCGGCCAGGTAACTGGCCAGCCAGCTCATGGAGGTGCTAATGGCGGCGCTGTCCGTCCTCTCCGCCTGGGACGCCTCTTCGGCCGGCACGAAGTTCTCCTGCTTGATCCTCTCCGGGGTGGCTTCGATGATGTGCTCGGCCAGAGTCATCATGGTGACCTGCGGGAGGCAAGGAGATCCTACTCAGCCCTCGCACAAGCCGCTCTCCTGTCCCCGCTTAGAATCTGGAGGGAAACTCAGAGGTCATCCAGCCCCACCCCCTGCCCAAGGCAGGAGTCCGTCCTTATACCCTGCTGGACAAACGGACACTCTACAACTCCATCCAATAGACTTGTCTATGCTTTCGTGGACTACTGAACCCCTTTCTATCTCTCTACAGGCAGTCCCCTACTTATGACGATTCATTTAGTGACCGCCAGAATTTACAACGGCGCTGGAAAAAAAGGGACTTAGGACAGTTTTTCACACACTTACGATGGTTGCAGCCTCGTACCTCCTCCCCCCCCAGGGTCGCACGATCAAAATTCAAACCCTTGGCAACTGAGTCATATTTGCGACGGTCGCAGTGTCCAGGTGGGTGGGTGTCACGTGATCCATTTTTGCGAGCTTCTGACCAGCCTTTATATTCTCTGCACTCTTTCTAGAGTCTCCGCATCTTTTTTACATCGTGGCGACCAAAACTGGATGCAGAATTCCAAGCGTGGCCATACCAAGGCCTTATAAAGCGGTATCAACACTTCACCTGATCTTGATTCTATCTCTCCGTTGATGCAGCCCAGAACTGTGTTGGCGTATTTGGCAGCTGCTGCACACGGCTGGCTCCTATTTAAATGGTTGTCCACTAGGACTCCAAGATCCCTCTCACAGTTACTACTATTGAGCAAGGTAACCACCTAATGTCAATCTGCAAAGCATCCCTGGCCTGCTCTCGAGTTGCCGTAGGCCAGAGGAGATGGGAAACCGGCAAAAAATGGCACAGCAGCCAAAGACAGATGCACATTCCATGCTTATCTCTCTCAAGGCTGTATCCCGGGGTTACCTACAGCAGCCGGAGAGGAGTGATCTCTACAACCAGCAAAATTGTTTGATGACACCTCCTGGGGGGAGGGGGGAAACAGGGTCAAAGTTGGAGCGTAAATTACGTAGGGTCAGAGCTGGCTTCACTTGGGATCGTGGGGACACGAATAACTGGATTTCTTTTGAAGCTTGGCTCGAGGCTCATGATTTAATTAGGGCATCCATCGGACAATGTACCTGTGCATTTTGTTTTCCTTGCCTAAATGTAGAACCTTGCTTTCCCACCCCCACTGAATTTCATTTTGTTAGATAGCGCCTAGCGTTCATGTTTATCCAGATCCTTCTGTATCTTAAGCCTATCTTCCGGAGCGGTATTAACACACTTCACGTGATCTTGATTCTATCCCTCTGTTTATGAGTTTATGAGCCGGTTATCTGCTTACCTGCAAATCATCCATGTGATGCAAGCAGTTTTCACCTTCGGCGCTATCCCGGAAGGAAAGCAATTCCACTTCGGATACCTCCCTTTCCGCCATCATCACGACATTCATCTGTTCCCGCGGATGCAACCGTTGGGCTCCGGATTCTTTTCCCAACGACGCCAACCCTTTAGGGCTTCCGGTCACCTGCACGGCTGATACGCCCAGGTAGGTCTCCTTCGGCCTCCATTTGGAGCTGCGGTAGCCAGCCAGATCGGGGACCAGATCCCGGGTGTAATCCGTGCCCCCGTGCCTGGGGTTGATTGTCTCGAGAAGAGAGGGCTTGGCGCCGGAGATCGGCTTCCGGCCGCTGGGTTGCTCCAGGCTCAAGGCAGTGGACAGGAGCTTCTCCTGCCTCGTGGAGAAATACTCGGGGTTCATTTTGTGTTTTTTGGGCGCCGGATAATCCTTCTGGTTCTCGCTGCTGTAATAACTGGAGGGTTCGGACCGAGGTCGTCGCAATTCTGCAAGCAAAGAGAGGACAAATCAGGGAAAAAACCGAGTCTGGGGGGGGAAATCGCACGCTGCCGTATCTCTGCGGGGCGAGCCAAGGACGGTGGTCATTCCCTGAGGACGGGTCAGGGGGTTTCTTCGCTCGGGCTCCTTCGATGGGGAACTGAGTTGGCTGCAACTCGTAAAGTCCACAAAGTCACCAGGAAACGAACAAACGCACACACACACAAAAAGATGTTGAGACTCTTAGAAAGAGTGCAGAGAAGAGCAACAGAGAGGATTAGGCGACTGGAGGCTAAAACATACGAAGAACGGGGGTTTTTTTTTTTTGGTAGACATCCCATTACCAAACTAGGTAACACTATCAGTGCTAGCGTGGATGTCTGAGCAGGTGGACAGAAGAAGGCCTTGGCCAACCTACCCGTGTTCGCATTGGAAATCACCGTGATTTCCTTTTGCTGGTCCTGAGAGGCGAGGAGTTTGCTGGCCCACTGGGACGTCCAGTTGTCGCCGCTGGGCTCTTCCTGCGGAGGGCAGGGGACGCGGGGGGACGGCCGGAGCTGCGCCTGCTCTTCCCGCTGCAGCTGCTCAAGGCACTCGGCCAGCTTCACGTGGCCGCGGGAGCGGGCGATGGTCAGCGGCAGCCTGCCAAGCGAGTCGGGGATGGAGATGGCCCGCCGGTCCCACTTGTAAAGGACCACGGCGGCGTCCGTGTGGCCCAGAGCGCAGGCCCACATCTGGAAGAGAAAAGCTTTCGAGGTCATTGGGGAAGACAGAGGAGATTTCCTGCCGCAGTAGCCTATGTCATCTCAATGGAAGTTCAGCGGTCCGGCCCGTACGATTCCTTCTTTGAACCCCCGGATGGAAAACTGGATCGCTAAAGGGATCTACTTGGATTCTTCACCCAAGTGGGACTCGATCCACAACCCTGCTGCTTTGCACAGGTTGCAGCCACGAATGGCCATGACAGCGACGTAAGATGCACACTGCCATTCCAAGTGGGATTATGTTACCACAACACTAGGGTAGTTCTGTTCAAACTTACATCCTGTTCAAAGTTATGATGGACCCCCCCCCCCCCCAAAAAAAATAGATATTTATGACCCAGATTTAAAATTCGGACAGACGCCTCAAATTACTGCAATTTATAAGACCGGGCCAAACATATAGGTGCCACAACTTACAATGGTCATTAGTTACGACAGAATTTCCAGGTTCCATCACGGTTGTAAATTGAGGACGACCGATATAGGGGTAATCCTCACCTTACGACCAGAATTGAGCCCCAGATTTCTGTGGCTTGGCAAGACGGTTCTTAAATGAGTCTCGCCCCATTTTACGACCTTTCTCGCCACGGCTGCTAAGTGAATCACTGCAGTTGTGAATGACCACGGGAATCCTGAAACTGTTTTAAGTGTAAGTCCTAGGTCACTGCCGTTGTAACCCCTGAATGGTCACTAAGCAAATGATTGTAAGTCAAGGACCGCCTTAGGGCCCTCCCCCTCCTAGCAAGCGATCCCCCCCCCTCCCCGTTTCCCAACCCCAAGCCTCTCCCGGCCCACGCGAGGACATCGCTCCGTACCAGTGGCGTGCAGGAGAAGTGATCGACATTCAGCGGGTCGACTTCCAGCTCCAGATCGATGCTGTCGGCATGTTTGGTGCTGAGGAACGAAGGAGAAGGTAGAGGGTGACAAGATCCTTGGAAAAGCTCCAGGAAAAAGGCGATCTGGTTTCTTTTGGCGCCTGGAGGCTGTGGTGCTCTCTTTCTCTCTCTCTCTTTCTCTCTCTCCCTCTCTCCCTCCTTTCTCTCCAGTTCTTCTTTTCTCTCTCGCTCTCTTTCCTTTCTCCATCTCCCTCTCTCTCTTCCTCTCTTTTCTTTCTCTCTCCCTTTCTCTCCCTCCCCTTCTCTCTCTCTTCTCCCTTTCTCCCTCTCCCTCCCTTCGCTCTCTCCCTTTCTCCATCCCTCTCTTCCTCTCTCTCACCCCTCTTTCTCTCCCTTTCTCCCTCTTTCTTTCTCTCCTTCTTCTCTCCCTATCTCCATCCCCCTCTCTCTTCCTCTCTCTCGCCCCTCCTTCTCTCCTCCTCTTTCTCTCCCTCTCTCTTCTCTCTCCCTTTCTCCTTTCTCTCCCTTTCTCCATCCTCTCTTCCTCTCTCGCCCCTCTTTCTCTCTCTCTCTTTCTCTCCCTCTCTCTCCCTTTCTTCCTCTTCCCCTCCCTCTCTCTCTTCTCTCTCCCTTTCTCCCTCTTTCTCTCCCTCTCTTCTCTCTCCCTTTCTCCGTCCCCCTCTCTCTCGCCTCTCTGTTTCTCTCTCCCTGTCAACTTGCAAAGCTTTCAAGTTGCCACTCCCTTTCTCCCTCTCCCTCTCTCCTTTTCTTCTTTTCCCTCTCTCCCCCCCCTCTCCCCCACCCACACATGTCCTAACGGGAAAGCAGGAAGATGTTCACAATCTTGCTCTGAAATCAGGATGGGCATTGGTGAAGGAAAGGTCCAAAGACCTTCTCCCCTAGAAACTTAGTCTCTGTGGGGAATTATTATTTGCAGACAGTTTCCAATAAAAAGATAAAAAGAATCCCAGCGAACCATCACTTAAATATGAGCCCTCAGTGGCCAGAAAGGCCCACGTGGTCCTTGGTTGCATTAACCGAAAGATAAACGAATGGAAATGGGCAAAATGGCACAGGAGCCAAAGACAGATGCACATTCTATGCTTATCTCTCTCAAGGCTGTATCCCAGGGTTACCTATAGCAGCCGAGGGGAGTGACTTCTATAACCCACGAAATTGCTCTGTTGGTGAATGTGATTGATGACACACCCTGGGGGGGAATGGGAATCAAGGGCATAACTGGAGTGTAAATTATGTAGGGTCAGAGCTGGTTTCACTTGGGAACGTGTGGACATGAAGCTCCTAATAAATAACTGGGTTTCTTTTGAAGCTTGGCTTGAGGCTCATGATTTAATTAGGGCATCCGTTGGAACCCGTGTTGTTGGGATGACAACACTGGAAAGGGAGGATGCCCAGAGATGCAACACAATTGCTCTCCTTGGTGTGAGCGGACCAAAAAATCCACGTCTCCACCTCCCCAAACTCTTACCGCCATTTGAGCAGCGTCTGGATGAGGGTAGCGTAGCCCTGGGCAGCCGCGAGGTGCAAAAGGGTCATTCCCCGGAACGTCTTGGAGTGGATCAGGTGTTTGGATTTGGCCCAGCAAGCTCGGCTCATCATCTTCTCGCACACCACCACAACGCGGCTCTCGAAGCAGGTTCCCAAGGTGGCGGCCTCCGAGATGCACTGCAAGGGAGAGACTGAGGTGAAGAAGGCAAGCCGGAGGGGGCATGCCCGTGTGAAAAGCATGAGTGGGTGGGGAAGGGTCCAGAAAGAAGGATAAGTGTGTTATGGTGATGGTGGTGACATCTGGAGAAGATTTCCCCCCCCCCCCTGCATGTGGACTTTCTGCTGGCATGTTTTCCTGTTAGAAATTCTGTTTATATATAGCACCACAGAGCAAACAAAGAGTACAATCACCATGTGCTTTACTGCTTAACTGCTTAACTGTAATCTGTAACAGAGAACTAAAAGAAGATACAGAGATCCAAATTTGTAAACACTGCCATCTACTGGTTGAATACTACTGTAGTTATTACATAAAAATTCATTCCAACAATGAATTCCAACACTTGGTCTCCTTTCAGAGTGGGAAAATTTTAAAAACATGTCAAAAAATGGGTGTGTTGTTCTGTTGTGTTCTTTTTGCTTTATTATTTATTAAATTTGTTTACTGCTGCAAGGCGACACGGGGCCTCAAAATGAAACCGTAAATACCGTATATATGGCATACAAATGTATAAAAAATGTTTACGCCGTAAGCCGCCCAGGCTCCATCTTTGAAACAAGATGGACGGCGAACAAATTGAATCAATTGAAAAAATAAAATCGCAATGGGAATACAAATTCTCCTCCTCGTTCCTCCTCTTCCTCCTTCTGTGGATTTATATCCACAAACCGATGACTGCAAGGAATATACAGTAAATCCTTCCATCCTCCACCATTCAGTCAGAACTGAAGAAGCTTCCGGGATGAGAAGCGAAACGTCTTCAAGCCATAACAAAAAAAAAAAAAAAAAGTTTGATTGCCTTTTGTTAAAAAAAGGCAATCAAATTCAGCAGAGCTGAATATCACCTCTGCTGTTTTCCTTCCCCGTTGCTTCCGTGTTTCAAATTAAAAATAAATTCTATTTAATCAGGACGGGGAGAATTTTATCTTTTGCCGAACGTTTCGTTCCGTGGCAGCGGGTGCTCGTGACGCGCTAACGGTCCGTTCACACAACCATGCTAAGCTTTTTAATTTTTTTTTTTATATATAATCCTGGTTTGTTTTGAGTATCCAACTTTTTTTACACAGCAGCAAGAGATTTTTAAAAAAATCGGTGCTTCCGTTTAGGTTACTAAGGCCCCCGTTTAATCGCTGTCATTTTTTTTAAAAAAAATTTCAGCTGTCAGGAAATGAGGCTGTCGCTTAATTCCAATCCCTGCTTGAGATTTTATCCTAGCTGGAGATAAAACCGTTCTTGGCACAGAATCCGGTTATTGGAAGGGCTGCACGGCTGCCCAGTTACTTCTGCCCAGCGGATAAAATCTGGCAAGGTGGACATTGTCCGGAGCCCATCGTCATCTGTTGGGGCCCAGGAGATATGCCATCTCTGATGCTGGGTCAGCCCTACTGGGAAGAAGGGCGAAGAAAACCAGTTCCATCAACACTGACAGGGCAAATCACTAGTTTATAAAAGGAGAGCAAACCCCACTCCTTTCTAGCACTGATGATATAACCTAGTTAGGTAATGAAACGTCTGCCCCCCCAAAAAAACAAAAAACAACCAAGCTCAGAGAGTATCAAATCCTCCTCCTCCTCTTCTTTCCTTCTTCCTCCTTTCCTCCCTTCATTCCATCTTCCTTTTCCCTTCTCTTCCTCCTCCTCCAACCCCTCTCCTCTCTTCAAGGGCTGGAAAAGAGAGAGACGGCTGGGCCGAAAGGAGACGGTGCAAAACATCAGCCCTTACCTGTGCTTGGCTCCCTCCGTTGGCGCTGCTGTTGCCCCCACTTGGCTTGTGCTGCTGGATTGTGGTTATCTCCGCCATCCTTCTCTCCATCTGTTCAAGTCGTTCCAGGATCGACATCCTGAACTGGTTATCTGCAACCGCCCCCCAGAGAGGAAAGGGATGGTCAGGGAAGAGAGGCATTGGGGGGGCGGTGGGGAGGGGGCAAACCCCACACCTTGTGCCGCCTTGCTTAGGACAGAGAGTCGGGTCATATGTACCCATTGCCAAAAGGAACAAGCAGTCCTCGATCTATGACCACATTAGTATATGGAGTATATGGAGACGGCACCTATGGCACATGTGCTGGAAGTGGCGCGCAGAACCAGCTCTCCGGGCATGCCAGCCATCACCCATTGCTCTTCCGGTTTCCAGTGCACATGTGCGCCGGCCAGCTGGTCTTCGCACATGGGTGAGCGCTGGAAACCGGAAAAACAGCTCCCTGGTGCACGTGTGTGAACCGGGAAAATGAGCTTCTGGTTTCCGGCAGGTGCATGCATGCCAGCACACATGCGCACCACAAACCGGAAGGCCAGGTGACTGACACGCACACCAGAAACCGGAAGCTCAGCTTCCCGGCGCGCGCATGCTCTTCTGGTTTCCGGCACTCCTGTGCGTGCGCTCCAGGGAGCTGCTCTTCCGATTTTTGGTGCTCCCGCATGTGCGAGCGCTCCCGTTTCGGCACTCGGTGCCAAAAAGTTTTGCCAACATTGGTATAGATAGTTAACAAATTTAGTAATTGCAGTACCACTCTCTAGCCCAGATTTCTTCATCTGGTCCATAAGGATGAGTGTAATTTTTTTATTTTTTTTTAAAAAAAGATAAATTACATCTTCAGCGTTCCCTGGATCTACTAATCTGGTAAGATCGGTCTGATATTATAGGTATTCCTGGCATTCATAGCAACTTTTAAACGCCGTAGCATTTTTTTCTTAATATTTACTGTCGTGCTTGCTTCACAATCTGTTCTAATGTCTCGGCCTAGGTGGGTAATCCTCGACTTACTTAGTGACCGTTTGAAATTACAACGGCACTGAAAAAACTGGTTTTTCACACTTACGACCATTGCAGCTTTCCCACAGTCACGCCATCAAAATTCAGAGGCTTGGCAACTGACTCGTATGTATGACGGTCGCAGCGTCCTGGGGGGGGGGGTCACACAATCCCCTTTTGCGACCTTCCGACAAACCGAGTCAATGGGGAAGCCGGATGCACTTAACGACCCCATATTCACTTAACGGCGGCAACGATTCGCTTCACGACCGCCGTAAAATGGGGACAAAACTCAGTTAACCGCTGTTGCCTTGCTTTGCAACGGAAATTCTGCACTCCACCGTGGCCGTAAGCCGAGGACCATTCTGTACTAATAACTCAACCGGTACTTTGTCTCTACCAGGATGTCTCTCCTTTTCACTGCCCAGTCTTAATGTCTCCCTTTACAGACACTTCAATATATATCATTTATTTGTTTGTTTATCTGTTTGTTTGTTTATTAAATTTGTATGTACCCCACCCCCCGACTTCCCTCTACTCTGGGTAGCTACAAACTGTACATTGTGTAAATCAGAGGGTTCCCAAACAGTTTTGAAAACTCCAAGTCAGGTTACAAATGTTCTGGTTTTAAGTGGGTGGGTGGGTGGGTGGGGTAGGTGTGGGTGAGAGTGAGAGAGAGAGAGAGAGACCCTCCCCTACAATAACATCTACGGGGGAGCTCCGAGTTTTGAACATTTCCCTTGCCTTCTTGGAAAGCCTCCAGCGCAACTCTGCTTCTGTTTGGGGAGGGGGCGGGTCGTGCGCCTAGCAAGCCCACACCCCCCCACCCCAAATGCAGCGGGAGGGGTGGGGGTGGGAAAGAGAGGGCTGTTGGAAGAGCTCCCCCACCCTCCCCGGTTGCTCTCTTTCGCAGGCGGCTTCGGATATTCCCACGGTCGGGATATTCCCACGGTCGGGAGGTCCCAGAACTCCACCTAAAAGGGGGAAGGGGATCCCTCGCCCTCAGATACGGGGGGAGGGGGCGGGAGGAGCAATAGGGACGACCTGTTCCCCACCCCTCACCCCCAAACTTCTCTGCTGGACCCCCTCCCCTCCCCGTCGCCCCAACCCTACCCAGCGGCCCAGGGAGGGTCCCCAAATCCGGACTGCCCGAGAGGGGCCACGACCCCCCAGCCCCCTCCCACGGCTGTGTGTGTGTGTGTGTGTGTGTGTGTGTGTGTGTCCCCCCTCCCCACGAGCGCGGGGGGCTTACCGTGGGGCCGGGCTGAGCAGAGGCGAGGCGGCCATGCCCTTCTCTTCGCCCCACCGAGGGGGTCTCCGTCCCTGGACCCCCCCCCCTCCACGCCCGCTTCCCCCGCAGGCAGCCCGAGCGGGCGAGCCAAGCAAGCAGCGCAAGCTCTCCGGCAGCCGCAGCCCGAGCCGAGCCGAGCCGAGCCGGCAGCCCCGCCTGGGCGCGGACCGGCCAATCCGCGGCGTGGAAAGTGACATCAGCCGGCTCCGGAGTAGGGGGAGCGCCCGGCCAGGACCCGCCATCGCGCCCGGCCGGCCTCCGCGGGAGCCCAGCGAACAGCCCCGCCGAGGCTCCGCAGCGCTCCCGCCTGCCCGCAATGCAGCCCCGACGGGCTCCTCCTCCGCAGGGAACCGGCCGGGGAAGGAGCGCGCTTGGAGGGGCAGAGCCGGCAGCCGCCCGGCCCGGAGAGGATCGGAGGCAGAAGCGCTGCGACCTCCCTCCCTCTTCTTTGTCCTCCTCTCCTTCTCTCCCTCCTTCTTCCCTTCCGGCTCCTCCCCTCCCTCTCCTCCTTTTTCTCCTTCTCCTCTGCCTTCTCTCCTTCCCCTCCTTCTCCTCTTCCTCCTGTCCGTCTCCTCCTTTTTCTCCTTCTCCTCTGCCTCCCCTCCTTCCCCTCCTTTTTCTCCTTCTCCTCTGCCTTCTCTCCTTCCCCTCCTTTTTCTCCTTCTCCTCTTCCTCCTCTCCCTCTCCTCCTTTTTCTCCTTCTCCACTGCCTCCCCTCCCTCCCCTCCTTCTCCTCTTCCTCCTGTCCGTCTCCTCCGTCTCCTCCTTTTTCTCCTTCTCCTCTGCCTCCCCTCCTTCCCCTCCTTTTTCTCCTCTGCGTCCTCTCCCTTTCCTCCTTTTTCTCCTCTTCCTCCTCTCCCTCTCCTCCTTTTTCTCCTTCTCCACTGCCTCTTCTCCCTCCCTCCTCTTTTTTCACTTCCTCTTCTTCTCTTCCCCCTCTCCTCCCTTCTCCTCTCCCTCTTTTTCTCCTCCTCTCCTCCTCCTCCTATCCCTCTTCTCCCTTTTCTCCTTCTCCTTTGCCTCCTCTCCTTCTCCTTTTCTCTCCTCCTCTGCCTCCCCTCCCTCTCATTTTTCACTTCCTCTTCTTCTCTTCCCCCTCTCCTCCTTTTTCTCCCTCCTTTCTTTTTTCTCTCCTCTTCCTCCTCTTCCTCTCCTCTTTTTCTCCTTCTCTTCCCTTTTTCTCCTCCTCTTCTCTTCCTCCTCTTCCTCCCCTTTTCCTCTTCTTCTCCTTCTCTTCCTGTTCTCTTTTCCTCCCTCCTTCTCCTTCTCCCCCCACCAGGCTGAGGCTGCTGCCCTCCCTCCTGCCCCATCCGGAGGGAGCCCGGCGGCCCCATCTTCTCCCTCCCACCCACGTGCAACCCTACGTGGACAAACCCCAGGTAGGAAGCCCACCAACAGTGGAGTCCCAGAGCCCCTCCGTCCCAGGCCCCCTGCCAATTTCTGACTGGCCTACCTGGCAGGGCTGCTGTGAGAATGCAAAGGGAAGAGAAGTCGTAACTGTAGCTAATCTTCAACTTTCGACCACAACCGAGCCCAACATTTCCGCTGCTAAGCAAGGCAGTCGTTAAGTGAGTTTTTGCCCCCTTTTGGCCAAAGTCGTTAAGTGAACCACTACAGCCGTTAAACAAATCTGGCTTTGCTCGCTTGGGAGCTGGCTGGGAAAAGTCACCAATGGTGATCCCAGGAAGGCTCAACTGTCATAAGTCCATGCCAGTTGCCAAGCCTCCGAAGGCTGATCATGTGACCGTGGGAACCAGTTACGTCACTTTTCCCCAGTAACTTCAAACCGGTCACAAAACGAATGGTTGCAAGTCAAGGAACCGTCTGTACAATAATTCTTCCATCACACACTTTTGGTTGAGTGACAGATTGTCTAGTGCAGGAGTCAGCAACCACCATCTTAGTTGTCTCTCTTAAAAGTTGTCCCCCCATCTTAAAATTGTCCCCCATCTTAAAATTGTCCCCCATCTTAAAATTGTCCCCCAATCTTAAAATTGTCCCCCAATCTTAAAGTTGTCCACCTATCTTAAAGTTGTCCACCTATCTTAAAATTGTTCCCCCATCTTAAAAGTTGTCCATCTTAAAATTGTCCCCCATCTTAAAATTGTCCCCCAATCTTAAAGTTGTCCACCTATCTTAAAATTGTTCCCCCATCTTAAAAGTTGTCCATCTTAAAATTGTCCCCCATCTTAAAATTGTCCCCCAATCTTAAAGTTGTCCACCTATCTTAAAGTTGTCCACCTATCTTAAAATTCTCCCCCCATCTTAAAAGTTGTCCATCTTAAAGTTGTCCCCCAATCTTAAAATTGTTCCCCCATCTTAAAATTCTCCCCCCATCTTAAAAGTTGCCCATCTTAAAGTTGTCCCCCAATCTTAAAGTTGTCCCCCAATCTTAAAGTTGTCCACCTATCTTAAAGTTGTCCACCTATCTTAAAGTTGCCTCTTAAAAGTTGTCCATCTTAAAGTTGTCCACCTATCTTAAAAGTTGTCCATCTTAAAGTTGTCCCCCAATCTTAAAATTGTTCCCCCATCTTAAAATTCTCCCCCCATCTTAAAAGTTGCCCATCTTAAAGTTGTCCCCCAATCTTAAAGTTGTCCACCTATCTTAAAGTTGTCTCTTAAAAGTTGTCCATCTTAAAGTTGTCCCCCCATCTTAAAATTGTCCCCCATCTTAAAATTGTCCCCCAATCTTAAAGTTGTCCACCTATCTTAAAGTTGTCCACCTATCTTAAAATTGTTCCCCCATCTTAAAATTCTCCCCCCATCTTAAAAGTTGCCCATCTTAAAGTTGTCCCCCAATCTTAAAGTTGTCCCCCAATCTTAAAGTTGTCCACCTATCTTAAAGTTGTCCACCTATCTTAAAGTTGCCTCTTAAAAGTTGTCCATCTTAAAGTTGTCCACCCATCTTAACGTTAAGAAAAATTCTGATCTAGGCAGGTGTGGGTACATAATGCCAGCGTGGTACCCACTTCCTAAGCTCCGCCCCCATTCCTTAAGCCCTGCCCACTCCCCCACTTCCCCCCCCCCCAAATCCTCTCTGTGTCTTGCATTCCTCACCATCCAGCGACAGCCAGTCGTGTTGAGAAGAAGGAAGGGTCGGTAATGCCCGGGCCTTATATTCGAAAACCACCGAATTGGAAATGATCTGGTTGTTGAAAGCTACCTGTAGCGTGACCAGGCCGGTGTCGTGAGCTGAAACGACAACAGGGATGTGAGTTTCACCCACAACTTCCAGAAGAAACTCGGGATGAATTGTTCTCACTGTCCAGGAAGTTTCTCCTTAGTTCTAAGTTGCTTCTCTCCTTGATGAGTCTCCATCCGTTGCTTCCTGTCCTGCCTTCTGGTCCTTTGGATAATAAATTGACCCCCCCCCTCTTCTTTGGGGCAGCCCCTCCAATATTGAAACACTGCCATCATGTCACCCCTAGTCCTTCTTTCTAATAAAGGAAAAGGAAAAGGTTCCCCTCGCACCTATGTGCTAGTCGTTCCCGACTCTAGGGGGCGCTGCTCATCTCCCTTTTGAAGCCGAAGAGCCAGCGCTGTCCGAAGACGTCTCCGTGGTCATGTGGCCGGCATGACTCAACGCCAAAGGCGCACGGAACGCTGTTACCTTCCCACCAAAGGGGGTCCCTATTTTTCTACTTGCATTTTTTTTTTAACGTGCTTTCAAACTGCTAGGTTGGCAGAAGCCGGGACAAGAAACGGGAGCTCACCTTGTTACGTGGCACTGGGGATTCGAACCGCTGAACGTCTTCATGTCACTTCCCCCTTGAGCCCGCAGCCCCTACCTTGTCAGAAACCCTCACCTGGGCAGTAGCAGCGTAGCACCCCTGGCTGGATCAGCGAAGCCGGCACGGAGATTTGATCAAAAAGGCAGCTGTAGTTATTGCTGGCTTCTTGCCAGGATCCGGTGATCAGGACTTTCACGCCGCCCTGCGGAGGGAGTAAAAGAGAGGGAGGGGGGGGGAATCAGTGGCTGGCCGGATCTCCTCTCCACGTCCTGCCCTGCAAAGTCCTCTGTACTGACCTGCCCGGAGGAATAACTTTATAATAATAACAGTCATAGTGTTTGAAGGGACCTTGGAGATCATCTAGTCCAACCCCCTGCTCACAGAGGAGACCTGTACTAGGGATTCGAACCACCGAACTGCCGACACTGATCAAGTTCAGTGTCTTAGCCACCTTTTGGGGGGAGGTTGTGCTTCCTTGGGCCGGGGCCGCAGTTAGTAAGCCTCTGAGCTTTACAAGAGGGCAGGAGTTGGAGAAAAAGGGTTCTTTGTTATCCCAGATAAGTCTTTTTTTCAGCTTGGCAACTTTTAGAGGAGCGGACTACAGCTCCCAGAATTCTTCATCCGGCAAATGTGAACTACAACTCCCCAAATTCTAAAATCAGGATAAGAAGATCACATCTCCCAGAAGTCCTCAGTCGAATTGTGAGGACTTCAACTCCCAAAATTCCCCAGTCAGGACATGAGGACTCCATTTCCCAGAATTCCTCACTCAGAATGTCGTACACACGCCTTAAAGTTACCGAGATTAACTTGTCCCGTAGAAAGGCAGGAATTTATTGCACTACGTCTCCCAGCATCCTTCACCAGGAGCCTGTTAGCTGAGGCTGCTGGGATATGCACCTCTTTTCCGCTACCCCCCCACCCCCCCGCTGGCATGGCCGGTTGGGGAATGGATTAAAAATTATGGTGGGTTTTAAAACAATCTGACCCGTTCCTGACCTCCCTGGCTGACTCGGTTTTGGGGCGTGTGCCGGCAACCATGTCAGAAATGACGACGGTGTGTGTTGAATCCAAACCAGGGGTAGTATTCACTTACTTTCCCTACAGGATTCGCAAATGTGTGCGCGAGCACGACCATGCTCGCACACGCCATCTCCGCACATGCGCAAGGCCTTCTGTGCATGCGCAGAGCCACGAAAATGTGGAAAAATGGGACATGACGTCCGCGCAGGTAGGCAGGGCATCCTGCAGTCGCCCCTACCGATTCGCCCAAACCGGATAGAATCGGCTGAATTACCACCACTGATCCAAACCCTGCCCCACCACCCTACCCACGACCCCCGGCTCTATCAGGTTCGTGCAAAAGAGACCCTCGAGCTGACCTCAGGGTACGACCACTCGGGAGAGTAATCGGTCACCATGAAGAGACGGCCACTCTGCTGGAGCATGCCCAGGGTGCCTTGGGCTGCCACGGCCGCTGCCGAAACCACCTCGGTGACGTGCATGTAGGTCATCGGGCTGGCCCCATTCTCCGCGTTACTGAGGTTCAAGTTGGCTTGCTGAGGGCTGCAACAGGGAATGCACATCTCGGCCTGGCTGTAGGCTGCGCGGGTGCTCTCCTCAGCCTGGGACAACCCGGCGTTCTCCCCAGAGACCAGCTGGTGCCCGTACAAGGCGTTGTTTCCCCCTTCCACCGAAATGAAATCGTTGATCAAATCCGAAAACTGGTTGCTGAAGGAGATATCAAAGTGATCCAAGCTGAGCTCCATGTTGGACGAGTTGTTCAAGCTAGGGTGGGCCACGGGGTAGAGACCCTGCACCATGTTCCCCTGGAGGATGGGGAGGTTCCCTCCGTTCCTCAAGCTGTTGTTGGCCTCGGGCGGCATGTAGTGTTCCGCCCCGCAGGATTGGAGCTCCCCTGATTTGAGCAGATTCTCGTTCCCTTCCGCCTGCGGCGAGGTCTCCATCGGGACCTCCCCTTCAGTCGCGATGGACGGGAAGTTGGCCTGAAACTGCATGAGTTGCAGCGAAGAGGTGGCCTCGATCCGGGCTTCCACCGTGCCGTTGCAGTTGGAGGTGTTCTGGGAGGAGGCCTCCGTCTTGACGTTGGGGAGGGCCAGAGGAGTGACGAAAGAGCTGCCCGTGTCGTTCAGGCTGCTGTGGGCATTTTGCTCCAGGGGGATCGCTTTGCTGCTATCTTGCAGGAAGAAGCTAGGGGAAGGGGTTTGGTGGACATGTGGACTCTGTACCGCTTGGTTAAACCCTGACGCGTAATCCTTGTTGGAGTCGATCGCGCTAAAATCCATTTGTTCCAGAGTGGTGCTAGGGCTGAGTCCTCCGCCCGAGGGAAGGAGACTGGACGCCGTGTTCAAGGTAAGCGAGTTGGATGAGGAAGAAGACGAGAAAGCTTCTTTGGAAATCTGCTGCTCGAAGGACGTGTCTTCTATCTTGATCTCCTTGGTGAGGGCCGTGTTGAAGTTGAACCCTCGGTCTGAGGTGGGCGATTGTCGGATGTTGGTGTTGAGACCTTCTCCTTTGGGTCCTCCTCCTCCGTACGTCTGTCCTTGTTTGGGGTTGTTAAGGAAGCAATCCGGGTCAAAATTCATGGTGGTTTCCGGAATCTTCCGGTTGGTGTCGAGAGTGGTGGACAGCACAAGTTCTTCGGAGACGCTGGCGGGCAACATGGAGAGGCCGTCGGAGCTACTGGCGGTAGGGAAGGCGAACTTGTGGCCGTCGGAACTGACCGCCAGCACCAGCCCTTGGGTGGTCGCGTCGGAGGAGAGGAGGTGTTGATTTGGGCCAGCGGTGGGGGACATTGTGTAGACGGCCTCGCTGCTAATATCGGACATGAAAACGGTGGCGTTTTGAGACAGGTTCCCTATCACCGAAGCAACCGCCATGCTGGAGACGCCAGTGACCGCTGGACTGTCTGCTACATCCGGGTCGCTATTTAATCCGCTGCTGATGGAGACGGGAGAATTTTGGGTCGTGTCCGGTACTTCCACTTGGTTCGTAGAGGAGACTTCGGTGCTGTTCTGATGCAGCAGGACGGGTTTGGCCACTTTGCCGTTCCTTTTCTCCCGGTTGCAGGATTTGCTGTGGCTGTGTTCGTTCTTGCCTTCCGAGACGTCATTGTTCTGCACCTCCGAGTGAGCGCTGTAGCCCCCCGACCGCGGCTCGACCTTGGGGGAGATGATGCGGTGTTTGGCACTGTTGCACTTGTGATGCACGCTGCTCCCGGCCCCTGCACCAAGAAGGAAAACAAAGTGAGATGTGAACCAGCAGGCTCCATTAAGATAATCCTCGACTTATAACCGTTAGTGACTGTTACAGCAGCACTGAAAAAAAGTGACTTAGGACCGCTTTTCACATTTACAACCATTGTACAATCTGCAAATGGCTCATATTTATGACAGCTACAGTGTCCCTTCTGACCAGCGAAGTCAATGAGGGAAGACAGAATTGCGTAACAACTGTGTGACTAACTTAATATCTGCAGGGATTCACTTAACAACGGTGGCAAGTAAGGCAAGTAAAACGGGGCAGAACTCACTTCCTAAATGTCTCACTTAGGAACAGAAATTTGACCCTGGGACCCTGCAACCGTCGTAAATACGGGACAGTTGCCAAGTGACAGAATTTGGATCACCGTGGCCACGGGGACGCTGCAACCGTCATAAGTGTGTGACAACCTGAGTCACTTTTTACAGCGCCGTTGTAACTTCAAACGGTCACTAAACGAATGGTTGTAAGCCAAGGACCACCTGCAATTTGAACGCGGTGAACTCAGTTAATGGAATGCTTGGTTTTTTGGGAAGGGAAGTCTCCGACTGGCCCGGCCAGCTTCTGCTGCTCACCGAGGTTGCCGGTGCAGAGGCAGTTGTGCGTCCGTGGTTGCGGCTTCGTTTGGTGGCTGTCCAGGATCTGTTGCACCAGCTGCTCCACCGAAAAGCCGGAGCTGTTGTTCCCATTGCTGCACGTCCATTTGATGCCGTGAACTGTGGACAGAACATCAGAACAGCCTGTGAGAAGAGGACGCCTGGAGCCCCATCTAAAACCTTGGTGCACAAGATCTCCAGAAGGTCTGGAGCCCCACAACACCAATCAAGCTTGGTACTACAGCCAGCCAGGAGAGGTTTCAGACCTTGCTATATCCGTTTAATGCAATGTTTCTCAACCTTGGCAAGAAATGTGGACTCCAACTCCACAACATTCCCTGGTGATAACACACTCCTTTTGATATGTATCCCCATTGCATGCCTGCTTATTCTCTTACAATCCCTTCCGCTGCAATCCCACCATTCTAGATAACACACTATTCAACAGCCTTTATGAAAGGATTCCTTGCTTCTTATAACATCGATTGTGACTGTATGGCACCGTATTATGGTGATTTTTTTAAAAAATGTGGTTAATCCTAACCTTAAGGCGGGACTAGAACTCCCTGTCTCCTGGTGATTGGACCAAAGTCACCCTGTTGGCTTTCATGCCTAAAGCAGGACTAGAACTCCCCGTCTCCTGGTGATTGCCCCAAATTCACCCAGTGTGCTTTCATGCCTAAGGTGGGACTAGAACTCCCTGTCTCCTGGTGATTGGCCCAAATTCACCCAGTGTGCTTTCATGCCTAAGGCGGGACTAGAACTCCCCGTCTCCTGGTAATTGGCCCAAATTCACCCAGTGTGCTTTCATGCCTAAGGCGGGACTAGAACTCCCCGTCTCCTGGTGATTGGCCCAAATTCACCCAGTGTGCTTTCATGCCTAAGGCGGGACTAGAACTCCCCGTCTCCTGGTGATTGGTGCAAATTCACCCAGTGTGCTTTCATGCCTAAGGCGGGACTAGAACTCCCCATCTCCTGGTGATTGGTGCAAATTCACCCAGTGTGCTTTCATGCCTAAGGCGGGACTAGAACTCCCCATCTCCTGGTGATTGGTGCAAATTGACCTATTGACCTTTCATGCCTAAAGCGGGACTAGAACCCCCAGTCTCCTGGTGATTGGTGCAAATTCACCCAGTGTGCTTTCATGCCTAAGGCGGGACTAGAACTCCCCGTCTCCTGGTGATTGGCCCAAATTCACCCAGTGTGCTTTCATGCCTAAAGCAGGACTAGAACTCCCCGTCTCCTGGTAATTGGCCCAAATTCACCCAGTGTGCTTTCATGCCTAAGGCGGGACTAGAACTCCCCGTCTCCTGGTGATTGGCCCAAATTCACCCAGTGTGCTTTCATGCCTAAGGCGGGACTAGAACTCCCCGTCTCCTGGTGATTGGTGCAAATTCACCCAGTGTGCTTTCATGCCTAAGGCGGGACTAGAACTCCCCATCTCCTGGTGATTGGTGCAAATTCACCCAGTGTGCTTTCATGCCTAAGGCGGGACTAGAACTCCCCATCTCCTGGTGATTGGTGCAAATTGACCTATTGACCTTTCATGCCTAAAGCGGGACTAGAACCCCCAGTCTCCTGGTGATTGGTGCAAATTCACCCAGTGTGCTTTCATGCCTAAGGCGGGACTAGAACTCCCCGTCTCCTGGTGATTGGCCCAAATTCACCCAGTGTGCTTTCATGCCTAAGGCGGGACTAGAACTCCCCGTCTCCTGGTGATTGGCCCAAGGTCACCTCCAAGCCACCTTTCATGGCTAAGAAAGAGCTACTACACCTTTGCAGCCTCTCAAAACCAGAAGCGAAAATGTGGATCGACTCACTTCTCCCTCGTGCCGACAGACAGAACGGAGGCTGACGGACAGACAGACTCTTCCTCTCTCTCTCTCTCTCTCTCTCTCCACCCCCTCCCCTTTCATCCCCTATAGGAAGAAAAACCTATAGAAAAGACAATGTCCTCGCTTGCCACACGATGGTGCTAACTGATTGGAGGAAAAGCAGCGGGAGGAAGGAGAGAAGGACCGCTCTCCTCCGAAGTCGTTTTGCCTCCGTTCCATATTCTATCGTCACACCAGGATGATGGGCTCCAGAACTCCCTTGGAGGGTTAGGGGGGTCCCTGCTTTGAGTGATTCAGAAAAGAAAGAAAGGAAAAAAACCACGAGAACTCGGCTGTTTTGGCAGAGGAGGAAGGCTTCACGAGTCTCGAAGCACCATTTTTGGATGGAATATACACAGAATGGGAAGGGACCTTGGAGGTCTTCTAGTCCACCCCTCCACTCAGGTTTATAAGTTGATAACATTTCAGACAAATGGCTGTCCGGTCACTTCTTGAAAACCTCCAGCGTTGGAGCATCCACGACCTCTGGAGGCAAGGAGTTCCACTGGCTAATTGTCCCTGTCGATAAATTCTTATTCTGTATTCTGAGTGGGGAATCTCCGAATACGGAATGGAAGAGTTGGGAAGGGACCTTGGGAGGTCATCTAGTCCAGCCCCCTGCTCAAGCAGGTGACCGTATACCATTCAGGACAAATCCCTGCCCAGTCTCTTTTTAAAGACACCCCCCCCCCACCCCCACCCCAGCGATGGAGCACCTGGAGGCAGGCCGTTCCGCTGAATAATGGTTCTAACTTGGAAAGAGAGTTTCTTTATTAAGAAAAAAATAGGAAATTAGAACTACAAAAGGGTTGTCTCCAGACCTTGTGGGTGCTGCATTAGAGGAGGAGGAGGAGAGGGAGAAGAGGGGGAATGAGGAGGAGGAGGTACAGAAGAAGAAGGAGGAGAATGAGGAGGAGGAGGAAGAGGAAGAGGAAGAGGAGGAAGGAGAAGGAAAAGAGGGAGAAGAGAGGAGGAGGTGGAGAAGAAGAAGGAGGAGGAGAATGAGGAGGAGGAGGGAAAGATGGAGGAGGAGGGAGGAGGGGGAGAAGAAGAAGGAGGAGGAGAAGAGGGAGGAGGAGGAGGAGAATGAGGAGGGAGAAGAAGAAGGAGGAGGAAAAGAGGGAGAAGAGAGGAGGAGGTGGAGAAGAAGAAGGAGGAGGAGAAGAGGGAGGAGGAGGAGAGGGAGGAGGAGGAGAAGAATGAAGAGGAGGAGGGAAAGATGGAGGAGGAAGAGGAGGGAGGAGGAGGAGGAGGAAAAGAGGGAGAAGAGAGGAGGAGGTGGAGAAGAAGAAAGAGAAGGAGGAGAGGGAGGAGGAGGAGAATGAGGAGGAGGAGGGAAAGATGGAGGAGGAGGAGGAGGGAGGAGGAAGAGGAGGAGAAGAGGAAGAAGAGAGGAGGAGGTGGAGAAGAAGAAGGAGAAGGAAGAGAGGGAGGAGGAAGAGGAGGAGAAGAGGGAGAAGAGAGGAGGAGGTGGAGAAGAAGAAGGAGGAGGAGAAGAGGGAGGAGGAGGAAAATTATGGGGTCCTTGATGCTTTCTGATCTTGGTGGTTTTCTTGCAGACGTCTCCTGACCCAACTAGGGAACATTATCAGTGTTAGAAGGAAGGAGGGCTTGCAGGGAGGAGGAGGAGGAGGATTTGTGGGGTCCTTGTGCTCTCTGAGCTTGGTGGTTTTCTTGAAGACGTCTCATGACCCAGCTAGGTGACGTCCTCAGTGCTGTAGTCAAAGTACATTCATCAATAACATTATTGCCCTGATGATGTTCCCTGGTTGGGTCGTGAAACATTTGCAAGAAAAGGACGCAGGTCAGAGAGCACCAAGGACCCCTCAGTCCTTTTCCTCCTCCTCCTCCTCCTCCTCCTCCTCCTCCTCCCTGCAAACCCCACTCCCTTCCAACAAGGATGATCATTTGTAACCCATAAATGGGAAAACCTCTCCTCATTTTGGGGCTGAGCCAAGAGCTTTTGGCAAATCCCCCCCCCCTTTTTTTTTTGCAAGATGTGTTTTTTGAAGAGAGACGTGAGCTGCGGTTTTGAGACGAGGAGCTGAGGAGGAAGTTTGGGGGGGGGGAGAGAAACCCCCCACCCCACTGAAGCTTGTGGTAGAAGAACGAGGGGCCTCTTGACAAGCCATCATAAGGTGGGAAAATGAAGGGATAATCCAGATTTTTAGAACTTTCTGCTTCTGGAAATTCAGAATGGCAACTCGGGTCTACTCCGCAGCCTTGATTTGGGGGTGGGGGTGGGTGGGGAAGCCCCCTGCTTGGCCCTACAGGCGCTGGCCAGCCTCCCACGCTGTGGATGCCTGGTTTCTGCTTACTCAGCGGCCCTGTCATCTCACTGATCGGATGGGACGGGTGAAGCCTTCACGGCTCCCGCAGGTCCCTTGACAGATGCCTCCAAGGACATTTGCAGATCAGCAAGCAGAGGGAGGGAGGGAGGAAAGAAGAAAGAAGAAGAGGTGGTAGAAGGAGGGAGGAGAGAAAGGAAAGCAGGGGGAGGGAGGAAGAGAGGAAGGAAAGAAGGGAAGGAGACAGGGAGGAAGGAAGGAAAAAAGGGAAGGAGGGAGAAAGGAAGGAAGGAAAGAAGGAGAAGAGGTGGGAGAAGGAGGGAGGAGAGAAAGGAAAGCAGGGGGAGGGAGGAAGAGAGGAAGGAAAGAAGGGAAGGAGACAGGGAGGAAGGAAGGAAAAAAGGGAAGGAGGGAGAAAGGAAGGAAGGAAAGAAGGAGAAGAGGTGGGGGAAGGAAGGAGGGGAGAAAGGAAAGCAGGGGGAGGGAGGAAGAGAGGAAGGAAAGAAGGGAGGGAGGGAGGGAGGGAGGAAGGAAGGAAAGAAGGGAAGGAGGGAGAAAGGAAGGAAGGAAAGAAGAAAGGAGAAGAGGTGGGGAAAGGAGGGAGGGGAGAAAGGAAAGAAGGGAGTGAGGGAGGAAGGAAGGAAAGAAGGGAAGGAGGGAGAAAGGAAGGAAGGAAAGAAGAAAGGAGAAAAGGTGGGGGAAGGAAGGAGGGAGGGGAGAAAGGAACAGGAAAGCAAGGAGGGAGGAAGGAAAGCAGGGAGGGAGGGAGGGGAGAAAGGAAAGAAGGGAAGGGACTCGTATTTATGACGGTCGCAGTGTCCCGGGGTCACGTGATCCTCCTTGTGTGACCTTCTGAACAGCAGAGTCAAGGAGGGAAGCCGGATTCACTTAACAACCAGGTTATGAGCTTATGAACTCCTGTGATTCACTTAACGACCAAGGCAAGAAAAGGTCGAACCATGGGACAAAGCTCACTTCCCAAATGTTCTCGCTTAGCAAACTAAATTTGGGGCATCGTTTGTTGGTCGTAAGTCGAGGACTCCCTCTAACCTCTCCAGCAATCCATCTATCGAAATAAAAATAAGCAAATAACCTCAAGGTTGTGTATGCATATACACATACCTACATAAAAAAATGAATAAAAACGAAGGAATAAAAATAGACCTATGTGAATAAAAATAAAGACATATAAATGAAAATAAAAACAAAGGAATAAAAAGTCGTCCCTTGTACTCTCTCTCTCTCCCTCCCCCTCCCCCCCTCCCCCCAAATTTCTCCCTCTCAGGTCAAAGCCAGAATCTCAGAGCCCAAAAGAAAAAAAGAGAGAGAGAGAGAGAGAGAAAGAAAGGGAATGAAAGAGAGGGAATGAAAGAATGAGAGAGAGAGAGAATAAGAGAGAGAGAGAGAATGAAAGAATGAGTGAGCAAGAGAAAGAGAAAATGAGAGAGAGAAAATGAGAGAGAATGAAAGAGAGCGAGAATGAAAGAGAGCGAGAAAGAATGAGAATGAGAGAGAGAATGAGAGAGAGAGAATAAGAGAGAGAATGAAAGAATTAGAGAATGAAAGAATGAGAGAGAAAGAGAGAATGAAGGAATGAGAGAGAAAGAGAGAATGAAGGAATGAGAGAGAGAGAGAATAAGAGAAAGAATGAGAGAGAGAATGAAAGAAAGAGAGAGAGGGAATGAGAATAAAAGAGAATGAGAGAAAGAGAGAGAGAGAGAGAATGAGAATGAATGAGAGAGAGAGAATAAGAGACAGAATGAGAATGAGAGAGAGAATGGAAGAATGAGAAAGAGAGAGAGAATGAAAGAGAATGAAAGAATGAGTGAGTGAGAGAAAGAGAATGAAAGAATGAGAGAGAGAGAGAGAATAAGAGAGAGAGAGAGAATAAGAGAGAGAGAATGAAAGAATGAGAGAGAGAATGAGAGACAGAGAGAGAGAGGGTCTCTCCTGGGGTGTGCGAGACGCCCGAGCGTGCAAATGCAGAATAATCGGGCAGAACTCCCCCCCCACCCCCTCCCCAATCGCCTCCGTCACAAAGCATAAAAGAGATTTACGGCCATTTATGGGTCTCCTTTCCTTTTTCTTTTTTTCCCCTTCCTGACGCACTGCAGATTCTCCAAATCCGGTTACCTTCCCGAGCAGCAGCAAAAGCTGAGACTTGGACAGATGTCAAGCCTCGTCTCCAAAAGTCCCACCGACATTCCCACCCGTCTCTCTGCGTGTCTGTGGGTGTCAAAGGGTGGGTGGATTTTTTTGCAGGTTTGCCCTTCGGTTCAGGGTTAGGGCACCCACTTTGGTGGGGGGCTTCAAGCTGCTTGCAAAAAAAAAATTAATAAATAAAATAAAATAAAATAAAATCCAGGAATTGGATGTCTTGGAGGGCGAATGGGTCTCAGCCGGTGTGGGGAATCGGAATGGAGTTGGAAGGGACTTTGGAGGTCTTCTAGTCCAACCCTCTACTCAAGCAGGAGACCCTAGGCCATTTCAATCAATCAATCATTCAATCAATCAATCAATCAATCAATCAATCAATCAGAATAGAGCTGGGAGGGGCCTTGGAGGTCTTCTAGTCCAACCCCCTGCTCAAACAGGAGACTCTGGCCTATACTATTTAAGACAGATGGTTGTCCAATCCCTTCTTAAAAACCTCCAGTGTTGAAGCATCTACAACGTCTAGTGGCAAGCAGTTCCACCGATTAATTGTCCTCACTGATAGGAAGTTTCTCCTTAATTCCAGGTTGCTTCTCTCCTTGATGAGTTTCCATCCGTTGCTTCTTGTCCTGCCTTCAGGAGCTTTGGAGAATAGGTGGACCCCCTCTTCTTTGGGGCAGCTCCTCAAGTACTGGTAGATGCTACCATGTCACCCCTAGTCCTTCTCTTTTTGTGAGAAGGAAAGGTCAGGGGAGGTGGGGAGGTCTACCACTCCTTGTAGCCAAGAAGCAACTAGGAAAAAGAGTCAGAAGAACTCAAAGGAAGGTCAACCAAAGAATTAAATTTGGTCAAAGCGAATTGTAAGACCCCAAGGAAGTTCTCAGTGGCACCAAACCGACGGAGAAGATAGAGAACAACTTGGGAGGCAGAAGGATGTAGCAAGCACCAAGAAACCTAAACTGGATCTTGGAAGTCATCTAAGCTAACATTTCATTCCAGACGGAGAAGCTATCCAGAGGTCCACGGGACTCTTGGATACCTCAAGGGTGTGAAGGAGCTGTGATGAAGTACCTCGCCTCCAAGTGAAGCTTGGTGATGTTGGAGTAGGACAACGTTGGCTCAAAGCATGCAGTGATGTCCTTCGTTGGGCACCTCTGACCCATGCTTGAGATGGACCCAGAAGATGCTACCACCTCAAAGCAACCCAATGTGAGGTTTTTGAAAGATGACGTCAAGGGAGGCCCCCCCCATGTTGTCACGATGCTTGGAACCACCCTGCTGGCATGTGAATGGATGACCAACACCCTATGTGGTCAAACAGTGCTGCTCGTTGTCCAGCTGTGTGTTACAATCACACACAACTTTGTTGTTCAGAAGGAAAAACATCTGTTTCTTGGATCCATCCCACCTCAGGGTTCAGCCCAGGGCGAACAGAAGAGTTTTCGGCAAGTATACCTAGATGCCTTCAATAATTTCCTTCCCCTCTCGGGTCACCAAACTCCCTCCCACCAACCCCACCCTCCGTGGCGGTACTCACACATGGGCTTCAGTTGGCCAATCAGCTCCTCTTTGGTCCATTTCGCCCACTCCTTCTTGTCGGTGTTGATGGAACAGAGGATGGGACCGCATGGCTTCCCACAGTCTTCGATGGCAGGGACGTTCAAGTAATGCACCAGCACGATATCTGGATTCTAGAGAGAGCAGAGACACAAAGATTGTGGTTCTGACCCAGCTCTCCAAACACGACAAACCCTCTGAAGTTAAGTCAAAAGATTCCTTTAATTAGGAGCGCTGGCAAAACGTTTCTCTCTCACCGCAGGCTAACAAGTCCGTCCATCCGGAAGATGACTAGTTGTCTGCCACATCTATTCATCTCCGCCCCCTGCCTTTTATCCCCAGAGCTAATGTGGGGCTTCACTAGCAGCAGTGGCTCTTCTGTCCCGAGGACCGGCCCATAGATTTCCACTGCTCTCCTCTCCTCTGCCTTCTGTGCATTCGTGCGTCAGGCACTGGACCCAGCTGTTCCTCCTCCTCCTCATCAGCCACCTCCAGACCCTGAGGACTGTTGACTCTCCATCTGAGGGCTGATGGACGGCCCAGGCTCCTCCTCTGTCCCCCTCTCTCTCTCTGACAGCTCCACTCCCTCTTCCCCCTTGGAGCTCTCAGCTTAACTTGAGGCTGACCCTGACTTCCATGCCCCCTCCTCCTCCTCCTCTGATTTGGGTGCTGGAGAGGCCGGCGGTCAATGGGCCACAACAATTGTCACCCCCCCTTGAGTAAAGAGAAAGACCCATGGTCGCCATAGAGCTAGTCCTCGGCTTACGAGCCTTAAATTTCTATCGCTGGCCAAGACGGCCGTTAAGGGAGGCACACCTCATTTTAACGACCTCTCTCTTCCCATAATTGTTAGGAAGGAACCGCTGCAATTGTGAAGTAAACCGTGCGGTCGTTAAACAAATCTGCCTTCGCCCCCCCCTTGATTTGGCCGGTCAGAAGGTCACAAAAAGGGTATTGCGTGACCAGAAGGTGCTGCAACCGTCACAAGTACATGCCCGTTGCCAAGCCTCCAAGTTTGGATCACAGGAGCGAGGGGATCGCATGCAACGTTGTTGTTGTTGTTATTATTATTATTATTATTATTATTATTATTATTATTATTATTATTATTATTATTATTTATTGGATAATCTTTAGTGAGATTCACAGCCTTTGAGGCTGGTTAATAGCTCAGCAGCTCGAGTCCTAACCAAGGACCTAGGAACTGTTAAGGTATCGTCGGAGGATGTAAGCTGTTCCGAGTAAGGTGGTTTTTTGTAGAGTCAAAATGTTCAAGTCCGGCAAATTTAGAATTTCTAAATAGCGGGGTAGCCCTTTGGGTATTGCTCCGAGGGCTCCAATTCCCAAAGGGCTACCCCGCTATTTAGAAATTCTAAATTTGCCGGACTTGAACATTTTGACTCTACAAAAAAAATATTATTATTATTATTATTATTATTATTATTATTATTATTATTATTATTATTATTATTATTATTATTATTATTATTATTATTATTTATTGAATTTATATACGGCCCTACTCCCGAAGGACTCAGGGCGGTGAACAGCCGAATAAAATACATATAATATAAATGTTAAAAAACCATTAAAATACAATGAAATAATTGGCCCGGAAAACGAAATTTAAAACACCCCAAATTCGTAAGACAAGTTTATTCATTGCATTTATTTGCCGTCCATCTCGTATCGGAACAACTGTGGGGCAGCAGCTTTCAGGTTTGCTCCTGAAAATTCACACCATATTTTAGTTGCTGAGAGAGGCAGGGATGGGCTGCGTAAAATTTCCAGATGGGGGTGTGTGTGTAGATTTCAGCATTTACTCCGGAGTGAAAACTTGCATTTTTAAATATGCATTAAAAAGGGGGAAAAAACGAAGCAACATATCAGGACCAAGGACAGCTCAGCCTGAAGCATAACTCCGATATCTCTTAAGCTGTTTTTTTTCTTCAATAAACTATTCCAGAAAATATATATCTATATATATTAGTTCAACATGGAGTTCTTACTAAAAGTTGGAAGAATATTCTTCAGGAAAAAAAAATAATCCAGCAGCTAACAACCAGCCTCCCCCCCACCCAAAAAACCCCTCTATTTCTCTCCGAAAAGTCATTCCCTTCCCAAATTCACCCGCTTTAATGACTGCAGCGAAATTATTTATAAAAATAAACAGGATAATGGTGTAATTAAGAGTCTTAATGTTTCATTAAAGCCGTTGCAAAGTCCGGCTAACGTTGGCACTGGAACCGTTTGGCAAAAGGAGGGAGCTGCTACGTTTTGGTTGGAAGGAAATAAGCGGTTGCAACTAATGAGGAAATTTTTTAATAATGAATAGATGATGGGAAGGCAATTAATTGCTCGCCCTTCAGACAGGCCGGACAATGCATCAAAGGAAAGGACAGATCGAGGGCAAAAGGCCAGAGCTGAGATGGACAGGGCAGTGCCCACGTTGTGCCCCCTCCCCAGCCAAGACTGGCAAAGATTGGGGGATGGGTCTTCTCAACGGGCATAGTAGAGCTAGCTCTATGAAGTCCAGAATAACAGAGTTGGAAGGGATCTTGGAGGTCTTCTAGACCAACCCCCTGCTCAGGCAGGAGACCCTGGACCATTTCAATCAATCAATCAATCAATCAATCAATCAATCCAGAAGATGGTGGTCGCCCTCTCTTGAAGACACTTCAGAACATTGGGTCAAGATATCCCTCGCCTTCTTCTACAGAATATGGTGGTCACCATCTCTTGAAGACACCTAAGAACATTGATTGGGTCAAGATATCCCTCACCTTCTTCTAGAGAAGACACTGGCCACCATCTCTTGAAGAAAGACATCAACTATCTTCTAAGCTTTATTTCTAGCAAGGACGTCCAACCGTATCTCTAACCATCAAATGCTCAAGCTACAAGAATAATACAATTCTAGGGCTGGACCTTGGAGGTATTCCAGGCCAACTCTTTGCTCAAGTAGCATCCATCCATCCATCCATCCATCCATCCATCCATCCATCCATCCATCCATCCATCCATCCGTCTGTCCATCAGTCTGTCCATCTGTTCATCCATTCAGCTCTCTCTCTTGTCTGTCATGTATTTTATCTCTCTCTCTTAACTATTGTCTACTGTCTGTCCATCCATCCATCCATCCATCCATCCATCCATCCGTCTGTCCATCCGTCTATCCATCAGTCTGTCCATCTGTTCATCCATTCAGCTCTCTCTCTTGTCTGTCATGTATTTTATCTCTCTCTCTTAACTATTGTCTACTGTCTGTCCATCCATCCATCCATCCATCCATCCGTCTGTCCATCCGTCTGTCCATCAGTCTGTCCATCTGTTCATCCATTCAGCTCTCTCTCTTGTCTGTCATGTATTTTATATCTCTCTCTTAACTATTGTCTACTGTCTGTCCATCCATCCATCCATCCATCCATCCATCCATCCACCCATCCATCCATCCATCCATCCATCCATCCATCCATCCATCTCTCTATCTCTTCTCTCATTTGTTTGCCCCTCTATCTCATAGAATCCTAGAATCCTAGGGCTGGAAGGGACCTTGGAGGTCTTCTAGTCCAACCCCTTGCTCAAGGCAGGAAGACCTGCCACAGACAAAAAGCTGTCCAGTCTCTTCTTGAAAACTCCCAGCGATGATCTTCCAAGATGGAACTCCCAACTTAGACATTCTACATCAGAATCCCCAATTTGGGGGGGGGGGGGCGGAACCATCCAGAAAGGCCAAAATTTCAGAAGTCAACCCCCAGAAGAAAACATCCAACGGAGCCAAGGAGAGGCTCCCCCAAAATGACCCTCATCTGCCCTTCCGTTTTTGAACGTGGCCACTACGTGAATAGAAATGTATAATTCAGACTGGCCTCTAGCGATTAGAATAACCACCACAATTAGCGACGACTTGCCCAAACTGTCTGTCTCAGCTTCTTTCGGCTAATTAGTTATTTGGATGGTCTTGTTATGTTGGGGGTGGGGTGGGGGAAACGCAATTCCCCCCACGTCGCATCCCAAAGACGCTTCGACACCAAAGGAGACGGTTGTTCAAAGAAGAAGCGCCAAGTTCTCCCTTTGCCCCTCCTCTGTAAGCTTCCCACCCCAAAAATAAAATAAAAATGACCTCCAACAGCACAGAGCAAATTCCCCGTTGGGCAAGGAATATCGCTATTCTGCATTTCAAACCTCAAAGAGAAGATATTATTCCTCTCTTTCTCTCTCTCTCTTTTTTTCTCTCCTCTTTTAGCCAAATGCAAGGCTAAGGAAAAGGAAGATTGCGAAAGCATGGTTTCTCCAAGGTCAGTGAATTAAAAAAAAAAAAAATGATAATCATCATTGGGGGACCTTTTAGAAAGCACATCGCCGGTCCTTGTTTTACACAAGTTTTGCCCGTGTCTACAAAACTCAGGTATTCCCTAAGGTGTAAGCCACCCCCCCCCCACGCCCCAGACTCTCCATTCCCAAGCGTCCGTGCAATCGTCCAAAAATGGCTGCAAACAGGCTGGTTAAAAAAAATGATCTTTTGAGAATCCCTTTGGGGTCCCTGAGCTTGGCTGTTTTCTTGCAGACGTTTGATTACCAAAGCAGGTAACATCATCAGCGTTAGAAGGGAGTGGGGTTTGTGGAGAGGAGGAGGAGGAGGAGAAGGAGAAGGAGAAGAAGAGGGAGAAGAAGAAGAAGGAGAAGGAGAGGAAGAGGAAGAGGAAGAGAGGAGGGGGAAGAAGAAGAAGAAGAAGAAGAAGAAGAAGAAGAAGAAGAAGAAGAAGAAAGGAAGGAGGAGAAGAGGAGGGAGGGAGGAAGAGGAAGAGGAGGAAGAAGAAGAAGAAGAGGAAGAAGAAGAAGAAAGGAAGGAGGAGAAGAGGAAGAGGAAAAGGAAGAGGGGGAGGAGGAAGAGGAAGAGGGGAGGAGGAAGAGGAAGAAGAAGAAGAAAGGAAGGAGGAGAAAGAGTGGAAGAGGAAGAGGGAGGAGGAGGAAGAGGGGAGGAGGAAGAGGAAGAAGAAGAAGAAAGGAAGAAGGAGGAGAAAGAGTGGAAGAGGAAGAGGGAGGAGGAGGAAGAGGGGGTTGAAGAGGAAGAGGGAGGAGAAAGAGGAAGAGGAGGAAGAAGAAGAAGAAGAGGAAGAGGAAGAAGAAGAAGAAAGGAAGGAGGAGGAGGAGGAGGAGGAGGAGGAAAACTAGGGGATCCTTGGTGCTCTGAGCTTGGTTGTTTGCTTACAGACGTTTCATTACCAAAGTAGGTAACATCATCAGAAGCGAGTGAGGTTTGTGGAGAGGAGGAGGAGGAGGAGGAGGAGAAGAAAAGATTTCACTTGACCCCTGGGCTACTACTTAGTTCCAAAAACTAAGTGGGGTAGGGCTGGATGACCTCTGGGGACCCTTCCGGCTCCACAACTCTACCTTTTCTCACAAGTCCTCTCTTGCTACAACAGAGATGCTCCGTCTTTACACCTGCCCACGGTTTCCTTTTTTCCCCCCTTCCCTTAACCGTCCCATTTGGCGTCTGTCTCTCTCCGATATTTCATCCTGTCTTCTCGGCTCGGCTTCCTTCATCCGTCAAAATCCCATTGAATTTCCTTTCTGTCTTTTGGGATATTAGCTCTCCCACCCATCATCCCCAGAGATGACAGTTCCAAAAGAGCACTTATGGGCGCCGGAGTGACGGGGAGAGGAGGGGAGGGGGGGTCTCCCTGAATGTGGGAGGAGCCAGGAGACCCCCCCACCCTCCACCCCAGGCCCCAAATATTCCTCCCCGTTCATATTCTATAATGGTGTGTTGGGAAATTCAGCCCTGAGACTGGAAGGGCCCCCCAGAGGCCATCCAGCCGAACCCCACTGTTACTTACAACTATTTGTATTGAAGACACAACATTGAATAAAGTGGACTGAAGACCGATCCTCGCACTTATGACGACTGCAGCATCCTCATGGCCACATGATCGGAAATTCAGGATGCTTGGCAATTGACTCGGATTTATGACGGTTGCAGTGCCCCCGGGGTGTCCACGTGACACCCCCCCCCTCTTTGGTGACCTTCTGACGAGCAAAATCAAGGTTCATTTAACGGCGGCGTGACTCACCGAACAACTGCAGGGGTTCACTTAGCAACGTTGGCCAGAAAGGTCCTAAAATGGGATGAAAGTCACTTAACGACGGTCTGGCTAACTAAACAAAGTGTGGTGGTTCACTTAACAACCATGGCAAGAAAGGTTGTAAAAGGGTGGGGGGGGAATGTAACACTTAGCCACTGAAATTTGGGGCTCCGTCATGGTCATAAGTCGAGGACTGCCTATAATTGAACAAATCTAAAACTCTGGAGTAAATTAGTCGTAAATAAGCAGAAGAGATATTAAAAATAGAAGCAAAAAAATTCAATTTAAATCTGAGACCGATGATTTACATACAGGTAGTCCTCGACTTACGACCACAACCCAAAATTTGCGTTGCTAAGCGAGACATTTGTTCAGTGAGTTTTGCCCCATTTTAAGACCTTGCAGCGGCCGTTCAATGAATCACTGCAGTTGTTAAAATTAGTCACACGGTCTTTAAGCGAATCCGGCCTCCCCCTCGACTTTGCTGGTCACAAAAGGGGACACCGCGACCGTCGTAAACACGACTCCATTGCCAAGCGTCCGAATTTCGATCACCTGACCGCGGGGACGGACTGCTGCGACGGTCATTAAGTGTGTAAAAAAAAAACGGTCCCGAGTCCCTTGCTCCAGTGCCGTTGCAACTTCGGTCACTAAATGAATCGTTGTAAGTCGAGGACTGCCTGCGTGGCTGAAAGCAACGGTTTAATGACGGTTGAGCAAGGCGAAGGAGATCCAGAAAGAACGAATTTTTGCCGCGAAGGATTTTCTTTTTTTTTGCAGAGCCTTAAGGCCACCCGTTCCGCACGCGGGACCTGTGTTCGAATCACGATAAACCTGCTTGAGAGAGAGGGAAGCCGCCCCCCTCCCTCCAACAGCTGTTCGAAAGCTGCCTGCAGCTTCATCCACCTTAAGTGGCTAATAAATCAAACCGGGGGTTTTGCGCTGAGTTTCCGCTACCGGGACTCTCATTAATCTCGCGATCCAAAACGGAGAGAAATGCACCTTCCACGATCCAGAATGCGATCACGGGGCCTAATGGCGCTCCGGATTACACGGAAGGATCCCAGGGCGCCTCCGCTCTGCTCCATCTCGGACAGGCCGCCATTGGTGGCTTGTTTGGCCTCTTGGCCCTTGTTTCGTGTCCGGTACTCATCCCAGTTCAAGGAGAGCTTTTCCCCCCAAATTTGGAAAAGCAGCGGAGGAGAAAGGGAGGGCCGGGCACAGGGCAGAAGAACTTCTCTCCAGGAAGAAGTAATTGTGGTTCCTTCCTTCCTTCCTTCCTTCCTTCCTTCCTTCCTTCCTTCCTTCCTTCCTTCCTTCCTTCCTTCCTTCCTTTCCTCCTTCCTCTCCTTCCTTCCTTTTTCTCCTTCCTTTCTTCCTTCCTCTCCTTCTTTCCTTTCCCTCCTTCCTTCTAATTTCTTTTTCTATTCTTTTCTTTTTCCTTCCTTCCTCCTTCCTTTCCTCTCTCCTTCCTTTCTTTTCCTTCCTTTCCTCCCTCTCCTTCCTTCCTTTCTTCCTAATTTCTTTTTCTATCTTTCTTTTTCCTTCCTTCCTCCTTCCTTTCCTCCCTCTCCTTCCTTCCTTTCCCTCCTTCCTTCCTTCCTTTCCTCCCCTTCCTTCCCTTTCTTTCCTTCCTTCCTTCTAATTTCTTTTTCTATTCTTCTTAGCCGCCCTGAGTCTTCAGAGAGGGGCGGCATATAAATTTAATTAATTAAATTAAATTAAATTAATTCTTTCTTTTTCCTTCCTTCCTTCCCCCTATTTTTTTTCTATTCTTCCTTTTTCCTCCCTCCCTCCCTCCTTCCTTTCCTACCTTCCTCCCTCCCGATTTCTTTTTCTATTCTTCTTTCTTTTTCCTTTCTTCCTTCCTTCCTCCTTCCTTTCCTTCCTCTCCTTCCTTCCTTCCTCGTAATTTTTCTATTCTTCTTTCTTTTTCCTACCTTCCTTCCTCCCTCTTTCCATCCCTCCCTGACTTCCTCCCTCCCTCCTCTTCTTCCTTCTCTCCCTCCCTCCCTTCTCTTCCTCCTTTCCTCCTTTCTCTCTTTCTCATACAACCATTCTATGCCATTTCACGGACATCCATTGGGTATCCCTGAATAGACTGAAGCCAGCAGGCCGAGTCCCAACCCCTCAGTTCTCCTGCTGTCCGTCCGTCCGTCCGTCCGTCCTCCTCCGAAGCAACCTTCGCTTCAGAAGCCCCACCGCTGAGCTCCATGTCCCAGGACCCCCGAAGCCGGTTTTCGGCACGTGCCACCGGCCCACCAAGAAGTCCTCTGGTGCCCCAACCTCCTCCTCCTCCTCCTCCGCCTCCATCAGGTGCCCGCCTGAACTCTGCTTCCCAAACAGAAGCGCCGTCACTCTTTCCGGTGGGAAACGCAGCCTCGAGTGGCTCTTTTCTCCAGCGTCCAACCTGAGCCGGTGACGGAACAATAGATCCGTTGGAACAGGAGACATTTTAATTTCAAAGCCGGGCTGACATTCACCGAGTGCTCCGAGGTTTATTATCAATGGCGGCTGCCACAGCAAATCCTGCTTCTCCAGTCAGACGGTGCCAGCTCTTATCTCTCGGCGAGCTGGCACTTCAGTTTCCCGTCACGACGGGCTTTAACCTTTTTCACCCTCCCTTCCTCTTTCTTTTTTTAATGCGCGCGGTGTAGAGGACAGGACGAGAAGGAGGTGAAAAAAAAGAAAAGAAAAGGGAGCTGAACGGAAGACGGGTCGGCCTGGCGGGTTGAACCCAGATAGGAATCGCACCCCGGATGAGCCGACTCTACTTCCTTGTAAAGATAGATTGACGGAATCGTACGAGTTTGAAAGTACTATTCTTCCCCCTCCCTGTGTCCTTTACAGCCTGAGAAACTAGGGAGGGTCTCTTTTGAGACTCTTGCCCTTTCCGTTATCCAGCTGAGGGCTCAGCTGTCTGTTATCTAAACGTTCCTTTGGCTCTACTGCAAGAAACTTGCAAGTCTGAAAGTACAATTCTCCCACAGTCTCTTTTACAGGCTGAGAAACTAGGGAGGGTCCCTTCTGAACTTCTCACCCTGTCCATTATCTAGCTCTGGACTATGCTGTCACTTATCTGACCCTTCCCTTGCCTGTATCTCTTTTCCCTCTGTCTCCAAAGGTCCTTCCCACACACTACCACGAGAATCTTGCAAATTTGAAAGTACAATCCTCTCCCTTTCTCCTTTGCAGCCTGAGAAACTAGGGAGGGTCTCTTTTGAGACTCTTGCCCTTTCCGTTATCCAGCTGAGGGCTCAGCTGTCTGTTATCTAAACGTTCCTTTGGCTCTACTGCAAGAAACTTGCAAGTCTGAAAGTACAATTCTCCCACAGTCTCTTTTACAGGCTGAGAAACTAGGGAGGGTTCCTTCTGAGTCCCTTTCTCTGCTCATTATGCAGCTATCTGACTATTCCCTTGGCAGTGTTTCATCTCCCAGGGTCCTTCTCATCTAGCCCTACAAGAATCTTGCAAGTCTGAAAGTACAAATCTCCCTCTGTCTCCTTTACAGCCTGAGAAACTAGGGAGGGTCCCCTCTGAATTTCTCACCCTGTCCATTATCTAGCTCTGGACTATGCTGTCACTTATCTGACCCTTCCCTTGCCTGTATCTCTTTTCCCTGCTTCCCAAGTCTTTCCCGCTCACTGCAAGTGTAAAATGACTAATGCCCCGCTGTCTCCTTTACAGCCTGAGAAACTAGGGAGGGTCCCTTCTGAGTCTCTTTTCTGACCTATTATGCAGCTGCAGGCTATGCTGACTCTTATCTGACCAGCTAGTCCTCGACATACGACCACAGTTGAGCCCTAAATCCCTCTTGCTAAGCGAGGCATTTGTTAAGTGAGTTTTGCCCCCTTTTTACGACCTTCCTCGCTAAGTTAAGTGAATCCGTTAAGTGAATCCGTGCAGTGAAGCCAGGTTCACATACCAAACCGTTGTTCCTGTCTCAACAACTACAGCGGTTCACTTAACAACGGCGGCAAGCAAGGTCATACGACGGGGCAAACTCACATCAACTGTCCCGCTTAGCGACAGATATTTTGGGCTCCGTTGTGGTCGTAAGTCGAGGACCGCCTGTGTTCGTGGGCCCGCGTTCATGTTAGCATCTCCTTTTTAAATGGGCTTATTCACCGGAAAATATTCCGAGTTGGTAGTTGTGTTTTTCCCAAGGCGACTGAAAACAACAGCTGTGCGTTTTTAAATCCTCATTTTGACATCTCCCAGAGGAGAAAACCCAGGAGAGGGAAGAGGCTGCCTGTTGGTGGAGGGTCCTTAAGAAAATTTAAAGGGTGGGTGGGCCGGGCTCGAGAGACAGATAAAACCTTGGTTGCAGGTCGGCAGATGCTCATATTCAAACATGAGGGTCTCTGCTTGAGCAGGGGGTTGGACTAGAAGACCTCCAAGGTCCGTTCCGACTGTTATATCCTGACTTCAAGTGGGAATTGAAGTCCACTCATCTTAAAGTTCCCAAGACTGAGACAGACAGACTGAAACTCCCTCTCTCTCCTTCCTTTTTTTTCTTTCTTCTCCCTCTTCTCTCCCTCTTTCTTTTATGTCTCTCTCTTGCACATGCTCTTTCTTTCTTTTTTTTTCTCTCTCTCTCCTTCCTTCCTTTCTCCTTCTCTCTTTTTCTTTCTCCTTCTCTTCCTCTCTCTTTCTCTTTCTTTTTCATTCTCTCTCTCTCTCACTTTCTCTTTTTTGGTTGCTCTCTCTCTCTCCCCCTCATTCTCTCTCTCTCATTCCTCATTCTCTCCCTATTTCCCTCTCCCCTGCTCTCTCTCTCATTCTCTCTCTCATTCTCTCCCTCTCCCCCACTTTCTCTCTCTCATTCTCTCTCTCATTCTCTCTCTCTCATATTCTTCATTCTCTCCCTCTCCCCCACTCTCTCTCTCTCTTTCTCATTCTCTTTCTCTCTCATTCTCTTTCTCATTCCTCATTCTCTCTCCCTTTCCCCCCCTCTCTCTTTCTCTCTCTCATTCTCTCTCTCATATTCTTCATTCTCTCCCTCTCCCCCGCTCTCTCTCTTTCTCATTCTCTTTGTCTCTCATTCTTTCTCATTCTTCAATCTTTCTCCCTCTCCCCATCTCTCTCTCTCATTCTCTCTCTCATATTCTTCATTCTCTCCCTCTCCCCCGCTCTCTCTCTTTCTCATTCTCTTTCTCTCTCATTCTCTTTCTCATTCTTCAATCTCTCTCCCTCTCCCCATCTCTCTCTCTCATTCTCTCTCTTATATTCTTCATTCTCTCCCTCTCTCTCTCCCCCTGCTCTCTCTCTTTCTCATTCTTTCTCTCTCTCTCTCCTTCTCTCTCTTTCTCTCCCTCTCTCCCCGTCTCTCTTTCTGTGCGTGCGCGAGTGTATGTGTGTTGCACGCACAGCCACATTTGTGAGTGCATTTTCCATCCGCTCCAGCGACAGCACCGGCTGGTTTCTGAAGCTTCCTGCATGCCAGCTGTTTCCGCAACGCAAATGTTGGCATATCAGGAAGGGAGGCAGGAAATGCAACCGGACAGGAAGGATCCCTCCAGCACCTGTCACTATCCACACCCGTCTCCCTTCGGAGCAAGGCATTGGGAGGGGGGGGGGGTCCGTGGAAAGGGGAAGGGGATTGCCCAGGGCTCAGCAAGGCTGATCTGACGTGGCTGGGCCTTCTCGGGTGAATTTTTTTAAAAAAAAAATGGGGGAAAGGGGTGTGTGTGTGTTTGTGTTTGTGTGTTTGTGCGTGCGTGCGTGTTGTCAGCCTTACCCAGGTAGACCAGACAGGAAACCGGAGCACATGGCCTAATTCCTACTTTATTGGAAGTCTACGTGAACGGAATCTTGCGAGTCTAATGCCGCGAACCTGGAATAGATCACAGAGTCCCAGAGTTGGAAGGGGCCTCGGGAGGTCTTCTAGTCCAACCCCCTTGTTTTATTTGGGGAAGGGGAGGATTCTGCTCCAACGGCATTCCGGAAGGAGTGGGGTATCTTTTTATAACGGGAAGGCAGTGTCGAGCTAGCTCTGAAGTCCTTCCTTTCCTTCCTTCCTCTCTCTCTCTCTTGTTCTCTTCCTTCCGTCCTGTCTCTTTCCTTCTTTCCTCCCACTTTTTCCTTCCTTCCTTCCTTCCCTTCCTTCCTCTCTCTCTCTCTCTCATTCTCTTCTTCCTTCCTGTCTCTTTCTTCGTTCCTCCCTTTTTCCTTCCTCCCTTCCTTTCCTTCCTCTCTCATATTCTCTTCCTTCCTTCCTGTCTCTTTCCTTCTTTCCTCCCACATTTTCCTTCCTTCCTTTCCTTCCTTCCTCTCTCTCATTCCCTTCCTCTTTCCTTCTTTCCTCCCACTTTTTCCTTCCTTCCTTCCTAGCCTTCCTTCCTCTCTCTCTCATTCCCTTTCTCTTTCCTTCTTTCCTTCCTTCTTTCCTTCCTCCCTCTCATATTCCCTTCCTTCCTTCCTGTGTCTTTCCTTCTTTCCTCCCTTTTTCCTTCCTTCCTTCCTTTTCTTCCTCCATCCTACTCCTTCCTTCTTCCCTCCCTCCCTCTTCCCTCCCTCCCTTTTCCCTCCCTCCCTCCCTTATCTTCCACCATCCGCCTCTCTCTCTCCTTCCTTCCTCCCTCCCTCCCTCCCTCCTTCCCTCCTGCAAATAATGAAAAACTCCCTTGTCTGTTTGCCAGGGATCACCTGCCAGTTTCCATGTACCGGTCAGTTTCAATCACTCTTCTGAATTAAAAGCCGAGGTTGACCAATGCCTGGTCAGCTTCAGTTCCTCACTTCTGCTGGATGTAGAAGGATGAACAATTCGGGGAGAGGGGTTGTTTTCTTCCCCACTGGTGCTATTTTTGCTTCCGTGTCCTCCCGTGTGACTAATTGTCCCTGTCCTAATTAGGAACTGTTTCACACCACTAACTTAATTGGAATGCTTTCCTGGGCACGCGGATGATGGGGGGCCCTCTCCCCATATGGCATCTCCGCGTCACTTTATTTTTAATTTGTGACACGTCAACATGGGAATTCAAGAAGGGGCAGATGAAACCATCGAAAGGAGCCAACGGGGTGTCAGCCCTGCGAGGTAGGCCGGGTCAAGCAGGTAGGCGTCCCCCCCCCCAAAAAAAATACTGGGCCTCCCATTTGACCTAGGTTATAATTGTAGCATCTCAAGACAACCCTCAAACTTACGACCCCGGTGGAGCCCAAAGTTTCTGTCGCTAAGCGAGACAGTGGTCAACTGAGTTTTGCCCCATTTTATGACCCCCCCCCTTTTTTTTTTTGCCGGAACGGTTAAGCGAATTACTAATGTTGTTAAATGAATTGTCCGGTCATTAAGAGAATCTGGCCTTCCCCCATTGAATTTGGCTTGCCGGAAGCTGGCTGGGAAAGGGAGGGATGTTTGGGAGGGGGAGGGGGAGGAGGGGCGAGGGGGAGGAGGACGACTATGGGGACCTTGGTGTTTGAGTTTGGGGGTTTTCTTGCAGACGTCTAATGACCCAACTAGGGTACATCATCAGTGCTAGAAGGGAGGGGAAAGAGAGAGAAAGCAGAGAAAGCAATTAGATAAGAGACGCAGAAGCCCTCACTCACTTAATGGCTGGAGGAAGAAGGACTAGTAGAATTAGTTCACCCTGTTGGGGGTTTGTTTTTTTTGCCTGGTTCTCCTGGGAGGGCAGAAACCATTGAAGGAATAAATAAACCGACATTGAGTTGATCATAATCACTTCCCTTCGCACCGTTTTCTCCTCCTCTGGACCCCGAATCCAGCTCTGGGATTCTTGCACGGATTAAAGGGAGCCCACCTCCTCATTTGCCTGCCTTTGAAGGGTTGTCGTCTCCCACCCACCCACCCCCCACCCCGAAAAAAAAGGAACCGATTAGAAGTTTTTTAATTGTTTGCGAGAAAACTCTGGAGCCCGTAAAAAAAAACGGAGTGGCAGAGCGAGGGGATCCGTTCAACCCTTCATTCAACTCGCTCCCCAAACCCTAGACTTAATTTATCCGAGAACTTGTTACGGTTCCCTCTGTGCCAGCCAAATGAATGGGGCTTTGGATGGCATTTAGCCGCTAATAAATTATAAATAAATAAATTAAATAAATTAATAAATAAATAATAAATGGCTCTGAATCCATTAGCCACAAAGTAAATTGTTTTAATTGATCTGAACTTTCTCGGAGACCCCGAGCGCAAGGCTTTGCAAAAAATAAAAAATCCGAGAACAGTTCTTTTTTCTGCCCAGCAGTTTGCAAAAAAAAAAAAAAAAGACCAAAAGAGCCAATTAATCTCTCGCGAAAGTGCCAGTTGGCCAGGTTGAGTCAAGTTTCCAAGGACTCTGGACCTCCGAAAGGCCAAGCTGAAGTCCTCTTGATGGAAAGCTCAGATCCACACACACATACACCCTGAGAGACAGCAGGCAGAAAACAACTGCTTTTCGGAGCAAACCGGCTCTAATGTGTGAAAGAGGAACAGAGTAGGAAGGGACCTCGGAGGTCATCTAGTCCAACCCCCTGGTCCAGCAGGAGACCTTATAGTATACCATTTCAGACAAATATCTGTCAAGTCTCTTAAATTTCCAGTGATGGAGGACTCACAACTTCTGGTGGCAAGTTGTTCCACTGGTTAATTGTCCTCACTGTTTGTTCTGTCCCCAACCACACGCACACACACCAACAGACGTTCAAGAGTTAAAGACCAAACCAGCCGGCAACATCCTTTTCCTTATGATAACGGAACTTGGCAACAACTTAGTGGCTGCCTGCCAAGAGTTTATTATTTACGAAGAGGAGAGATAACTTCTCCCCACTCCTGGTACATCAAAAGAAACAGCTCAATAATTACGGAGTCAATCAAGTCCAGAGATAATCCAGCAAAGTCTATAGCAAAAGTCCGGCAATGCAGAATGGCGTGGAAGCTTTCAGCTTTGTTCGTCACAAGGTTTCACTGGCCACCACGCTCCCTTTTATACCTTGTGGGGTGTGGTCCAGTGACTCAGCCTAATCTCGGGCACGACTTTTCTTCTGTTGTGCGCGCTTATCTCTGCGACGCTGGCGTGGATCCAGCCAAGACTCATTACCCTCATCACTGTCCATCTGTGGCTGCGTGGATGTGCTTGGCCCCGGCCCTATCTCTTGCCCTTCGGCGGACACCGAAGGCATTGCCAGAGAGGAGGGTCCTGGAGAGGGAGGCCTTGCCAACTCCTCTCCTTCACTCTCGGAGTCCTCTCCTGCCGATGACACAGGCTCCGGTAACGGAGCCACAACACTGTTAAGAAATTCCTCCTTAGTTCTAGGTTGCTCCTCTCCTTGATGGGTTTCCATCCTTTGCTTCTTGTCCTGCCTTCAGGTGTTTTGGAGAATAGCTTGACTCCCTCTTCTTTGGGGCAGCCCCTGAGATATTGGAAGACTGCTATCATGTCCCCCCCTAGTCCTTCTTTTCATTAAACTAGACACCCCCAATTCCTGCAACCGTTCTTCGTAGGTTTTACTCTCTAGTCCTTTAATCATCTTAGTTGCCCTTCTCTGCACTCTTTCCAGAGTTTCAACGTCTTATTTTTTTGAATTGCTCCCATCCCATCCCATCTTCATCACGAGTTTGTCTTTTTTTTCCACCCGCAGACCCCAAGAGACAGGAAAAATTGGAATTCGGCTGAGACGGGGAAGAAGATCACATGTTCCTCAACTCTGTTTCTAACTCCGAAGGTTGTACAATCAGTTTCCCACTGTGCACGCGACTACGAGGGAAGGGTCTCCCTTTTCTTCGTCTGTCTCTTTGACGGACAACTTGCCAGCCCTCTCTATCTCGAGATGCTCAGATGAGGGTTGTGCATCTTAATGAAGAAGAGTCCTCCGAGCCGAGCCTGTCTCAAGAAGTCCGCAGGAGGTTCGTTTCATTCCTCAAACAGCCCCTTACGTTCAACTAAGCTTTCATCTTCCTTTCAACGAAAATGTTTGATCATGCACCAGGCATTTCTCGATATTGATTTTGTGCCCCATGCTAGGCCGGAGAGTGGCGTCTTTGGCTAACTGTGGTTATGTCCTTGGATTTTGCAAGCTGAGCAGAAACCCAAGTTGGGCTACAAAGAGACAGGAATGAGCCAAGAAGATAGCTTCATTTTGCTCGTTATACAGCTAAGTCAAAGGTTCAGTCGGATAGCCACAAATGGTGTTTCTAGATTTTGGCTTACCCAACTCAACGCTCATCTCTATCTTCAACTCAATCCAACTCAGCCTAATTAAAGCAAAGCAACTCAATCCTCAATTCAATTCAACTCAACTCAACCCAACCCTAATCAGCTCAACTCAACCCAACTCAACCCAACACAATCCAAACCAATCTAACTCAAACCAAACCAAGTCAACTCAACCCAACCCAACCCAACCCAACTCAATGCTTAACTCAATCTTCAACTCAACCCAACTCAGCTTAACCAAAACCCTCAATTCAATTCAACTCAACCCAAATCAACTCAACACAACACAACACAATCCAAACCAACCTAACTCAAACCAAGCCAAACCAACTCAGCCTAACCAACTCAACCCTCAATTCAAGTCAACTCAACCCAACCCAACCCAACCTAACACAAACCCAACCATTAACTCAACCTAACTCACCTATATCCCTGTCTGTATCTATCTGTATCTATCTATCTATCTATCTATCTATCTATCTATCTATCTATCTATCTATCTATCTATCTATCTATCTATCACAGAGAATAGATAAATAGGTAGATGATAGATGGCAGATAAATGAGAGAGAGAGAAACATGATAGAGGGATGAGATGACAGATAAGTAGATGATAGATTGCAGCATCCCCAGGATCACGTGATCGATATTCAGACTCTCAGCAACTGACTCAAATTTATGACGGTCGCAATGTCCCTGGGATCACATGATCCTCTTTTTACGACCTTCTGGAAAAGCAAAGTCAATGGGGAATGGATTCGCTTAACGAGCATCAAACTAACTTAACAACTGCAGCGTTTCACTTAACAAACCGTGTCAAGAAAGGTCGTAAAATGGGGCATAACTCCCCTGACAACCGTCTCGCTTAGCAACAGAAATTTTGGACTCAACTGCGGTCGTAAGGCGAGGACTACCCTGTATAAAATGGTACTATTCTGCCTCTTTGATGAAAAAAAAGAGCCCGCCATTCTCAATGGAAATTTTTCCCCAACATCTAAGGAAAACGGACTTCTTTGTAATTTACATGCATAGTTTCTCATCCGTTCTCCGTTTTTGTGTGTGTGTGTGTGTGTGTGAGAGATGCCCTCTCTTCAATTCACGCCCTTTGGTGTGTTTGACAACACAACTCTGGGTTCCTGTGCTCCTGGCAGGCTGGGCCACTTCTAGCCAGAGGCTGTGATTTTCTTCATAAAACAATTGCAAAAACACACACGCACATCAAAAAAAAAAAAAAAAAATCCCGAAAGCTGTCAAGCGGCACCAAACAGAACAGCAGGGCGAGCAGAGGAAGAAAAAAAAAATGTGTATTTTTTTTTTAAATGCGCTTCTAAATTCCCTCTGTCAGTGTTTCGCTTTCCAAAAGACACAAGCCGTCCTAATTAGATTGTGCATTTAATTTCTCGGAGCTGGGTTGCGATTCAGGTTTGCGATTCTGCCCTACATAAAGATATTGATTAAGGGAGCCAATCTTGGAAGGCTGCGTTTCTCAGCCCTGGGAGAAAGGAAGGCCAATGATGACATGTGAGTTTGGGTTCCAAAACCTGGTTGGCTGGTTTTCCTACAAACTCAAGAGAACCATCCGATAAACCATCATCCACAGGACGCAGAAACATGGGCAGAAATATGAGAATCCAGGATTAATTTTATTTATGTATGTGGAGAGAGAGAGAGAGAGAAAGAGAGAGAGAGAGAGAGAGAAAGAGAGAGAGAGAGAGTCATCTAGCTGGCTTTCATGCCTAAGGCGGGACTAGAACTCACTATCTCCTGCTTTCCAGGCTAGGGTCTCCTGCTTGAGTAGGGGGTTGGACCAGAAGACCTCCAAGGCCCCTTCCAACTCTTTAAGTGATTCTCTCAAGCCTTGGTATCTCACTGGTGCACCATCTCTCGCTGCGTGACTCTCTCCATGGTCCTGAACCTTTGCAACGGATGGATAAGCAGAGGATGGAATTTTCTGATGTCCATGTCAACCTAGATACTTCATCTTCCACTCCAGATGAAGAAATGCATTTTCTTCTCAAGGACCCACCCTTTCCTATCTCTTTCCCGGATTCCTGTCGCGCTGGATTCAAACCGGAAGGGAACTTCTCTTAACGGAAAACAGAAAGATTTGGGCTTTTCAAAGGAAAATACGATCGAAGGAAGACAAGGCAGGCCTCGGATCCAAATTCCCTTGGCGGATAATTGGATTGTCGCTATTGTGGAGGGCTGCCAACGCCGGATGATATAAAGGAGGGGGTTTATTTGTCCTGGCATCTCGAGCGCAGGCTGTGAAAAACAATATCCCGCCACACGGTTCCTGCCAGGGTGAGACCCAGAGGAGAGTTCAATTTTTTTGCCATAAATTTTAGAACAATTGTCCTATGTTCCTACTATTTTTTTTATTTTTTTTGGCATTCAACAACATTTTCAGGAGGGGAGGAGGAAGAGGAGAAAGGAAAGAAAGAGAAGGAATGTGGAAGGAGGAGAAAGAAGGAAAGGAGGAGAAGGGGAGAAGGAGAAGGAATGGTGGTGGTGAAGGAGGAAGAGGGCAGATGAAAAGGAGATGGGGAGGAGGAGGAAACAGCAGGAGGAGAAAGAGATGGAAGAGAAGAGGAGGAAAAGGAGATAGGGAGAAGGACCTTTCCTTCCTTCCTTCCTTCCCAGAATATTTTCCATATGTTCCTTCCTTCTCTCATATCCTTCCTTCTTTCCTCTTCTACCTTTTCCTTCCTCCCTTCCTCTTTTCCTCCCTTCCTTCCTTCCCAGAATATTTTCCATATTTTCCTTCCTTCTCTCATATCCTTCCTTCTTTCCTCTTCTACCTTTTCCTCCTTTCCTCCTCTATCTTTTCCTTCCTTCCCTCCCTCTTTTCCTTCCTTCCCTCCCCTCTTTTGTCCCTTCCTTCCTTCCTTCCTTCCTTCCCAGAATATTTTCCATATGTTCCTTCCTTTTCTCATATCCTTCCTTCTTTCCTCTTCTACCTTTTCCTTCCTCCCTTCCTCTTTTCCTCCCTTCCTTCCTTCCCAGAATATGTTCCATATTTTCCTTCCTTCTCTCATATCCTTCCTTCTTTCTTCTTCTACCTTTTCCTCCTTTCCTCCTCTATCTTTTCCTTCCTTCCCTCCCTCTTTTCCTTCCTTCCCTCCCCTCTTTTGTCCCTTCCTTCCTTCCTTCCCAGAATATTTTCCATATCTTCCTCCCTTCTCTCATATCCTTCCTTCTTTCCTCTTCTACCTTTTCCTTCCTTCCTTCCTTCCTTCCCTCCCCTCTTTCCTTCCTTCCTTCCTTCCTTCCTTCCTTCCTTCCTTCTTTCCTTCCTTCCTTCCTGATAAAGCCCACCTGTTGGTCCTTGCCAGGTTCCATGAACCTCCAAGTGAGGAGGGGTCTCCTCTGATCCACTGACCTCGCTAGGGGTCATTCTAAGAGAAAGGGTGGAGGGGGCACGGCCAAGCTTGACCCTGGCAATGTTGTATCTCGGCCCCTGCCCCCCAGCCCCCCAGGAGCTGCTTAAACAATCAGGCGTCAAACTGAAGCCGTTTAACTTTCCTTCGGACGACTTTCGGCGTCGGTCGAGTACTATTATTATTTATTTATTTATTTATTCCCCCTTCCTCCCTCCCCCCCCCAGATCTGAACGATTTCCACCGCTCGGCCCGTGAAAGCAGCTCATCGGTCGACGTTTCCCTCCCGCTCTTCTAAAGTGCGGAGAGATTTATGGGTCTGTATTGGCAGATTCAGACATGCAATTTGCAACCTGAAGCTTGGAATGATTTAGCCGTCCAGGGGTGGGGAGAGGAGGCTGCCCTCGAAATCCCAGAGACCGGAGAGAAGAAATGGGTAGAAAAAAGGTGGCATGTGTAGCCATATTGCTGGGCACGCGAGCTCAGAGGGTGGCCGTCCACCCTGGTTTTAAGGACGCATGTCCTGCATGAAACGCCACCTCCGATGGCAGGCCGCTGGACATGATAGTGGAGAACAGCTCTCTGGTTATTAATGATGGGCACTTGGCAGAGAACTGTTGGGGAGAACCAGGAGGAGGAGGAGAGGAGGAGGAGGAAGAGGAAGAAGAGGAGGAGGAGGGAGAAGAGGAAGAGGAAGAAGAGGAGGAGGAAGAGGAGGAGGAGAAGAAGAACAATAACAACAACCTTCCTTCCTTCCTTAGCTCTTCTTTTTTATTCTTCCTTCCTCTCTCCCTCCCTCCTTCTACCTTCTAAGGGAGGGAGGGAGGGAGGGAGGGAGGGAGGGAGGAAGGAAGGAAGGAAGGAAGGAAGGATGGAAGAAAGAAAGAAAGAAAGAAAGAAAGAAAGAAAGAAAGAAAGAAAGAAAGAAAGAAATGGACTCAGCTCAATGAATCAAAATGAGAGGAAGGAAGGAAGGATGGAAGGAAGAAGAAAGGAAGAAGGTAGATAGGTAGGTATGAAGGTAGGGAGAAAGAAAGAAAGAAAGAAAGAGAGAGAGAGAGAGAGAGAGAGAAAGAAAGAAAGAGAAAAGAAAGAAAGGAAAGAAAGAAAGAGAGAGAGAGAAAGAAAAAGAAAGAAATAAAGAAAGAGAGAGAGAGAGAGAGAAAGAAAGAGAAAAGAAAGGAAAGAAAGAAAGAGAGAGAGAGAGATAAAGAAAGAGAAAAGAAAGAAAGAAAGAAAGAAAGAAAGAAAGAAAGAAAGAAAGAAAGAAAGAAAGAAAGAAATGGACTCAGCTCAGTGAATCAAAATGAGAGGAAGGAAGGAAGGAAGGAAGGAAGGAAGGAAGGAAGGAAGGAAAGAAGAAAGGAGTTAATTTTCTAAGCCCAGCCCAGGGAAGGGCCTCTCTGAGGACGGCCGTATAATGAAGCCAACTCGGCCTGTTTGCAAAACAAATAGATAAATCAATGCTTCAATTTGCTTTGACTGAGTGAAGGCGCTCCGCTCCGTGGTTCTTTAGGGGCTCCCAGGTTGGGATGCCGTGAAAACACTTGAGCTGCAAGGCAGGCGAATGGGGATCCCCTCCCCCTGCCCTTCACCGCCCCCCCCATTCTGAATGCGAGCCATGGGCTAAATCGGGATGCTAAATTACGCCAAGCTCCCCCCACCCCCCTTCCCTTAACAACCTGGCGTTGACGGCATACAAATTTGCAGGAGGGCATGCTGGGAAATGCCAGGTAGCCCCCTAATAAACCCACTCAGGTTTTTATTTCAGGGTGGGAGGCCCTCCTGGTGAGGTAGGGATCTATAGATCCCATCTAGCAGGAGGGAGGGGCTCAGATCTGAAATAGATGCCGGAGAAGGGGGTTTCCGGGGTGAAAACTGGGAGAAAGCTCAGCAAATCCTTCTGAGGCCGGCCTTTAGTATCATCAATAAAAGGATAACAGAGCTGGACGGGGCCTCAGAGGTCATCCAGTCCAACCCCCTGCTCAAACATGGAGACGAGGCCTAGGCCATTCTGCACAAATGGATGTCTAATCTTTTCTTGGGAATCTTAAAAGCATTAGCTGGCTGGGGAAGGAGAAAGAGGGAAGGAGGGAGGGAGGGAAAAGAAGGAAGGAAGGAAGGAAGGAAGGAAGGAAGAGAAAAAAGAGGGGAGGGAGGGAGGGAAGGAAGGAAGACAGATAAAAGAGGGGAGGGAAAGGAAGGAAGACAGAGATAAATGAGGGGAGGGGAGGGAGGGAAAAGAAGGAAGGAAGATAAAAGAGGGGAGGGGAGGGAAAGCAAGGAGGGAGGGAGGGAAGGAAGGAAGACAGAGATAAAAGGGGGAGGGAGGGAAGGAACGAAGGAAGAAAGACAGAGATTAAAGGAGGAGGGAGGGAAGGAATGAAGAAAGAAAGACAGAGATAAAAGAGGGGAGGGAAGGAAGGAAGGAAGGCAGAGATAAAAGAGGAGAGGGGAGGGAGGGAAAGAAGGAAGGGTGGGAGGAAGGAAGATAAAAGAGGGGAGGGGAGGGAAAGCAAGGAAGGAGGGAGGGAGGGAAAGAAGGAAGAAAGACAGAGATAAAAGAGGGGAGGGGGGAAAGAAGGAAGGGAGGGAGGGAAGGGAAGGAGGGAAAAATCTAATGCTGGCTGAGGAATTCTGGGTCTTGAAGTCCTCCCATCCTCACGGTGCCAAGGCTAAGAAATCCTGCAGCAGGGCGAAAGATTGCAAAAGGAAAAAAAAGAAAAAAAGGAGGAGGGAAAAAAGGAGGCGTGGGAAGCCAAAGCGGGCAGGTGCGCTGTCTCCGAAGGACGCCAGGGGGCGCTGCGTCTTCGGCGAGAATGCCCCGCGAAGCGCGGCGGAGCTGGAGCCAAGGGGGGTTTCTCCCACCCTCCGCCCACTTTGCACAAACGGGGTTCCCGGCCGGGGGTTTCCCCGAGCAAAGATCGCCCCGCCTTCCTTTCCGCCTCGCTTTGCAACGCCTGCAATGCATCCCTTGTCCAGGGCGGGGGAGGCCCAGGGGTCCCTTGTCTGAACGCTGAGCAGCAGGAGACACGTGTCTGCGGCTAGGCTGGGTTTGGGAAAGAAGGGGCCCCCTTGCAGCCATGGACTTCGAGCCCCAGGTTCCCCAGCCGGCCATGGATTGTGGGTATCTTCTCTTTGCTTTGTGGGCTTCCCATGGAAAGAAGGAATGACCTTGAGGGAGAGAAGGAAAAAGATGGGAGGGAGGGAGGGAAAAAGAAGGAAGGGGGGAAGAAAGGAAGGAAGGAGAAAGGAGAGAGAGAGAAGGATGGAGGTAGAAGCGAGGAAGGAAGGAAAGAGGCGGAAATAGGGAAGGAAGGAAGGAGAGAGAGAAGGAGATGAAGAAGGAAGGAAAGAGGCAGAAATAGGGAAGGAGGAAGGAAGGAAGGAGAGAAGTGAGGAAGGAAAGAGGCAGAAATAGCGAAGGAGGGAGGAAGGAAGGAGAGAAGTGAGGAAGGAAGGAAAGAGGCAGAAATAGAGTAGGAAGGAGAAAGAGAAGGAAAGAAGGAAGAGAGAAAGAGAAGGAGGGAGGGAGGTGAAGAAGGAAGGAAAGAGGCAGAAATAGGGAATTTCTAAAAATTAGAAAAAAAATATTTTTTAACCCGGAATAAGATGAGCCAGGATATCACATGTTAGGACCAGGATTTTGAAAAAAGTCCCACTCCGTCTATCATGCTTTGGGGATTATTTTAAGAAGAGGAATTGCTTCGGTTCACGTTTTAATGCATTCAGATGCAATTTGCGGCTCTTAACCTAATATGCAAATAATCAGGCTTCAGTTTTCACACCCCTATGCCTTTTCTAATGGAGTTCTTACCAACAAAAACCCAACACCCAACGACGACAAAAAAACTACACAACGCTACACAAATGCACACTCCCGAGGAGGCACGATGCTACAGGACGAGTAAAAGTGTGTAAAAACCTTGTGTTTTGTACGGCAATGCTGACAAAAGGGAGTCCTTGGCTTACGACCACAATGGAGCCCAAAATATCTCCCTTGCTCTATGAGGCACCGTTGTTATGCGAATCCCGTTATTAAGCGAGACTGCTCGTCAGAAGGTCGCAAAAGGGGGGGGGTTCCACGTTAGTCATAACTGTGAGTTGGTTGTCGAGCATCTGAATTTCGATCACGTGACCCCGGGGACAAAGCTGCGACAGTCGTAAGTGTGAACATTTGTCATTTTTCAGTGCCGTCGTAGCGTCAAACGGTCACTAAACAAACTGTTGAAAGACTACCTGTATTTTTCACACTTGCAGTGTCCCAGCTGTCTGACGGGGCTCAGTTTTGGTCGTAAATCAAGGACAAGCCGTATTTTGTCGATTTGACGAAGGAAGCGGGGGCTAAAATCCTTTCGTTTCGTCCAGGGGTGCCTCAAAATTTCGGATTTTTCCTCCTTCGCCAACCGGAGGGAAGGATTTTATTTCAGAATGGGGAAGGGGGAAAAAATATATCGACCTCTGGAGATCTTGATTTTCTGCAAAAGCTTTGTGTCACCTTTTTTCTTTTTTCTCGCGTTTCCTGGGAGAAAGAAAATATTCCCAATGCTCCTTAATTTTATTTTATTTATTTTTTAACACAAACAGTTTGACATTTACCTCCGGCGAATGCCAACTCGACAAAAATAGCACAACGGAAGATAATGGGGGCGTTTTTATTCCAAGGGCTGGACTTTCCCCCCCCCCCAAAAAAATAAATAAATGCAATTTCACAAACACCCCTCAGCTTGCTTTTTAACAGAAAAGTGAAACTTCACACTTTGGAGTGGTTAAAAACATCCAGGATTTGTTGCACAAACCACAACAGCTCTTGGGTAGGAATGAAGGATGGAAGGAGGATGTTTGGTGGCATCGCCATTCGTGGCCCGAAGGATTGAGGGGTTTGGAAGTCTGGCCAGAGAAGTTGGCTTTGGAGGTGGAAAGCATTTTTATTTTTTTAAATTAGACCCAAAGAATAAATTAAAAAAAAAAAAGGGGGGGGGGGGCTCTCTTGCATTGTATCCATCAGGGGAAGAAAAGAAGAAGAAGGGAGAGAATTAATGTCCAATTATCACTTCTAAAATTCCAATATTCCTCCTAAATTTCTGACTAATCTGGGAGATCATCAGCCTTAATCATTTAAGGTAATTATCTAAAAAAAAAAAAATCTAATTTGTCCTCTATTCCAGAATATAATGAGCTCCCGAGTGGTATCCAGAATGGAGCGATGGTGAAAGTTACAGATGTGAGTAGAGAGGAAGAACAAAAGAGAGAGGGAGAAAAAAGAGAGAAAGAAAATAAGAAAGTGAAAAGAGAGAGAGAAAGAGAAACAGGGAGGGAGAGAGAGAAAGAGAGGGAGGGAGGGAGAGAGAGAAAGAGAGAGGGAGGGAGGGAGAAAGAGGGAGGGAGAGAGAAAGAGGGAGAGAAAGAGAAAGGGAGGGAGAGAGAAAGAGAAAGAGGGAGGGAGAGAGGGAGAGAGAGGGAGAAAGAGGGAGGGAGAGAGAAAGGGAGAGGGAGAGAGGAAGAGGGAGGGAGAGAGAGAAAGATGGAGAAAGAGAGAGAAAGAGAGAGGGAGAGAGAAAGAGAGGGAGGGAGAGAAGGAGAGAAAGGGTTCCAGGCTACAACATTTCTTTGCAATCTGCAAGGTTTCCTTGACTTTAGTCAAGGGTGACTTTCCATCTCAAATGCTGGGCTGTCTTACTAGCTGGTGTATATTTATAGGAGAGAGAGAGAGAGAGAAAGAAGAAGGAAGGGATGGAGGGGAAAAAGAAAGAAATAAAAGGAAGGGAAGGAAGAAGGAAGGATGGAGGGGAAAAAGAAAGCAGGAAATAAAAAAAGGAAAGAAAGAAAGAGAAAAAGGAAGAGGAAGAAAGAGAGAGAAAGAAGGGATGGATGGATGGAGGAGAAGAAAGGAAAGAAAAACAAACAATGTAAAGGACAGAAGCCCAGAAGGAAAGGAAGTTAAAATTTGTCCTAAATCTTTACACACAGTGTAAAATTCCTTTAAAGGCACCCAGACCAAACGGCGCAGGCCATTATAAAGAAATATACACGATGCTAAGGACAGATTCAGCATAGGATGCCCATCTTTTGGGGTTCAACGGCGAGCCTGCTCCGTGCCGGGGGGGGGGGGGGGAGGAAGGGTGTTTGCGTAATTGGGAGGCAGCTCTCCAAATCTCCCCCCCGGACTCCGAGCTCCTAAGATACCCCGAAGATGCATCTCCTTCGGTGGAGCCGAACGTGACTGTGATTTCCACGTAAAGCGAAGACTAATGCATTTCTTCCCCCAGGCAATTAAAAAGTGATTTGTCACCCACCAAGATGGATCGCTGAGAATCGGCAGATATTACATCCCTGGCCTGCCTGCGATGGAGGCAGGGAAGGGAGGGTGGGGGGGGCATTGTTTTGTGAGTGTTTGGTGTGTGTTTTATGCGGAGCTTCTTGCTGAAAACAAAAGACCCCTGCCAGTTGTTCTCTCCGCTTCTAAATCTAAAGCCGGCCAGGTCAAATCGATAAGAAATAGAGCGGGAAGGGGCCTCGGAGGTCTTCTAGTCCAACCCCATGCTCGAGCAGGAGACCCTAGGCCATTTCAATCAATCAATCAATCAATCAATCAATCAATCAATCAATCAATCAGAATAGAGCTGGAAGGGACCTCGGAGGTCTTCTAGTCCAACCCCATGCTCAAGCAGGAGACACTAGGCCATTTCAATCAATCAATCAATCAATCAATCAATCAATCAATCAGAATAGAGCTGGAAGGGACCTCGGAGGTCTTCTAGTCCAACCCCATGCTCAAGCAGGAGACCCTAGGCCATTTCAATCAATCAATTAATCAATCAATCAGAATAGAGCTGGAAGGGGCCTTGGAGGTCTTCTAGTCCAACCCCATGCTCAAGCAGGAGACCCTAGGCCATTTCAATCAATCAATCAATCAATCAATCAATCAATCAGAATAGAGCTGGAAGGGACCTCGGAGGTCTTCTAGTCCAACCCCATGCTCAAGCAGGAGACCCTAGGCCATTTCAATCAATCAATTAATCAATCAATCAGAATAGAGCTGGAAGGGGCCTCGGAGGTCTTCTAGTCCAACCCCATGCTCAAGCAGGAGACCCTAGGCCATTTCAATCAATCAATCAATCAATCAATCAATCAATCAATCAATCAATCAATCAGAATAGAGCTGGAAGGGACCTCGGAGGTCTTCTAGTCCAACCCCATGCTCAAGCAGGAGACCCTAGGCCATTTCAATCAATCAATCAATCAATCAATCAGAATAGAGCAGAGGGTTGGACTCCTCCTCCTTGAGCAGAGGGTTGGACTAGAAGACCTCCGAGGTCCCTTCCAACAACTCTTTGTCATTCTCTCTTCTGCTATTCTGAGAGATCTGCCTGGGCTTCGAAGCCGATGCCCAGATGATTAAAAAAAAACAAAAAAAAAAGCAGACTCAGGATTAAGAAAAACTAAAAGTAACACGGAGTCTAAACAAATTGGATTTTAGAGCTCTGGCATGTAAGAGTTATAAACGGTGGAATCGGAGATAAGATAAAAGAGAGGAAATGGGGAGTAGGGAGCCAGATAGTCATATAATATTTGGAGATAAGTGAAGAGCAAATGCGTTCTTGTAGAGAGTCTTTTTATACAATCGTATAAAAATACCGCTAAGGTGTTATTGACTTGACGTAAATTATTACACCCTAGTATTGTTGGGCTGTTGAAGAATCCTTTACTGCCGTATTTGCCCTTTCCTGCCATTTATACCGGTAGTCCTCGATTTACAGCAGTTCATTTAGTGACCAAAGTTACGACGGTGCCGAAAAAATATGACTTTTTCACACTTACGACCACTGAAGCATCCCCGCTGTCACGCAATCAACATTTAGATGCTGGGCCACTGACTCGTATTTATAACATCCTGGGGTCGCGTGACTCGTTTTGTGACCTGACAAAGTCCCGGGGGGAAAGCCGGATTCCCTTAACAACTGTGGCAAGGAAGGTCATATAATGGAGCAAGAGGCACTTAACAATTGTTTTGCTTAGCAACTTAGAAATTCTGGGCTCGGTTGTGGTCGTAAATTGAGGACTACCTGGATAAATGGATGGATGGATAGATAGATAGATGTGAGAGAGATTAGAAAGAGAAAATTAGATGATAGATGATAGATACAAATAGATACATGAGATAGAAAGATTAGAAAGATATAGATAGATGATAGATTAGATGGATGGATGGATGGATGGATGGATGGATGGATGGGATAGATGATAGATAGATAGATAGATAGATAGATAGATAGATAGATAGATAGATAGATAGATAGATAGATAGATAGATAGATAGATAGATAGATAAGGTAGGTAGGTAGGTAATGATAGAAAGAGAATTAGATGATAAATATAAATAGATGATAGGAAGACTAGATATAGATAGAAAGAGAGAGAGAATTAGATTATAGATAGATATAAATAGATGAGATAGAAAGATTAGAGATAGATAGACAGACGGATGGATGGAGAAAGACTGATAAAGCGAGAGACAGATTAGATGATAGAGAGATAGATAGATAGATAGATAGAGATAAATGCAGTAGATGATTGATTAGATAGGTAGGTAGATAGGTAGATAATGATAGAGGGAATTAGATGATGGATATAGATGATAGGAAGATTATATATATATTTATATATATATATATAGAGAGAGAGAGAGAGGGAGGGAGGGAGGGAGGGAGAGAGAGAGAGGGAATTAGATGATAGATATAAATAGATGAGATAGAAAGATTAGGTAGAGACAGACAGATAGATAGATAGATAGATAGATAGATAGATAGATAGATAGATAGATAGATAGATAGATAGATAGACAGAGTAGAGAGAGAGAGAATAGGTAGATAGAATAGATAGATAGATAGATAGATAGATAGATAGATAGACAGAGTAGAGAGAGAGAGAATAGGTAGATAGAATAGATAGATAGATAGATAGATAGATAGATAGATAGATAGATAGATAGATAGATAGATAGATAGACAGACAGACAGACAGACAGACAGACAGATGCTTCCAACTCTGTTATCCTGTTAGTCAATTCACTGAGCCAGATGTTCCTCAACCTTTTAGCAGGACCCGAATTGCTTTGCCTGGAGCCGAGCTCCCTGGCAAAGAGACCAGGTGAGGACAGGTAAACCATCTGTGTTCCTTCCGTGTTCTTCCAAGAGAGAGACGGAGGGCCTTTTCACTGTCGGTGACTCGAGACGCGTCCTCTGAGCGTTCCCACCACACGCGAGAGAAACCCTAATGAGCCCCCAAGCTCGGCCTGCCTGCTTTTCCGCTGTCAGCTCCGGTTTCGGAGAAGGTTGGACATGCCATATTCCCAGGGACCAAAAAAAAAAACAAAAAAACACCAATATTGTGGCAGCTTAAAAAGACTTCTGTATTTATTAGAGGAGGTGCGGTCGTCCGGGGGCAAGTGAAGATCGTTAAGTGGAAACTTTGCGTGGGGAAAGAAATGTTGGGTTGAGTTAAATTCCATCGTTCTTCCTCGGCGTTGGCCAAGGATGTTCTCCGAGGACCGAGGCCTTTAATTGGCTAATAAAAGAGGATTTTCCGTTTTATTGGCAAACGGTAAGGCCAGGCGAAATGAATTTTCTTGACGACGGATGGAGAGTGTGTGCTGGTTTCTTGGGAGGGGGCAAAGAAGGCAATCCCTGGTGTTTAATATCCGGATGTTAGCTTGTAAACCTTGGTAACTACTATTTTTCTTCATCTGAGGAGCTGTCATGGCTCATCCATCCCGTTGGCCTTTTTTACCCTCTCTCTCTCTTTTTCTTCTTCTTCTTCTGCCTCCTCTTTTGGAGGAGGGGTTTTGCAAGGCAATTCGGCAGCGATGAGCGAGCGATTCGGGGAACTTAAATCTCATCATTTTTTTAAAAAAAATTGGGCTCTCCTCGCTACGCTCCGGGAGAAGGAGAGGCCGAAAGAGAGGAGAAAACGCTGGGCTGTTGCAGGATTTATTTTTCAAGAGGGCAGGTGAATTCCTGGCGCCTTCGTCCTCACCCTCGTCTTCCTCCCCCCCCCAACACACACACATCTGCAATTTCCCAGTTGCAATTCCTACTTCCAGCTCAGCCTCTCCCAGTCCCGTACGGTGCATCCATCCGTGTCCCACAGAGGCTCCCTGTTGCCCCGGCACACTTTGGAGACACGAAATGCGTCGTGCACCATTTGCAACCCCAATTAAGTGCTAATATAATTTGAGGTTCCTCATTCTATTGGCCTCTCCCCGTGCTTTGGGGCTCCATTGCACCTGACAGAGGAGAATTCCCAGGCTACCCATCACATGCTGATTGTCATCCGTCCATCCATTCCTCCATTCATTCATCCATTCATCTATCCATCCTTTATTCATCCAGCCCTTCATTTATCCATTCATCCATCCATTCATTCTTTTATTCATCCATCCATCCATTCCTCCCTCCCTCCATGCATTTATTCATCCATCCATTTATCCATTCAGCCATCCCTTCATTCTTTTATTCAGCCTCCCTTTTATCATCCATCTATCCCTTCCTCCATTCATTCATCCATCCATCCCTTCATTTATCCCTTCAGCATCCCTTCATTCTTTTATTCATCCATCCTTTTATCATCCATCCATGCATCCCTTCCTCCTTCCCTCCATTCATCCATGCATTCATCCATCCATCCATCTATCCATCCCTTCATTTATTCATCCATCCCTTCATTTATCCATTCAGCCATGCAACCATTCATTCATTCATCCCTTTATTTATTTATCTCTTCATTTATCCATTCTGCCATCCATTCTTTTATTCATCCATCCTTTTATCATCCATCCATTCCTTCCTCCGTCCCTCCATTCATCCATTCATCCATCCATCTATCCATCCCTTCATTTATTCAGCCATCCCTTCATTTATCCATTCAGCCATGCAACCATTCATTCATTCATCCCTTTATGTATTTATCTATCTCTTCATTTATCCATACTGCCATCCATTCTTTTATTCATCCATCCTTTTATCATCCATCCGTCCATCCATCCATTCCTTCCTCCGTCCCTCCATCCATCCATCTATCCATCCCTTCATTTATTCAGCCATCCCTTCATTTATCCCTTCAGCCATCCCTTCATTCTTTTATTCATCCATCTTTTTATTTATCATCCATCCCAACCCAAAATCAGGAATTTGGCTGTTCCTAACAGGCCTCGGTGGGATGCGGTGGCCAGTTGGTGCCAGCTTCATTGCCAAAGCTAATTTAGCAGAAACTACTATTGAAAGGGGCACGGTGGCTCAGGGGCTAAGAAGCTGAGCTTGTCAATCAAAAGGACGACAGTTCAGCGGTTCGAATCCCTGGTGCTGCAGAACGGGGTGAGCTCCCGTGACTTGTCTCAGCTTCTGCCAACCTAGCAGTTCGAAAGCAGGTAAAAAATGCAGATAGAAAAACAGGGACCCCCTTTGGTGGGAAGGGAAGAGCGTTCCGTGCGCCTTTGGCTTTGAGTCATGCCGGCCACATGACCACGGAGACGTCTTCGGACAGCGCTGGCTCTTCGGCTTTGAAACGGAGATGAGCAACGCCCCCTAGAGTCGGGAACGACTAGCACATACGTGCCAGGGGAACCTTTTCCTTTTTACCTTTATCAGGCTTTGCGAGTACTGCAGAGGCTACCTGGAAATCAGTAAATTATTTTCCTTCCTTTCTTTTCAACCAGGAAAGGACATTTGCGAAGAGGCGAAGAAGAAGACAATTTTTGTGGCTTTGTGCTCCGGGTCCCCAGAGAGTCCCGTCAGCAGCGGCGGAGGCAAAACCCAATTTAAAGAGCAAATTCTTCCGGAAAGCTTGACTTTTGTGGGCGTTCTCCTGGGGGTTTTCGGAGGGGGTGGGTGCCCCACATAGAGTCAACCTTGAAAGAGTGACTCAACTCCAAAGGCCCCGTTTTCTCACGGCGGCCCCCCCGGGGGACTTCCCGGCAAGTATTTGGGGGGGGAAACGTCGGTTGATGTAAAAAAGGCACACTTTTATTCACTTTTCTGTTAAAAAGATGCCTTTTTCAGAAGCCCAAGGGGGGGGAGAGAAAGGGCTTTCGCGTATTTCCCCTCCCCCTCCCTCCTTCCTTCTTCCTTCCTTCCTTCTTTCTCCCCCTCCCTCTCTCCCTCTCCTTCCTTCCTTCCATCCTTCCCTCCTTCCGTCTTTCCTATCTTGCTTCCTTCCTTCTCTCCCTCCCTCCCTCTCCTTCCTTCCTTCTGTCCTTCCTTCCTTCTTTCCTATCTTCCTTCTGTGCTTCCTTCTTTCTTCCTTTCTTCCATCTTCCCTATCTTCCTTCCTTCCTTCTCCCCCTCCCTCTCCTTCCTTCCTTCTGTCCTTCCTTCTTTCCTATCTTCCTTCCTTCTACCCCTCCCTCCCTCCCTCTTCCTTCCTTATTTCTTTCCTTCTTTCCATCCAACCAAATATTGGCATTTATAGATGATGTTCTAGACGACACCAAGATTGCCAATAACTTCCTTCGTCTTGTCCGCCTGGGCAGGGCAGCCTTGGAGACCTTTGACCTCAGGCGTGCCCAAAATGGGCTCCCTGAATTTCTTCCCCATCACCCCCCCTGCAACCCCCCCCCAAACCGGCATTTTCCTCCAGTGCCTCCCCGCGGCTGCGTTTCACCCCGACACCGATATAAAAATGAGCCACATTAAAATGTCATGATCACCCTGTACTAATTATGCACCTAATGAATAATTAGCCACGGACACTTCTGACATGTTTGGGTTGCTCATTTGCATCTTTTAAAAAAAAAATCCAAGGGAAAAAGCCTCCCTTCCTTAGCGGGAAAGGTCCCCTTCCCCTCCCTTCCCTTCCCTTCTTTCCTTCTCCTCTTCCTCCTCTTTTCTTTCCTCCTCCTCTTCCTTCTCTTCTTCCTCTTCCTCTCCTCCTCCTCCTCTTTTCTTTCCTTCTCCTCCTCCTTTCTTTCCTTCTACTCTTCCTCTTCCTCTTCTTTCCTCCTCCTCCTCTTCCTCCTCTTTTCTTTCCTCCTCCTCCTCTTCCTCTCCTCCTTCTCCTCTTCTTTTCTTTCCTTCTCCTCTTCTTCCTCCTCCTCTTCCTCTTCTTTCCTCCTCCTCCTCTTCCTCCTCTTCTTTTCCTTCCTTCTCCTCTCCTTCCTCCTCCTCCTCTTCCTCCTCTTCTTTTCCTTCCTTCTCCTCCTCCTCCTCTTTTCTTTCCTCCTCCTTCTCTTCTTCCTTCTCCTCCTGTTCCTCCTCTTCCTTCCTTCTCCTTCTCCTCTCTTCTTTCCTCCTTCTCTTCTTCCTCCTCCTCCTCCTCTTTTCTTTCCTTCTCCTTCTCCTCCTCCTCTTCCTCCTCCTGCTCTTCCTCCTCAACTCATCTTCTAGGGGGGGAGAGTCTTCCAATATTTGAGGAGCTGCTGCCCCAAAGAAGACGGGGGTCCCCCTATTCTCCAAAGCACCTGAAGGCAGGAGAAGAAGCGACGGATGGAAACTGACCAAGGAGAGAAGCAACCTACAAGTAAGGAGGAATTTCCTGACAGTGAGGACGATTAACCCGTGGAACTGCTTGCCACCAGAAGTTGTGAATGCTCCAACACTGGAAGTTTTTAAGAAGAGATGGGCCAACCGTTGGCCTGAAAGTCTCTAGGGTTCTCTCCTGCTTGAGCAGGGGGTTGGACTAGAAGCCCCCCAAGGCCCCTTCCCCGCTCTGTTATTCTATACCTCCGGATCAATTAATCAATGCAACAGCTGCTTCCCTCCAGAAATGGCGAGGGCTCCAACCTTGGAGGCTTCCAAGAAGTGTTCGGACAACCGTTTTGAGTCAGGAATGGTAGAGGGCTTTTTTTTTTTCCTGCTAGAGCCGGGGGGTTGGACTAGATGACCTCTGAGGACCCTTCCCACCCTTTGCCAAATCCATTCGGACGCCAAACCTCCTCGGGGAAAAAGGAAAGGCTGTGACGAGGAAGAGCACTGGACGCCTTCAGCTCTCCTGGGTGTCGATGGTTTAGCCACGGTTGCTATAACGACCGGAAACGTCCTTCTATTGCTTTGCCTGGTCAATCTTCTCCCTGCCGGCTTCAGACCCCCATTTGACGTGATGGGCAAACAATGAGACACCCCCCCCCACCCCCCACTCCAGGAGGGGAGAAGGAGGGAGGGAGGGAAGAAATAAGAGGATGGGAGAGGGATTCAATTCACCGGTTGCCACAACAGAAGCCGACACCTGGCAGAGCGCATGTGCGCGCACATGGCTTGACAAGCTGCCCGGAGAAGGCGGGGGGAAGATAGAACATGGAAGGGACCTCGGTGGTCATCTAGTCCAACCCCCTGCTCAAGCAGGAGACCCTAGACCATTTCTGCTTGAGCAGGGGGTTGGACTAGAAGACCTCTGAGGTCCCTTCCGACTCTCTTACTCTATTCTATAATAGGGTGACCACAACTCGATGCCGTATTCCAAGTGTGGTCTTACCAAGGCCTTATAAAGCGGCATTATTTAATTCGTTTTTAAATTACTGGGTATTTTAAATTTGTTTCAGCCAAATTATTTAATTCATTTTATTCCATTTTAAATTTTTGTATTTATGTGTTTTTACTCTGTGGATGTTCACCGCCCTGAGTCCTTCAGGAGAAGGGCGGTATAGAAATCCAATAAAATAAATAAATAAATAAAATTATTAACCCTCCGCGCGATCTTGCAAAAGACCCCGTGTTTCGTTCTTTAGCAGGTTACGGATCCGATTCGTGCGGTCGACGGGTTAGTTAGGATAGTCCCCGGGAGCCCCTCCTGAATCCACCCGGCTGATGGATTCTTCCACAATGAGATGTGAAAAGCAGACAGAGAAGCCCGATTAAAAATGAAAGAAGCATCTGGAAGGAACAGGCTGGAGGTCGCAAAAGCACCGTGCCATCAAATCCTGTTTAGGAGTTTTGAACTGGTGGGATTGTCCAGCGTGAGGCTTGGATGCTTTGCTTAACGTGGGTCTGGTCAGCCCCTCCTGATGGGGGTCCCAGTTTGGCCCCCTGCAGCCCCCTTGAACCCAACCCCGTACTTAGAAAAATGTCAGGCTGCCGGAGAGAGTAAGTACTGTGTTTCTCCGGAAATAAGACCTTCCCAGATAATAAGCCCTCTCCGAAAATAAATCCTCCCCCGAAAATAAGCCCTCCCCAAAAATATTTAAATGCATGCACAGACAGTCCCCGCTATTTCCTCTGGTTTGGGTTAGGGAGACAGAGCTGGAAATCAGGCAAGACGGCAAGAGGAGCCCCATCTTGCTCCACGCGCCCCAAAATATCTGAGCCTGGATAGCTCAGCAGACTAAAAGCCTGTTATTAACATTCATCTGCCTGCAATTACTGTAAGTTCGAATCTCCCCAGGCTCAAGGTTGACTCAGCCTTCCATCCTTTCTAAGGTAGGTAAATTGAGGACCCAGTTTGTGGGGGCAATAAGCTGACTTTGTATAAAATATACAAAAGAATGAAGGCTATTGCTTAACGCCTTGTAAGCCGCCCTGAGTCTCCAGAGAAGGGCGGCATATAAATGTAATTAAAAAAAAAATAAGACCTCCCCGAAAATAAGGCCAAGCGCTTATTTCGGGGTTCAAAAAAAATATAAGACAGGGTCTTATTTTCGGGAAAAACACGGTAACAAAAGTCATAAAATCTTTTTGGATCCTGCCTTTATTATTTTCACAAGTCACTCAAGTTGGCGAGTGGACCTAATGCTCCTTCTTCTCTCTGTTTTGTCCACAATAACAACAATCCTGTGAGGTGGGTTGGGATGAGAGAGAGAGAGTGGGGAGGGAGACTGGCCCAAAAATCATCCAGCTGGCTTTGGTGGCTAAAGGAGGGACTAGAATTCACCAGGCGCCCAAGTTCTCCAGCTGAGAGTTGGTGGCTCAACTGCAGTGCCCATCAGAAGATGACAAATGAGCAAGAGTTGGTTGGATAATTAGCATCTTTGTTCTCCCACAACTGACCTCTTGAATGACAGTGCAGAAGGAGAAGGAGAGGAAGGAGAAAGGAGGAGGAGGAGAGGAAGGAGAAAGAGATGGAGAAGGAGAAGGGAAAGAAGGAGTAGGAGGAGAAGGAGAGGAGAGGAAAGAAGGAAAAGGAAGGGGAAGGGAAGGAAAGAGGGAGGGAGGGAGGAAAGGAAAGGAGGAAGAGAGAAGGGAAGGGAAGGAGAAAGGAAAGGGAAGAGGAAAGGAAAGGAAAGGGAAGGGAAGGAAGGAAAGGGAAAGGAAAGGAAAGGAAAGGAAAAAGGAAAGGAAAGGAAAGGAAAGGAAAGGAAAGGAAAGGAAAGGAAAGAAAAGGAAAGGAAAGGAAGCAGAGTCTTTGTTCTGGCAGAGATTCCCAATGTTGGGGCCAAGATCTCCATCCCCAAAGAACCAGCCAAGCCAAGCCAACCTCTGTCTGGTCCCTCAGTTTCCCCTCCGGGCGAGCGGAAACCTGCTCCTACCGTGTCCCTGCCTGGTCTCGGAGACATCCGGCCAGAAGCCAGCGATGGGATGGCAGTTAATGAACAAAACGCACATTTAATATTGAGGATAAAGGGAGGCATTAAAAAGGGCAGCAAAGGCTGGCATTATTGGCAGATTAAGCGCCGAAACAAAAGAAGGAGGCAACAGCTGTTTCTCTCCTCTAATTTCCTCCGCCAGGAGCCCATCCACACTCTCTCTCTCTCATACACACACACACTGAGGCTCCTTAATGAAAAATTTTCGTCTTCCTCTACAGCAACATTCAAAAATAAAGTTTCCCCCAGAGTTGAGATGCACCAGAATTCAGGAAGCCTAAAGATTTTTCTTTTTCAGAATCTTTCTTTTTAAATCACTTGTTTTTTTGGGGGGGGATGTCTCCTTGGAGGTCTTCTAGTCCAACCCCCTGCTCAAAGAGAGAGAGAGAGAGAGAGAGGGAGAGTAAGTTCTCTCCTTAAATCCGCCAGGATGGAAGTCCAGCTGGCAGTCGATTAATGTGGGCGGAAGGAAGAGAGAAGGAAGTTTTCTATGGAGTGAGCTGGAGGAGATGAGGAGGAGGAGAGGAAGAGGAAGAGGAGGAGGAAGAGAGGCAGAGAAGAATGGGGGAGGAGGAGAGGAGGAGGAGGAAGGGAGAAGGACGGGATGAGAAGAAGGAGAGGAAGAGGAGGAGGAGGAAGAGAAAAGAATGGGAGGAGGAGGAGGAGAGGAAAAGGAAGAGAGGCAGAGGAAGAGAGGCGGAGAAGAATGGGGGAGGAGGAGAAGGAGGAGGAAGGGAGAAGGACAGGATGAGAAGAAGAGGAGGAGGAGAAAGAGAGAAAAGAATGGGAGGAGGAGGAGGAGATGAGGAGAGGAAGAGAAAGAGAGGCAGAAAAGAATGGGAGGAGGAGGAGGAGATGAGGAAGAGAGAAGAATGGGGGAGGAGGGGAGGAGGAAGAAGAGAGAAGAATGGGGGAGGAGGAGGAGGAAGAGAGTAGGATGGGATGAGAAGAAGGAGAGGAAGAGGAGGAGGCAGAGAAGAATGGGAGGAGGAGGAAGAGGAGAAGGAGGAGATGAGGAGGAGGAGGAGGAGGAAAGCAGAGGAGGAGGAGAAGAAGGAGATGAGAAGGAGAGGAAGAGGAAGAGAGGCAGAGAAGAATGGAAGGAGGAGGAAGAGAAGGAGGAAAAGAAGGGGAGGAGGAGAATATGCGAAGGAAGGAAGGAAGGAAGGAAAGAACGTTTTGCTTTAGTGAACAAAGTTGTGAGTATCTTTCTTACCACAACTCTTAAGTGAATCACTGCAGTTATTGAGTTACTAAGACGGTCGTTAAGTGAATCTGGTTCCCCCACGGACTTTGCAGGTTAGAAGGTTGCAAAAGGGGATGGCGTGACCCTGGGGACACTGCAACCGTCATAAATACAAGTCAATTTCAAAGCGTCTGATCACATGACAGCTGAGTCCAGTGCCTGACGCGCGGATGCACAGAAGGCAGAGAGGAGAGGAGAGCAGGGGAAATCTATGGGCCGGTCCTTAGGAAGGAAGAGCCACCACTGCTAGTGAAGCCCCACATTAGCTCTGGGGATAAAAGGCAGGGGGCAGACATGAATAGATGTGGCAGACAACTAGTCATCTTCCGGACGGACGGACTTGTTAGCCTGCGGTGAGAGAGAAACGTTTTGCCGGGGCTGCCGGAGCTCCTAATAAAGGAATATTTTGAATTCACGTCAGTTGGTTTGTTGTGTTTGGGGAGCTGGGTCAGAACAATTTGCCAGTTTTATAGCCGAGTTCTAAAGTCTTGAAAAACGGGGTTTATAATAGAAACTCTGACACCGTCTAAATATATATATATATAGAGAGAGAGAAGCTCTGTTGGGTGCGACAATAATGCAGCCTCAATTTATAAAGCGCTCGGGAATCCTTGGCTGTTTCAAAACTTACGGAGAATAAATCCCGCTCCTGGAGGGTAAAACCGGTGTGAACCACAATCGCAAAATTGCAAAAACCGGACACGCGGCCGCATGACCGGTTTTTGCAATTTATACATTAACGATAACCATGCGGCCACGGCCAGAAAATCAGAATGCACTTCAACGGCAAACCATAAAATGAGAGAGTTAGACGGGACCTTGGAGGTCTTCTAGTCCAACCCCCTGCTCAGGCAGGAGATCCTGCACCGTTCTCGACAAACGGCTGTCCAATCTCTTGTTTAAAACCCTCCAGCGTTGAAGCATTCACAATTTCTGGTGGCAAGCAGTTCCACGGGTTAATCCTTCTCCCTGTCAGAAAATTAGTTCCAGGTTGCTTCTCTCCTTAGTTCCCATCCGTCGCTTCTCGTCCTGCCTTCAGGGGCTTTGGAGAACAGGTGGAAACCCCCCCCCCTCTTCATCCCTCTTCTTTTGGGGCAGCTCCTCAAATATTGCAAAACTGCTCTATTTTACATTTTAAATTAAGATTATTATTATGATTATTTTTTCTTTAAAAACAAAAACGGGAAAAAAAAAACCCTTCCATTTTACAACCGTTCCGTGTCGGTACAATAGCCACAATTTATATTTCTCCACCCACTCACCCCCACATATTTCACATATTTATATTTTATTTTGCATGATAGATTTTCCAATCTCTCAGGGGCTGCCCCAAAGAAGAGGGAGTCAAGCTATTCTCCAAAGCCCCTGAAGGCAGGACAAGAAGCAACGGGTGGAAACTCATCAAGGAGAGAAGCAGCTTAGAACTAAGGAGGAATTTACTGACAGTTAGAACAATTAATCCATGGAACTGCTTGCCACTAGAAGTTGCGAATGCGGCAACACTGGAAGTTTTTAAGAAGATGGTTGGATAAACATCTGTCTGAAGTGGTGTAAGGTTAGGCAACCTGGAATTAAGGAGGAATTTCCTGACAGTGAGAACAATTAGACAGTGGAACTGCTTGCCACTAGAAGTTGCGAATGCTCCAACACTGGAGGTTTTTAAGAAGATGGTTGGATCACCCTTTGTCTGAAGTGGTGTAGGGTTTCCTGCCTGGGCAGGGGGTTGGACTAGAAGACCTCCAAGGTCCCTTCCAACTCTGTTCTTCTATTTCTATTGTTTAAATTGCCGGAGAGAAGGCAACCTTTTGCCCAGGATGCCAGCCCAGCCTTCAAACGGAGAAAAACCCCAGGATGCCTTCCTTATTTTTCTGTAGCTACCTCGCTGGCGATCTACCGGCGTTTCCCAAATCCTATCAAGAGGGTCGAGAGCCTTTGCAAAGACTCCAGGGAGCAAAGAGGGGTCTTTTTAAAAAATCCTTCTATGGGGGTGGGGGCAGAGAACCGAGACCCTGCTTGCATGCCAGAGAAGCTTGGCCATCCCATAATTTCCCTGTGCCGCAATTGCTTTTCCGCTTTGTTTTCTCCGGGAACTGCACACACATCCTGTTTACACCTGCAGAATGTTAAATCGGGGAGGGGGGGGGGCTTCCCCAGCCTCTTTTTTCTCCCCCCCACTTTCCCTTGAAGATTGCAGAGAAAAAAAAATTAAGATTTTCCCGTTTCTCGGATAAAGACGGAGGGTCAAGAGAAGCGGGAGGGAAGGAAAGACCAAGGGGGTGGGGAAGCAGGGGGCATCTTGGATTGGGACAAAGGGACATTTGATGGATAGGCCCTAGAGAACAGGCTGCCCTGGGCAGGAGGTTGGACTGGATGACCTCCGAGGTCCCTTCCAGCATTACAATTCTACAGGTACTTCTTCTTCTTCTCCTCCTGCTCCTCCTCCCCCCCTCCTCCTCCTCTTCTTCTCCTCCTCCTCCTTTTCTTCTTCTTTGTCTCCTCCTCCTCTCCTCCTCCATCTTCCTTCTCTCCTCCTCCTTTCCACAAACCCCTCTACCTTCCAGTAACTGATGGTGTTCCCAAGTTGGGTAATTAAATGTCTGAAAGAAAATATCCAAGCTCAAGAGTGCACCAAGGACCCCACAGTTCTCCTCCTCCTCCTCCTCCTCCTCCTCCTCCTCCTCCTCCTCCTCCTCCTCCTCTCCTCAAACCCTAATTCCTATTTATTTATTTATTTATTTATTTATTTATTTATTATTTATTTATTATTATTATATTTCTATACCGCCTTTCTCCCGTAGGACTCAAGGCGGTGTACAGTCAAGAAAAATATAGATACACAAACATCATAAAATTGCTAAGTAAAATTATTATTATAACATAGTTTGGTCCAATTAAATAGAACCTAAAATTAGATAACATTTTAAAAAACATTCACATGTTCTTCTAGCATTGATGATGTTCCCTAGTTGGCTCACGAGACGTCTGCAAAAAAACCACCAAGCTCAGAGACCACCAAGGACCCTACAGTTGTCCATCTGGCCTCCTCCTCCTCCTCCTCCTCCTCCTCATCATCATCATCACCCCCCCCCCAAAACCCACAATCCCTTCTGGCACTGATGATGTACTCTAGTTGGGCCCATTCGCACTCCGAGGTCCCTCTCACAGTTTACTTCTGTTGAGCCAAGTTTGACTTAAACCCTACCCGTACATTTGGGGTTTCTTTTTTTTCCCTTACCTAAGTGTGAAACCTGATGTCAGGTTTCGAGGTCGTCTCAAATAAATTGCATTTCAAACAAAGCCTTTGAAGAAAAACTCCCATTTATTAAGCACGACATTTTAGACCCGACTCCATCGAAGCCAACACTGACTTCCAGACCCAAAACCCTCCCTTTCCGTTCCCCACTCCCCTGCACTCATTGGCCATCTTCCAAGTCATTCTACCCCTAATCTACTGCTCCAGCTCAAAGGAATTTCCCCCCTCCCCTCCCATCTCCTAGGGGATATTATCTCCAGGGAAAATAAGTAGGTGAAAAGTCAAACGTCCCTTTCCAGACGCCTCCGCTTCTCCTTCTTATGTCAGCACTAGAGTAAATGCAACTTGAAGTGCTGACACCTGATTTGTTTAGTGACCCCCCCCCCCAATCCGATGTTTTCCTGAGGAACGAAAATGCCCTTGGGGTTGGCCTCGGCCTTTCAGCTCTTCCTTGTGGAATTTTCCCTGGTGCAATTTTGGTTGTGCGTTGAGATCAAAACTGCACAACAGGCGTAGCCGCACCAAGGAAGTGAGGCTGGCGATGCCGCCTGTGCACAATGCAGATTTTTCTTGCCATTATCCTTTGTGTGTGTGTGTGTGTGTGTGTGTATTTGTGTGTTGCAGGGGAGAGAACTAAAGGGAATATTAAATTAAAAGAAAAGAAAAGAAACTTCGATCAAGTGTTGTGAAGGACATTTTTCCTTTGAAACCTTATCCTTGCCGCTGAATTGTTCCGGGCTTTTTGAAAACGCAACGGCGTCGCCTCTGCCTTGAAGATCAAAAGACAGCTGATCACAGCCCGGTGGGGCAAGGGGACTTTGAGGGCATCTAGACCAGCCCCCTGCTCAGTGCAGGAATCAACATTAAAGCAAAAATGCGGCGGCCAAGGTGGCATCGACAGAAGGACAGTACCGAGGTCACGAGAAGCGTTAATGCCGCTTTATATGGAATTTTAAGACCGTGCTTGGAGTGGTTGGAGGCCACTGACTCGTATTTACGACTGTCGCAGTTTCCCGGTGGTCTTACGTGATTATCCCTTCGACCAGCAAATTCAAGGGGGCGGGGGGGGGGAGAGCCAGATTCGCTGAACAACCGTGGGACTAATTAGAGGATTCCGCTTAACGATGGGGGCAAGCAAGGTCGTTGAAAGGGGACGAAGCTCCCTTAAAACCACTGCCTCGCTTAGCGAGGGAACTTTCCCGGTCGTAAGACGAGGACTTCCCAAGGCGTTTCCCCCTGCGCCAAAGTTGCCCTGGAGTTCCCCGATCTGAAACCGCCCCCCCTCCCACCCCTCCAAAGAGGCTGAGAAAAACAAAGGGGTAGGGTTGGACTAGATGACCTCGTGGGCCCCTTCCAGCCCCAACGATCCAGGTCTGTATTTTAAGCTGAGGGGGGAGCCGTGGCATTGATTTTTATTTTTATTTTTATTTTTTGGCTTCATTTGAGACTTTTCTCCCAATCCACCCACCCCCGAGGGTACTAAATTTAGAAAGGCAGGTAAGCTGTGAAAATAAGATTTAAATCGATTTTTTTTTTTTTAATTGGGCAATTTTAAGTGGCATGGATTTCAAACTCCCAGAAGTCCCCGGCCAGGGGGGGCTTCTGGGAATTGAAGTCCTCGCCTCTTCCAGTGAGAAGCCCTGATTTATAGAGGCTATTTTTCTTGTGGCTTAGAGAATAAAGTCCGCTGGCCGCCTCATGTGGTCGCAAAGCCGAGGAATGGACACAAATGCCTCTTGAATGCGTCGCTGGGCTGTGATGGATTATGGAAATGATTCGGTGCAGCGCCTGGTGAATTCCAGCGCTGTCGTTTCCGAATCGCTGACTCTTTAAATTTGCTATTATAATAGCATGCCGGCGCTTGGAGGCTCCAAAATAAACATTTTCCCTCAAGAAAAGATGAAGAAGGGCTCAGCTCCTTTAAAATATGTATATATGTTTGTGCGTGTGTGTATCATCATCATCATCCTCTTTTAACAACCCCATAATTCCTTGCGGGGTGGAGTCTGGGCAACTGAATGGAGCTAGCAGAGTGATTACTGGCCGGATGCCCTTCTCGTTGCCAGTGTGGAGTTTTGTTCGGCAGATATATTCTCATATATATATATATATATGAATGTAAATGCAGAGAGATGCACAACAGATCGGGAATATGACAGATAAAAGAACGAATCTAACTCATCATAAAATCCGGCATGTTCTAATACAGGCAGTCCTGGACTTAGGATACTCCAGTTAGTGACCGGAGTTAGAGTTATAACGGCCCTGAAAAAAAGTGAGTTAGGACTACGGATGGTGTCTATGACCTCAAATCTCCACACCTGGCCACGTTCTCGCATTCGACCACTTGGTGGTCATTTCCTTTCTGGTCTTGTTCCTCAAACTTTCACCCATCCCCAAGTCCCACCAACCCTTACTACCAGGATCAGAAGATGTTCTCTGCAGGCCTCGGTGGAGGAAAATCTGCACAGTCAACAATAAATCCTTGCAACGATCCCCGTGGCAGCGAAAATATGTAAGTCACTACTCGGTGTAGTAGAGCCAGAGAAGCAAGTTCTACAAAACAGCTGATTTTTTTTTTTTTTTTTTTTGGAAACGAAAATCCAAATACAGCATTTTTATATTTTTTGGCGGAGGGAGGGATGCAACTCCTCCCAAGCCTTTTTTCCCAAGCACGAACAAATTAAAACACCCAAAAACACAATTCAACAACGAAATCACGGCAGCCAGAGAACGAGGCTTGTCCCCAGCCCGGTTCGAACCCGACATCCATAACAACAAAAACAAGATCGAACGTCGAAAGGAAATTGAAAACTTTTGAAACGAGGGCGGAGAAACGAGGCGAAGAACCGGCAAGGGAAAAACAAAACACAAGAGATATTTAGGGGAACCGCAGCAGCTCCACCCTGCCCACCTGACAAAAGGGGGAACCTGGCACCTGTCTTACCTGGAGCAGCCAATAGCACCTTCGGTGGAACGTGGGGATGATGGACGAATGGACGTAACAGCCGTACAGACACTAAAGAGAAGGAGAAAGCAGAGGAGGGGATCAGCGCGTGAGGACGAGTCAAACATCGGAGAAAAAAAAACATCTGTCCATCAAGAGCTTGGAGGACTCTTTCCCCGACTGTCAAATCATACCAGGAGCTTGGTCACCAAACCTTTCCTTCTGCTAAAGTTGAAAGCTGGTTAGTCAGGAAAAACAAACAAGACTTGGTTAGTCAGAAAACAGCTTGTAGACGCCGCCTGATTATGGGGTACCATAAAGTAACAAGCAATGATGGAATGTGTGACACTGCACCCCACGTGTCGCTGGAAGGCAAAAACCCCACAAAACATGCGTCTGAATTGTTTTGGCCGCGCCGTGCGGGGGAATTCACTGGAGAAAGCCAATTCTAGAACATAAGAGTGGGAAGGGGCCTCGGAGGTCTTCTAGTCCAGCCCCCTGCTCGAGCAAGAGGCCCTAAACCATTTCAATCAATCAATCAATCAAAATAGAGTTGGAAGGGACCTTGGAGGTCTTCTAGTCCAACCCCCTGCCATCCTTTGTGCCACCAGGGAGTGTATTCCCTTTAACCAGAGAAAAGAAAATAGTTTTTCATTTCCTATCATCCACGATGCCCGTCAAGCGCATGGACTGGGCCTCCCCTGAGAACGGAACACGGATCCCACTTTTTCTGCGTTTTTGAAAACCTGCAAAGATGCCTCTCTCTCTCTCTCTCTCTCTCTCTCTCTCTCTCTCTCTCTTTCTCTCTCTTTCTGTCTCTTTCTCTCTCTTTCTCTCTCTCTCTCTCTTTCTCTCTCTCTCTCTCTCTCTCTTCTCCAGGGAGCTGCTGATTAATTTTGGTCCTGAGTTTAAATCACATTTTACAAGTTTTATTTTGTGTTTTAATCACTTTTCGCTGCCAAGAGTCGCTTATTTGAGCAGAGAGGTGGGATGGAAATGGACTCAGCTCAATGAATCAAAACGGTAAAGGAAGAAAGGAAAGGAAGGAAAGAAAGAAGGAAGGAAAGAAAGAAAGGAGGGAGGGAGGGAGGAACAGAAGGGAAGATGGAAAGAAGAAAAAGGAAAGGAGGGAGGGGGAGGAAGCAAGGGAGGGAGGGAGGAAGGACAGAAGGAGAAATAGAAACAGAAAGAAAGAGAGGAAAAAAGAAAGGAAGGAAAGAAGGAAGGAAGAGACGAAGGAGAGAGAGAAAGAAAGGAAGAGAAGGAAGGAAGAAAGGAAGGAAGGAAGGAAGGAAGGAAGGAAGGGAGGGAGGGAGGGAGGAAGATTTAGTCCTCCACTTGTAAGTGGAGGTCTCCAGCTTTGCAATACAGCAAAATTCAGCTGATCTGATCGTGTCTCCCCACTGGTCTACCTGGCAGGGCTGATGCGCAGTACCCTCGGCCACTGCCCAGGCTCGACCCCCTGCTGCGTTGTTTGCACCCACCACTCCTTCCTTGCTTTCTGCAATTATGATGGGAGTCCCTTTAAAAGGCGCCCAGAAGGGAGAGGAGAGAGAAGGGGGGGGGGCTTCATTAGGTTGCCTGTTTTTTTTTTTAATTGAAAAGGTTCTCCCTCCCCCTAGACACACCACACACACACACACACCCCCCGAGCCCACAACGCACAACAGGAAGCCCTGGTGTATCTGTGGCTATGTTAATGCGAGGCTGGGCCGGGCGCCAAGGCATTAAGTGAAATCGAATTCCGAAAAAACAGCTTTAATCAGCAGTTTTTTATGGATGGAATTGCTCTCCTCTTCCAAGGTTAATTCTGAGCATGCAGAATTAATGGCCTGGACAGAGACGGGGTGGGGTCTCTCCCACCCACCCACCCACCCACCCACGGTCTTCCTTTCCCTGGACAACAAAAATGCCCCAGGACAGAGAAGGAGGGTTGGGCCTGGTGAGCCGAGGGTCGTAGAACCTAAGAATTGGAAGGAAGGGACCTCGGAGGTCTTCTAGTCCAACCCCCCCCCCCCGGGTTAAGCAAGGTGCTCACTCTGTTTGGTGAGCCCCAGAGGTTGGTGTGCTAAGGGAGACATTTCCTAAGGGAGCTTTGCCCCGTTTTACGACCTTTCTGGGCCTGGCCACCGTTGTTAAGTGAATCACTGCAGTGGTTAAAAGTTAGTCACACAGGGCTGGGAAGGGAATCCGGATTTCCCCAAGGACGTCGCTTGTCAAGAGGTCGCAAAAAGGGGGTCGCGTGACCCCTTCCTTCCTTCCTTCTCTCTCTCTTTCTTTTTCCTTCCTTTTTCTCTCCTTCTCTCCTTTTCCTTCCTTTCTTCCTTTTTCTCTCCTTCTCTCTTTTTTTTCCTTCCTTCCTTTTCCTCTCCTTCTCTTTTTCCTTCCTTCCTTCCTTCCTTCCTTTCTCTCTCTTTTTTCTTCCTTCCTTTTTCTCTCCTTCTCTCTCTTTTTCCTTCCTTCCTTTTTATCTCTTCCTCTCTTTCTTTTTCCTTTCTTCCTTTTTCTCTCTTCCTCTCTTTCTTTTTCTTTCCTTCCTTCTTTCCTTTTTCTCTCCTCTTTTTCCTTCCTTCCTTTTTCTCTCCTTCTCTCTTTTACCTTCCTTCCTTTTTCTCTCCTTCTACTCTCTTTTTCCTTTCTTCCTTTTTCTCTCTTCCTCTCTTTCTTTTTCCTTCCTTCCTTCTTTCCTTTTTCTCTCTTTTACCTTCCTTCCTTTTTCTCTCATTCTCTTTTACCTTCCTTCCTTTTTCTCTCCTTCTCTCTTTCTCTCTTTTACCTTCCTTCCTTCCTTTTTCTCTCTTTCTCTCTTTCTTTTTCCTTCCTTCCTTCCTCCCTCCCTCCCTTCCTCTCCCTCCCTCCCTCCCTCTCTCTCTCTCTCTTCCTCTTCTATAAAATTACAGACCAGCTGGCAAGACGGAGGGAAGGTCACCCTTGGCTAAAATCAGGGAAACCTTGCAGATTGCAAAGAACTGTTGTGTGGCCTGCAGCGAAAATCCTTTGCCAGGTGATCTGTTCGGGGATCCATTCCTGAGAGCCTTGGGGGGACTTTTCCAAGCTCCCCCCGCCCGCTTTCCCCCCACCCCAAACTCCTTCTGAAGACCAGGAGAGGTGGACGGGCACGTGACCCCGTCCCTGTGGGTGGCAGGGCCTGCCATCAGCCACTAGATGGCAGCAAAGGACCGCTTTTTAATTCTGCCCCCCCCTTTAATCAAAGGAAAAAATAAATAAATTTAAATGACCAGTTTTTCAGTTCCCACGAGCAAGATTGTCTGAGTTTGCAGATATTCATTTCAAAAATCATTTTATATATACATGGACTCACATATATGCATATAATTTTTTTAAAAAGTGAATAAATGTGTGCATATGTATTTGTGTATATATACATATATGTTCGTAAACATATATAAACATACACACACACACAAATACATACACATATATACTGTACATACACAGGTAGTCCTCGTCTTACGACCACAACTGAGCCCCAAAGGTCCGTTGCTAAGCGAGACATGGGTTAAGTGAGTTTTGCCCCATTTTATGACCTTGCACTTAACCGTCGTTACGTGAATCCCCGACCTTGTTGAATGATTAATGCGGTTGTTAAGTGAATCTGGCTTCCCCTGCAGACTTTGCTCGTCGGAAGGGTCGCCAAAGGGAGGGGGGGTCACGTGACCCCCGCAGCTGCTTAGTGACGGAAACGTTGAGCTCCGTTTCGGTCGTAAATCGAGGACTCCCTGCAATCCGCATTTCCTGGAAAAGGGGGTGGGAAGGAGGACCCTCGAAAAGAGGAGGGGGGTTTGCGGTAGAGACGATTTGGAAAAGAACGCAGCCTCCCCCTCCCCCTTTAATGAAACCACTTTGGGGGAATGTGAAAAATAAAATAAAATTCAGACATTGCAGTTGGACAAGCTAAAAAAGAAATCTACAACTCCCGTCTGGATTACGCTGGCGAGAGAGGGAAATATATATTTAAATAAAATCTATTTTTCCCTCCTTTCAAAACCCGTCTAGATTTCTCCCCCTTCCATATGCAATTCCCCAATTCCCCTAATAGGAAGTTAAATCAATCTGAAGAGAGAACAAATCACTTAAAAAACTCCGGTCTGAAAAGTTTAGATATGAGGCAGGGGGATAAATTATATGGGCCCCCACGTAACCACTTGGAGCAGGTGACCTTCTGGGGGGGGGCTTGGGAAGAGGAGGAGGAGGACGAGGAGGAGGAGGAGGAGGAGGAGGAGGAGGAGAAGAAGAAGAGAAAGAAGAAGAAGGAGGAGGAGGAGGAGGAGGAGGAGGAGGAGGAGGAGGAGGAGGAGGAGGAGAAGAGGAGGAGGAAGAGGAGGAGGAGGAGAAGAAGAAGAAGAAGAGAAAGAAGAAGAAGGAGGAGGAGGAGGAGGAGAGGAGGAGGAAGATAGAGACGGAGGAGGAGGAGGAGGAGGAGGAGGAGGAGGAGGAGGAGAAGAAGAAGAAGAAGAAGAAGAAGAAGAAGAAGAAGAAGAAGAAGAAGAAGAAGAAGAAGAAGAAGAAGAAGAAGAAGAAGAAGAGAGATGGATAGATAGATAGATGATGGATGGATGGATGGATGGACGGACAGACAGATTATAGATGGATGGATAGATAGATCTGAGAGAGAGAGAGGGTGGGAGAGAAAGAGAGAGGGAGGGAGGGAGATGATAGCTACATGACAGACCGAGGGAGCGACTGATGGAAGAGCTTTCCTCCAGAAGTTCTGGATGCTCCATCACCAGAGTGTTTTTTAAAAAAGAGATTGGGCAGCCAGGTCAGACTAGAAGCCCTCCAAGGCCCCTTCCCGCTTTCTTATCCTGACCATCCCAAGGAGACCTCTGGGTTGTTGTTGTTTTTTTGTTTTTGGAGCTCCAAAGAAAAACTCTCGTGCAAAACTGAAGCGTCCGATTGGCAAAGACGATTCTGGTCTTTGAAAGGAACCATTTGCAATCCTTCTTTGCGAGAACGGGCTCAGTGCCAGGATGGTTCTGCCAAGATCTGCCAGCCGGAGGAGACACCCACCCGTCCCTCTCCGGGGTGCTTAATCCCAGGAGAATATTCTTCTAAAACCGAAAAGAGGGTGGGGGGGGGGGGTTTAGGTCGGTGGGACTGTCAAAGTCATTAAAAAAAAAACAAACCACAAGGTCAAAGCACAAGCAAAATCTTGCCAGGGCAAGAAGGATACAATAAACGCCTCCCAATAAACTCCAGCCATTTGCCCACGGCCAAAAATCAATCAATCAATCAAATAATCAATCAATCATAATAGAACTGGAAGGGACCTTGGAGGTCTTCTCGTCCAACCCCTTGTTTGAAGAGAAGACCCTACGGCTCTCCGGTCTTCTCAAAGACCTTCTATCATTCCAGACAAGCAGTTGTCCAATCTCTTCTTCAAAAACCTCCCACAACATCTGGTGGCAAGAGGTTCCACGGACTGATTGTTCTCACGGTCAAGAAACTCTCTCCTTAGTTCTAGGTCGGATGGTATCTTCTTGAGGTTGGGACCTCTTGAGGCCATCCAGATTTTCGCCTGAGCGGAGATAATAAAGGGAGTCAGGCCAGACCCCTCCACCTCCCACCCAGGAAGGATTTCTCAGTCCCGGTGTTGGAGAATTGCCATCTTTTCCTGGCAGCCACCGCGCAAGCGGTCCCTGGGTCCCGAGCCGAGCCAAGCACGGACGTCAGTCGCTCTGTTCACCTGGCAAAAATCGAGTTGGATGTTTATTCACTGAACTTCTGCAAACACCACAGAGAGAGCGGAGTGGCCAAAAAAACAAGGAGATGGAAAGCAGGAGAAAACGGGGCAGAAAGAGAGATGCGCAGGCGGCCGCCAAGAATCTGTCTCAAATAATAACGCAGTAAGAATGATTTATTAAATTTATATGCCGCCCAACTCCTGTATATCCAGCCATCCATCTGCTCCTCTGTCTCTCCATCCATCCATCCATCCATCCATCCATCCATCCATCCATCCATCCATCCATCCATCCCTTCTCCTCTTTCATCCATCCATCCATCCATCCATAAAGTACATCTCTCCATCCATCCCTACAGCCACCTCTCTCCATCTCTCCATCTCTCTCTCTCTCTCCATCCATCTCTTCATTTATCTCTCCATCCATCTCTCCGTCTCCATCTCTCACATTCTCCGTGGAATTAAGGAAGAATTTCCTGATAGTGAGAACAATTAATCAGTGGAAGGGATGGCCACCAGAAGTTGTGGGGGCTCCATCCCTGGAGGTCTTCAAGAAGAGACTGGGCAGCCATTTGTCCTGCTCGAGCAGAGGGTTGGACTAGAAGACCTCCGAGGTCCCTTCTACACCTAGGATTCTAAGATAGATACAGTCAATAGATGATGGATGGATGGATGGATGGATAGATAGATAGATATGAGAGACAGAGTGAGATGGATGGATAGATAGATAGATAGATAGATAGATAGATAGATAGATAGATATAGATGATAGATAGATATAGATGAGAGATAGATGTGAGAGATAGATTAATTGATTTGAGAGAGAGAGAGGTGGATAGATAGATAGATAGATAGATAGATAGATAGATAGATAGATAGATAGATAGAGATGATACATAGATATGAGAGATAGATTGATTTGAGAGAGAGTGATAGATAGATAGATAGATAGATAGATAGATAGATAGATAGATAGATAGATAGATAGATATAGAAAATGATGATGGATAGATAGATAGATAGTAGTTATATATGAGAGAGAGAGAGAGAGATGGATAGATAGACAGACAGACAGACAGATTTGAGAGAGAGAGGTGGATAGATAGATAGATAGTAGTTATATATGAGAGAGAGAGAGAGAGATGGATAGACAGACAGACAGACAGACAGACAGATTTGAGAGAGAGAGGTGGATAGATAGATAGTAGTTATATATGAGAGAGAGAGAGAGATGGATAGATAGACAGACAGACAGACAGACAGACAGATAGATTTGAGAGAGAGAGGTGGATAGATAGGTAGATAGATAGATAGATAGATAGATAGATAGATAGATAGATATAGATAGATACATAGATAGATGATGGATACATATGACAGATAGATAGGTAGATAGATATGAGAGAGAGAGAGAGAGGGAGAGATGGATAGATAGATAGATAGAGGGAGGGAGGGAACTCTTTGCCTTTGGACATTATGCTCAGCGGGTTGGACTAGAAGACCTCCAAGGTCCCTTGGAACTCGTCTATTCTGTGTTCCTGGCGCATTTCTTGACGAGGCCCGGAAGAATAAGGGCTGCGCTTTAAAACATGTCATGGTTGTGTGGGCTGCACGAAGTACACAACATTTCTTGGCTGCATTGTTTTTATTTTTGTGTAAAAAAAATTCAGCCCCTTTAAAATATGAGCAGTCAGGCTCCCCGGGCTGCTGTATTGGATTTTGCAAGTTGGACGTGAAAAGCTTCAGGCACGGGTGGCTAATTTTGGTCTCCCTGCTTTCCGCAAAGGCTTCCCGGGGCTTCCAGAGAGAAATTGGGGGGTGGGGGGGAGAGGGGGGGAGAATCTGTTATTGGCCGAGCGACAAAAGGCTGCAAAAGGTTTTGGGTCGAGTCCAACTTGTGGCTTTTGGACTAAGCCAGGCAGCCGGTCGGCGTTAAAACTGGGGGGGAATTGCTCGGTCTCTTTCGAGATCCTTCAGCGGCTCAAATCTGACGATTTCCTGGCGTCAGCCTCTGAAATGTACTCCGTCCTTCTCATGCGGGCAGCTTGTCAAGGCAGGAAATACAGATTATATACAGAATAACAAAGTTGGAAGGGACCTCGGAGGTCATCTAGACCAACCCGCTGGAGAACCCTCACGCAAACGGCTGCCCGGCTTCTTCTTGAAGGCCTCCAAGTGTTGGAGCACCCGTGACTTCTGAAGGCAAGCCGTCCCCCACCGATTAATAGATTAGCAGAGATAGAAGGGACCTCTGAGGTCATCTAGTCCAACCCCCTGCTCAAGCAGGAAACCCCATTTCAGACAAATGGGTGTCCAATCTTTTCTTAAAAACCTCCTGTGATGGAGAACCCACAACTTCTGGAGGCAAGCCTGCCCTTCCTTCCTTCCTTCCTTCCTTCCTTCCTTCCTTCCTTCCTTCCTTCCTTCCTTCCTTCCTTCCTTCCTTCCTTCCTTCCTTTCTTTCTTTCTTTCTTTCT